>JAVIAB010000106.1:74159379-74594379 GCA_032433765.1 Megaustenia siamemsis | reverse complement strand
GATAACTCCGACTTCGGAGGTACTAATATTTTTTTTTTCCATCCATGAGTAATTGACGTTTCAAGCCGGGCCTTGCTGTTGAGACCAGGGGTGGTTACCGCAGAAATCATAAATAAAGTTTCCAACTGGTGTAGCCGGGATTTGAACTCACAACCTCTCTGTCTCGAGCCCGGCGTCTTGTCTCAAGACCAACCAGTCCCACTAATAAACGAAATAAAAAGAATAAGAAATGTATCAGTCCAATGTTTCTGTGAAATGTATCTGTAGTTCTTGATGTGATGTGTAATAACTCTGGTTGAAACATTCATCCAAGCATTCTCTGTAGTTCTTGATGTGATGTGTTATAACTCTGGTTGAAACATTCATCCAAGCATTCTCTGTAGTTCTTGATGTGATGTGTTATAACTCTGGTTGGAACATTCATCCAAGCATTCTCTGTAGTTCTTGATGTGATGTGTTATAACTCTGGTTGAAACATTCATCCAAGCATTCTCTGTAGTTCTTGATGTGATGTGTTATAACTCTGGTTGAAACATTCATCCAAGCATTCTCTGTAGTTCTTGATGTGATGTGTTATAACTCTGGTTGGAACATTCATCCAAGCATTCTCTGTAGTTCTTGATGTGATGTGTTATAACTCTGGTTGGAACATTCATCCAAGCATTCTCTGTAGTCCTTGATGTGATCTGCTATAACTCTGGTTAGAACATTCATCCAAGCATTCTCTGTAGTTCTTGATGTGATGTGTTATAACTCTGGTTGGAACATTCATCCAAGCATTCTCTGTAGTCCTTGATGTGATCTGCTATAACTCTGGTTAGAACATTCATCCCAGCATTCTCTGTAGTCCTTGGTGTGATCTGCTATAACTCTGGTTAGAACATTCATCCCAGCATTCTCTGTAGTTCTTGATGTGATGTGTTATAACTCTGGTTAGAACATTCATCCCAGCATTCTCTGTAGCCCTTGGTGTGATCTGCTATAATTCTGGTTAGAACATTCATCCCAGCATTCTCTGTAGTTCTTGATGTGATGTGTTATAACTCTGGTTAGAACATTCATCCCAGCATTCTCTGTAGTCCTTGGTGTGATCTGCTATAATTCTGGTTAGAACATTCATCCCAGCATTCTCTGTAGTCCTTGATGTGATCTGTTATAACTCTGGTTGGAACATTCATCCAAGCATTCTCTGTAGTCCTTGGTGTGATGTGTTATAACTCTGGTTAGAACATTCATCCAAGCATTCTCTGTAGTCCTTGGTGTGATGTGTTATAACTCTGGTTAGAACATTCATCCCAGCATTCGCTGTAGTCCTTGGTGTGATGTGGTATAACTCTGGTTAGAAAATTCATCCCAGCATTCGCTGTAGTCCTTGGTGTGATCTGCTATAATTCTGGTTAGAACATTCATCCCAGCATTCTCTGTAGTCCTTGATGTGATCTGTTATAACTCTGGTTGGAACATTCATCCAAGCATTCTCTGTAGTCCTTGGTGTGATGTGTTATAACTCTGGTTAGAACATTCATCCAAGCATTCTCTGTAGTCCTTGGTGTGATGTGTTATAACTCTGGTTAGAACATTCATCCCAGCATTCGCTGTAGTCCTTGGTGTGATGTGGTATAACTCTGGTTAGAAAATTCATCCCAGCATTCGCTGTAGTCCTTGGTGTGATCTGCTATAATTCTGGTTGGAACATTCATCCCAGCATTCGCTGTAGTCCTTGGTGTGATGTGGTATAACTCTGGTTAGAACATTCATCCCAGCATTCGCTGTAGTCCTTGGTGTGATGTGGTATAACTCTGGTTAGAAAATTCATCCAAGCATTCTCTGTAGTCCTTGATGTGATCTGTTATAACTCTGGTTGGAACATTCATCCCAGCATTCTCTGTAGTCCTTGGTGTGATGTGTTATAACTCTGGTTAGAACATTCATCCCAGCATTCTCTGTAGTCCTTGGTGTGATGTGTTATAACTCTGGTTAGAACATTCATCCCAGCATTCTCTGTAGTCCTTGGTGTGATGTGTTATAACTCTGGTTAGAACATTCATCCCAGCATTCGCTGTAGTCCTTGGTGTGATGTGGTATAACTCTGGTTAGAAAATTCATCCCAGCATTCGCTGTAGTCCTTGGTGTGATGTGGTATAACTCTGGTTAGAACATTCCTCCCAGCATTCTCTGTAGTCCTTGGTGTGATCTGTTATAACTCTGGTTAGAGCATTCATCCTAGTATTCTCTGTAGTCTTTGGTGTGATCTGCTATAACTCTGGTTAGAACATTCAACCCAGCATTCTCTGTAATGTTGGATGTGATCTGTTAGTACTTGGTTTGATAAATGTATCCCAACATTCTCAGCTGCCAAATTATGGTCAATGGCTTAACTTTGATTACCGGTTGCCCAGTTTATCCAATCTTTATCTATACCTAGATTTTAAAAAAAGGAGATAAATTGTCTCAACTATCAGATATATGCAGACAACCTGGCAACAAAATATAAAGAGGAAAAATACCAGATAAATCATAAATCTTTTGCTATTATAGTATGGGGCTTTATGATAGGAAACTCTTTATACAAAGCTTGTGAAAGGAAGAAATCTGATCATCAGAAATGGACACGTCGAGCAAGTGTTTCCGACCGTTAACATTTTGCCATTCTGGTGGCGGGCTCATCTTGGTCCTGGTCTAAGTATTACATTGTTCCTACTTTTTTTGTGTGATTAATGAGGTACAATTTTGTATAAATTATATTCTTGACATTTTCTGGCTTTTACTTTTCATATGTTTTGCATATGAGCGTCATATTAATTATATTGTGTGCATGCAATTTCCAAATCTTTAATAAAAAATTTATTAGGAGTATGTGCAATATCTCCAAGTTTGAAAATCCTTCATGAGAGATTTAAAATAAATACTTCATACACTTTAAAGTTTTAAATCTTGAATGGTACGAGATACAATTAGTGTTTTATGACAGCTTTAAGGAGGGAACAAAGCGAAAAATGATGACGTTTCGGTCTTACATACGGTCCTCATCAGAAACAAACAACAGGACACAGAACACGAGAAATGTACTATAATCGAACTACATTACATAAAGTAACAGCAAATAGTGTATGTAGAACACAATATATACATCTATATACAAGACTTGGTGGCCAGGGAAATCCCAGTCTTGCCTCCACAAATGTGTGACTTAGGATGACAACGAGAGAAAAATGGGGGAGTAATGGAAAGTAAATACCCCAACCGCTAAACCGAGGGAACAAAGGCTGAGGAAGGTCCAGAGAAAGGTGTCTCGTATATAATGGGGAACAAAGGGGCATAACTAGAGAAGCAACAGTCAGAGCACACCACAGACAACGTGTGCTCCAACCACACAGATATTTTTATCTATGAGTACAAATGCACCCATGATATGTATTTACAAGTCAGTGGCGTATACTGGTTTTGGGGTCTGGGCTACCGCTGACATAATAAATAAAAACATACATTATATTCAGTAGGCTAACATAAAGTAATATTTTCTAATGACATCACTACATTTTAAATTACTTACTTATTTATGTTGATTATATCCGTCTTGTTTGGGACGAAAATGTCTTGATGACTTTGGCATTGAAAGTACTGTTGGGTTGGTTTCTAAGTTTCTGAGGAAATGATTTCTCAATGGACATTAATGCCAAACCAGATAAGCGTTCTTGTGTCTGAGTTGAGCGACAATAAGATTTGATTCTCTCCGAGCAGAAAAAGTTCTTTCTACAGATACTGATGCGCATAACGTAGTTATAAATAGCTAAGGAAGTTCTGGTAAATAGACATATGTTCACTTTCACTTTGTGACGATTCTGATTGGCTAGAGCTAAAAATAACCCATGAAACCACATTTCTCTTGCGGCAACACCCGCTATATATTTTGACGGGAATTTGTGAATGTCAAGGTCGTTAATACAAGGTCCGGATAGAGGAAAATGTACCTCTGGCTTCTAGAGGTTTCAATGTATAGTAGTTTTGGTTTCATTCACAAACGTTATAGTGGCCATAGGAAAACCTTGCTTTAATAAATGCAAATGAAAGCAAATAAATCACATTGGCCTACGAAATGTGTTATAGAATATTCGATAATTTGTAATATTAAAAAAATATATATATATATAATAAATTATCATTTTCTTTTGTATTTCGTTAATATGTCCAAGCTACCGGCGGTAGCTGCGATAGCTCAGTGGTTAGTGAACTGGACTACAAAGAACAAGAGGTAGGGTTCGATCCCAACCGACAGCTTCCGGGTTCACCCAGCCTTTAATGGGTACCGGATTTTTTCTGGGAAAGTAAAGCGGCATGGGCGTAATACCGACCACATTACCCCAAAAATCATGTGCCGAAAGTCTGTAAAATGTATGGTCACTAACACCATATTCCCTATACGGCACTTGGTGTGACGGGGGCTCTTTTACTTACCGGCGGTAGCTGTGGCATCATAGAGAATACGCCACTGATACAAGTGAATGTACACATACGTACAATAATACACGTACGCATATACATACATACATACATACATACATACACACACACACACAGACGTACGTACGTACGTACGTACGTACATACATACATACATACATACATACATACATACATACATACATACATACACACACACACACACACAGACGTACGTACGTACGTACGTACGTACGTACATACATACATACATACATACATACATACATACACACACACACACACAGACGTACGTACGTACGTACGTACATACATACATACATACATACACACACACACAGACGTACGTACGTACGTACGTACATACATACATACATACATACATACATACATACATACATACATACATACATACATACATACATACATACATACATACAGACATACGTACATACATACATACATACATACATACATACATACATACATACATACATACATACATACATACATACATACATACATACATACATACATACATACATACATACATACATACATACATACATACATGCATACATGCATACATGCAGACATACATACATACATACATACATACATACATACATACATACATACATACATACATACATACATACATACATACATACATACATACATACATACATACATACATACATACATACATACATACATACATACATACATACATACATACATACAGACATGCAGACATACATACATACATACATACATACATACATACATACATACATACACATACATACATACATACATACATACATACATACATACATACATACAGACATACGTACATACATACATACATACATACATACATACATACATACATACATACATACATACATACATACATACATACATACATACATACATACATACATACAGACAGACATACATACATACATACATACATACATACATACATACATACATACAGACATACATACATACATACATACATACATACATACATACATACATACATACATACATACATACATACATACATACATACATACATACATACATACATACATACATACATACAGACACACGCACACACCATATACATTATGTCACAAATGAAGAACACGATTGGCAAGCTACTTAAGAAAACAGTTTCTATGTAGGAAGCCGGGAGCCGCTATAGCTCAGTGGTTAATGAACTGGACTACAGAGGACAAGACGGGTTCGATCCTGATCGACGGCTTCCGGGTTCACCTAACCTTAAAAAATCATCATCATCATTGAGTACCGTCACCGAATCGAAGGTTGGCTAAAAAGGAGCGCCATTCCGCTGTCTCTTGCATTGATGGTGTATGTTGTCATATGCTGACTTGCCCATCTTTTGATGTTACTCGTCCATGTTAGTCTTGGTCTGCCTCTGCCTCTTGTACTTTGTATTTTTTCCTTCAAAGATTACTTTTAGTAGGCTGCTGTGTCTTTTAACGTACCCCAAATATTTCGTTTGAATTGTGGTTAGTGGTTCTCTTTTCATTTTAGTTGTTTTAAGACTTCATCGTTTTTTTTTCTTTCCATCCAGTTCTACCTTTTCTTCTATAAATTCACATTTCAAAGGTTTACATTTTCTGTTATGTTTTATGTGATAGAATGCAGCACTGTTTTACCTCTCTTTTTATAGCAATAGGTGCAGAGTACTCATTGTTGTATTTTATCATAGCTGTTTGTTCCCAGTGTAAATTACATACACATCTTATATCAGCAACATCCAGATGTTTATCTTTCAGGAATCAGTTTGCTATGGTGTATTCTGTCGAAAGCTTTGATGTAGCCTATGAAGTATGCATATATTAGTTTGTTTACTTCTATATGTTCTTCTATTAATATTCTCATGCATATGATGACTTCTCTAGTCCCACTGTTCTGTCTAAATCCAAATTGTTGTTCTGTTAATTCCATATTAATTTAAATTTAAATTTAATTTTAATTATTAAATTTTTAATTCTTCCCTGTATAAATTTAAGTAAGATTTTTATGTGCCTCGTTAAACTTATTGTTCTAAAATCACTGCACTT
The DNA here is from genome assembly GCA_032433765.1 of Megaustenia siamemsis. Lineage (NCBI taxonomy): Eukaryota > Metazoa > Mollusca > Gastropoda > Stylommatophora > Ariophantidae > Megaustenia > Megaustenia siamemsis. The sequence continues at coordinate 74,587,816 of JAVIAB010000106.1, read as the reverse complement.
CATAGCTCCAGTCTTTTTGGTTAACGCAATAAATAATGATGTTTTCAGTTCATATAGTATCTGAGTTGTATATATCATTGCACAGGTCTGTGATAATTTATATGCCCAAAATTGCTAGCGCTTTTATCATCTCAATCTGAGTGTTGTCTGACCCTACAGCTTTTAATTTCTCACCGTATTTATTTATAGCTTTCTTTACTGCAAAATTTAAAAACAAAGTTTTCATTAAAATTCTAACGTGTGTTCTCTCGTGTTACGTCACAAACTCATCTGGTCGTCTTTCCTGCACCTACAAGTCTCTGACTACAATTAACAACTGTTATGTTCCCGAATCCTGAAGCAATGTAAGTGGTTAGTTATAGTGTTAAAGCAACTGCCGGATGTTTCGACACTCAGATTCATTCTTCTTCTTCTTAGCGTTCGCTCGTTAAGTGGGCGTGGATGAATTAGGTTCATGTATTTCATTTTCCGCTCTGGTCGAAGACGGCACATAGAGCGAGAGTCATAGTTTTCCACGATTAACAATTTGCTGCTAGAGTTCTTGCTTGTTTCTTAGTCTCATGGTTGAGCCTTCCCTAATAATTATTCTGCATAGCGATTATCCTGGTCTACCTTATTTTATTTTACCAAATGGTTTTCTCAGACATACCTGGTGGGAAGTCTTTCTTCATTCATTCTCAGCACATGATCGGTGTATTTTCAACATCTTCTTATAAAGGTCGACTCTCAAATTAATAAGGATTAACAGAAACTAGTGTCGACTGCTACAGAAAATCTCTCATAAATCATGAAAGGTACAAAACACTCCATGTTCACGTAACAATGTAGGCCCTACTTCAAGAAACGTAACAGCTGCTAATACTTTCTACTAGACTAGACATTCCAGCGGCTTTTACCGAGACTTCACAAGGAAAATCTTTCAGCATATTCGACCAGAAACGCCATTCTCGTGAAGGTGGAATGTGGGTTTTGGTGACTGGGATGGGACTACTGGCCCTAGGTGCGAAATTCCTATTTGTTGTTTCTTAGTTCCATTGTTGAATCTTTCCTAGTAAATTGTTCTGAGTAGCGATTCTCTTGGTCTACCTTATTTTCTTCTAATAGATGGTTTCCACATGAATACCTGGTGGGAAGTATTTCTTCATTCATTCTCAGCACATGACCGATGTATTTCTTCATTCATTCTCAGCACATGACCGATGTATTTCTTCATTCATTCTCAGCACATGACCGATGTATTTCTTCATTCATTCTCAGCACATGACCGATGTATTTCTTCATTCATTCTCAGCACATGACCGATGTATTTCTTCATTCATTCTCAGCACATGACCGATGTATTTCTTCATTCATTCTCAGCACATGACCGATGTATTTCTTCATTCATTCTCAGCACATGACCGATGTATTTCTTCATTCATTCTCAGCACATGACCGATGTATTTCTTCATTCATTCTCAGCACATGACCGATGTATTTCTTCATTCATTCTCAGCACATGACCGATGTATTTCTTCATTCATTCTCAGCACATGACCGATGTATTTCCAACGCCTTCTTATGAAGCTCGACACATATTCTTGGTTAGATTTCGTCTCTTATTTGCTCATTTGAAATGCATTCTTCCCGACTTATGTTTTAGATCATATGTAGACATTTGACATTCCATTTGGATAACAAGCTTTGTTTTACGATGGTAACTTGTCAGGCCGCTGATCAACGTCTGTTACAAGAGGGGAGATAAACAGCATCTCCATTTTGAACCAGAACTCAATATTTCGAGTTGATATTGCTGCACACTACTGATTGGAGATAAATAATTTATCCTTTTGGTGGCTTCCTTCTCTATTCTGACCTTGACTGGGATATGTGACACGGGCAGAGATTGCCTAAGATAATGTGACGGGTAACAGATAAGACAAAACTGTTTTAGTAAATGAAACGAGCGTGTGTGCTTTTAATTTGTTTTTATAGAGAAGAATGTTATAGCCGTGCTCGATGCAGGGTTTAGATATGGAGAATATGAGAGAGAGAGAAGGAGAGTGTAGCATAGATAATGCAGCTGGAATGAGAAATCAAATATGTCTGCACCATATAATATTGACACCTATGAGAGAGAGAGAAAATAATATATATATATTAAGATCCATCAGGGGCATGCATGGAATAACAATTGGAGGTCATAATATAAATAATGTAAGGTATGCTGATGATACAGTATTAATCGCTAAGAGTGAAAATGAGTTACAAGAAACGTTAGACATTATAGTGAAAGAAAGCAAAAATAAAAGACTCAGCCTTAATAGCAAAAAGACAGAGGTAATCGTAACAACAAATAAAAAGACATCACCTCAGTGCAAAATAAAGACAAGTTGGACAATATTAGAACAGGTAAATGAATTTAAATATTTGAGAATTTTGTTAACCTCAGGCGGAAGATGTACAAAAGAGGTGAGATGCAGAATGGCTCAGGCAAAAAAAGCAGCTTTCCAAAAAATGAGGAAGATACTATGCAATCCATTTTTGACAATAGAGACAAGAAAAAGAGTTCTCAAATGTTATGTAGAGCCAGTCTTAACATATGGATGTGAATCATGGACAATAGGACAACAAAGAAGAAAATCACTAGAGTCTGTAGAAGTGTGGTTTTACAGAAGAATGTTTATAATACCATGGACAGCTAAGAAGAGTAATGAAAATGTTCTGAGAGAGGTCAAAGCAAAACGAGAGCTAATTTCCAATATTAGGAAGAAACAATCATCATTTTTTGGCCATGTAATGAGATGAGAACAACTGGAATATATTGTAACAACTGGAAAAATTGAGGGACGAAGAGATAGAGGGAAACAAATAGAAAAGATACCAGACAGCTTAAGAGAATGGCTTGGCAGAAGGTCAACAACAGAGATGATAAATAGCTGCCGAAATCGAAAGTTGTGGAGAGACATGATCACCTACTAGGCTCGGTACTTGATGATGATGATGATATATATATATATATATATATATATATATATATATATATATATATATATATAAAAATAGAGAGAGATTAGAGGCAAGATAAGACACCTAGTATGTATACAATGAGAAATCAAATGCATGTGCACTTAATTGGCATCTAATACAGAGAGAGAGCGAAAGAGAGAAAGGAAGGGAGGGAGGGGAGAGAGGGAAGAAAGCAAAGGTGATACACATCTATAGACAAATAATAGAGAGAGAGAGAGGGGGGGGGGGAAGAAAGCAAAGGTGATACACATCTATAGGCAAATAATAGAGAGAGAGAGAGAGAGAGAGAGAGATGGAGTAGGAAAACAAATGTAATACATCATATACAAAGGAATCAAATATTATCTCCACATCGTATTGACAACTACGAGAGAGAGTGAGAGAGAGAGAGAGAGTGTGTGAGAGAGAGAGAGAGAGAGAGAGAGAGAGAGAGAGAGAGGAACGCAAATGTTAAACTACACACCTATAAAGAATAAATAGATAATTAAAATGCAACTGCACCGTTAAACCGTATTGATAACTACGAGAGAGAGAGAGAGTGAGAGAGAAGAGAGAGGGAAGAAATACAAGGTTGGGGGAGGGGGGACGACAAATAAAACACATTGACCTCCCACCTTTTGTTTTATGCCTCCTGGACTAAAACTTATTAAGAGATTTGTTACCTCGTTGCTAGGGTAAATAAGTGGGCGGACATGCGCACTTAGCTGACCGGATGCTGAGAACAAGCCATCAACACAACAGTTGTCGTCTCTAGTGCATTTGACGATCTTGACGCTCTCGCCTATATTTCCACATCATGGTAAGTGCTATCTTTCATGTGGGGCTGTCTGAGAATCTCAGAAAGCTCTCTAATCTCTCTAACAATGTTTTATTGTGTTTTCTTCATGATGAATTGAGTGTTTGACTCGCCCTCGCAGCGATGTCTCGTGCACTGGATCACCAACTCACCACCATCCAATAAAGACGAATATAGAGAGATGGCTTGAGTGAATCATTGATTGAATTGAATTATTATTATATATGATATCGTGATTAGTGCTTGGGGTGCTGTTGCTTACTCACTTACTGTAAACTACGAAACTTATTGATGTTGCTAGCACGCCCTGTTTTTCAGCTTTGAGCTGTCATTAAACCAATGAATGTTCCCAACTCATTAGATTAATTACATAAAATTATTTCAAATCTGATTTTTATAATTTAATTTGAACACACGTCACTGGTCTAAACAAGTTGATTGGTGGGCCTCGTACCAGCCACTCTATAAATTAAATAAACAAGTGTTACTGTAACAAGTTGTACTTTACTGTTAGATTTCATGTTTTGTTAAGTTTCATCAAAATTGACACTGAAGTTACATAAATTCAGTCTATTATCTTTCTTTCGTTTGCCTGAAGTATTTTTTTTACCTTATCTCATCTACAATGTCGTTTCCTGTATAAATTTTACTGTCTTTTGTAATTCTTGCAGTGACCCATATAGTTTTGTCTGTAGTGTTGTATCTATGAACCAATAGATTTTCCTAAGTCTACTATATTCATTACAGTCTTGGAGAATGTGTTCAGCAGTCTGGAAAGCCTGTCCACATGTACTACATGTAGTTGAGGTGCCGATCTTGAATTGTGTATACATGTAACTGTAGAGTTGATTGTGTCCTGTTCTGAGGCATATAATGATAACTTGTTCCCATCTTTTCATACAAATAAATGCAGTGATTGTAATTGTAATAATCAATTTAATTTATTTAAATTTGAAAAATAAGGTACTGATACCTTCTTCAAAAGCACAGACAGAAAAATCTAGAATTCTGTGAGCTACATAGAAATATATGACACAAATGCAGCAAAAGCTGCAAATAAGTGATAAGCAAAATCGCATAAACTAGGTGCCAAGGTATGTGCAGATTGTTGTGACCATAATTAACTACCTCAGAACCAACATGGTACAACTTTCATCATCAACATGTGCCATACCAGTTGGCATAGGCAACCATGTCCTTCCACAATCTTCTATCTACTGTGCATCATATCAGTTCTGTTGTTGACTGTTTTCCATGCCATGACACCAAGCTATCCAGTATTTTCTCTCTTTGTTGTGCACAATCTCTCTTTCCCTGTATTTTGCCTGTTGTAACCAAGTATTCCAACTTTCCTCTTCTCATCATGTGCCCGAAAAATGTTGATAGTTTCTTTCTGATGTTTTTTATAAGCTTCCTTTTTGTGATGGCCTTTTTGAGAATTAACTCATTGGTCTTTTTAGCTGTCCAGGGAACTTTCAACATTCTTCTGAGAAATTCCATCTCTGTGGCCTCTAATCGTCTTTTCATTTGTTTGTTTACTGTCCATAATTCGCTTCCATAGGTCAGAATTTGTTCTATATCTATCTATCTATCTATTGACCTTTCGAGCCGTAACCGGCCCATAGGGCGTAGACCAAGATACACCTTCACCTATATGAATTTTTGTTCTAGCAGTTTTCTTTTAAAGATATTTTATCAAATCTCGCCATCTGTCTCTGTTCTGTGCAAGCAGTTCTATCTCATTGAGGGAGCCGATTCCTGTTCTATATAGCACAGATGAAATCTCTTTCTCACTTCTAATGACATAAATTTCTTGCATAAACGTTTTTCATTTTCTGAAATGCAATTATGGCTTGAGCAATTCTGCTTTGTATTTCTGTGATGCATCTTCCATCTGATGTTAACAACTTTACCGCCAAAGAATAATGCACATGAATGAATGTTACTGCTGATGAGAGGTCCAGACTCAGAAGACTTTCTTCAGGAGTGCATCGCCCATGCTGAGCTTTGACGACGTTAAACCTGACCTAATGACAGATGCATACAATACAATCTTTGTTGACACTAGGAAAACCTGGAGAAGAATGGGCGCTGGGTGGTCTAGAGGTAAGATGTCAGCCTCTAGACAAGAAGGTTCCAGTGGATTGATTCCCACCACAGGTGGTGAAAAATAACAAATAAATAAATAAAATATAATCCGTAGCTTTACCTTCCCTGGTCTCAGGGTAGTGAGATCTGATGCCTAGCCCTCTTGGAAAGTGACGAAAAACAGGAGGTCTCGTATGTATTTTGTGTACATTAAAGAACTCTTGGCAGTTGGAAATTGAAAAGAGTAGGCCAAAAAATGGCCACTGCCTGGCAAAATTAATAGGAGAAATCTACCCAAAATGTTAAAACTCTCGACGATAAAAATATGATAGCACCTCTGAAGTTGGAGAATATCTGCCTGTATGGCCGGGGACACCTGACATGGCTGCCAGTGTGTAAAATAAGAAAATGTTATATTCACGCAAAATTCAGTCCCTCTGGACTTTACTAGCGAAATAAAGCTGGCGAATGCAAACAAATGAACAGCATCCTAGCAACAGGGGGAAATATATAGCGTGACCCAAATCTTCTCAAATGCGGACAGTGCAAAAGGGTGTTTAGTTCCCCTGTCTGCCTCAGGGAAGAACGGTTAACTCGCAAAATTCAGTTCCTAGTCTCAAGGAACTTCAGAGGTGAAAGCTAGCAAACGCAAAAAAAAAAAAAAATTTCTTATCTATTTTTTTAATCTTGGTTGTTTCCCTTCATTATTGTTTATTTCTGATCTATTTACTTAATCTGGGTTGTTTCCCTTCATTATATCACATAGTAATCAACTTAATCATGTGACAGTCATGAGCTATCACACAACAGTTATATGACATAAACTGTATACAAAATAAACACTTAATATAACAATCATCATCACATAACTTGATATCATCTTTCCCAACAGTCTCAAGAAATTGAAGATATCATCAAGAAAATTCAATCTCATAAAGGAGTTGTTGGGATTCTCATCATCAACAACGATGGTAGGCCACGTATTTATGTCCTTATGTAGCATTAACTTTAATGTTAACATATAACAGTATACTTGTTGTTATCAAGTAATGTTATATTAAGTTATATTATGTTTTTTATTATACTATATTGTATTGTATTATATTATTGGGATAGCTCAGTGGTTAGTGAACTGGGCTACAAAGGACAAGAGGTTGGGTTCGATCTTGATCGACAGCGCCCGGGTTCACCCAGCCATAAATGGGTAAAAAAATAAAAGTAAATTACCGTCACGCCTAGTGGCGTATAGGGAAATATGGTGTTAGTGACCCTATATTTTACAGACCTTCAGCACATGATTTTTGGGGTAATGTAGTCGGTATTACGCCCCCATAAATGGGTACCAGATTTTTTCTGGGAAAGTAAAGCAGCATGGGTGAAATACCGACCATATTACCCAAAAAATCATGTGCCAATAGTCTGTAAATTGTATGGTCGCTAACACCATATTTCCTATATGCCACTTGGCGTGACAGGGTCTTTACTTTTCTTTTCTTATATTGTATGGCTTTTGGCGTCTTGACAGACGGTTGGTAGCATGCAATCATGATAAGTCAGTAGTTTGGTAAAGCATTAGTGTCTCATACTGGGTGCTGCTTTACTGAACATCTTCTCTCGTGGCTGAATTTGCCAATCCTGGACAGACAGATCCATTCACAGAACGAGCAAGGTGTATTTGTGGTACCTGGCCTTGTCTCTTTTCTTTTGCTCTTTTTGTCTTCTGAATTTGATATCAGCACTGTCTCGAAAGTTGCTGTGTTATTTTCTATTTTTGCTCTCCATATGCTACGATCCGCAGCCACATTTTCCCAGTTCCTTTCACTTATAGAAAATTCCCTCAAGGAAGCCCTGCAAACATCCTTATATCTCAGCACTGGTCTGCCCTTTGGTCTCTTTCCATCCTTAAGCTCTCCATACAATATTTATATTATTTTATATTATATTATATTATAGTGCGTTACGTTGCATTACATTACGTTATATTATGTTACGTTACTTTGCATTACATTATATTATATGACCCTTTCTATCTTTTCAGATGATTGGAACCTGTTTGTTGTCAGTTTTCACTAGTGTTAGACTACTTTTTCATGCAGTTACTTTTGTTGCTGATTCTACCAATATTAGAATGATAGTTCTAGTAGCAGGTTAACCAAAACGCATTTACTTTGAAAGGTCTCATTTCTTGCATGTTTTTTGTTGCAAACTTTTACTTCACTTCATTTTCTATTTTTGTTATTCTGAATTGTTGGTTTCATTTACATGTACTGCGATTTCCTGCTAGATTTTCATTAGCCCTAGATTTATGACATCTACCCGTGAGCAACATTTTTAATGACAACTGTGGAAAAATTATGAACACTAAATGTAACATTCAGAGTTCCAAAAATAGTACTTTCATTGAACTTTTGTTACACGGATGAGTCTTTGTGCTAGGAGAGACATGGGAATCGGATGCTGTAATCATTTCCCGGCTTACGTTCGATATATGGCCTGAAATTCAACTGTATGGTGTTGTGGCAACTGGAGGTGTTACATTGTCTATTCATATGTCAGCTGTCAGTTCGTCATTCGAGCCATATGTTCGGCTTCTTTCTTCATAAGAAAGAAAAAAAAGAATGTCTTGAAAATTGGCAAAATTTATTAAAAAGACAGCAGCGTTCTTACAACACCTTTGTAATTTTTACGAAGCGCATGCAGTGTTTAAAAAAAATCCAACATCAAAAGAAACAAATCCTACACTCAGGGGTCATCAGGAGCAATAATTAGGAATGTTTAAAAAGGGGGAAATTTTAAGGCTAAGGCGCGCCTCCTAGCACCAGAGCTGGAAGTTGTCAGTGATCCACAGCTGATGGCTTGTGCCAGGATCGGTGAACCAGAACCATCCAGACCCTGCTCCACCTCTCCGTGGTGCCTCTAGTAACAGACTAACCTGTCTAGTCTGGCCAAGCGAGCTGGGATCAAAGAGGGAAGACAACCCAGTACTCAAAAATGTTATACTGAAGTCGGATGTGTTGGGCCGAAAGGCGCAAATATAACAATGTTACACTGCAAACCACAACACAACGCAGACACGTCCACTTAACGTCCTTTTAAGGGCGGATGATGAAGAGGAATTCTACAGTCTAATTCATAATTCTAGAATACTTTAGTCATCGGGCGAACGAAAGCAAGCAAGCAAAAGGGGGAAATGTTTGCTTGTAGCAAACTGTTGAAATTCAAGCATTTATATTTTGAGTTCGTAAATGTTATGAACATGTCATAATGAGGGTCTCTCAGAGATGTCTTGTAGACAAATTGGCATTTCTGGTCTGATCAATCTAGAAGCTGGAACTGTTCTCTGAGTTTCCTTGTACAATATTTCCATTGGATATCATGTTACTTAAAGCTTCTTTGTCAGTCTTTTTGTTATCATGCAACATTATGCTTCTTATTTTTGTGTAACATTGTCTTTATTGTTATGTAACATTAGGCTTCCTCTTAGCATGTAACGTTGTGCTGCTCGTTATCTTATTAAACGTTTTGTTATCCTGTTTTTATCCTGAAACATTAGGCTTTTTGTTACCGTATTAGGAGACTTTTATTATCATAAAACATTAATTAGGTTTTTTTTTATCATATTAGACTTTTGTTATCATGAAACATTAGGCTGCTTGTTATCATATTAGACTTTTTGTTATCATGAAACATTAGGGTGCTTGTTATCATATCAGACATTTTGTTATCATAAAACATTAGGCTTCTTGATATCAATAAAACAGATGAATAATGATGATAATAGTGACAGTAGTTCTGGCATAAGTAATTAGTATATTATATGGGTAATGGTAATTATGTGATGTTTTGTTTGTATGTCTTTTCTTACTGATAGGGGTATGTGCATACCAGTTTGAATATAATATCTGCTGTCATGTTTTTGTATAAACATCTTTGAGAGGTCACTGAAGTTGAGTCTTTGCAAATATTCTCTTCAATGACCATCATCATCAAATACCTCCACAACTTTCAACAGTTGTTTTTGAATTCTGTTGCTGATTTCCAACCTTCCATCCAGGCCATTCTCTTATATTGTCTTGCATCTTTTCTCTGTCACAAAGAAAGGGAATCCATGTCACAGCTACAGAACATTCATTTAATCAGCAGTCCAACCAAAGTAGTATTCAAAATCATATACAACAGATAAAATCACAATCAGAGTAGATCATTGCAGAAAAACAGCTAGGCTCTCATGAGGTTCAAAGTATAACAGATAAAATCACAATCAGAGTAGATCATTGCAGAAAAACAGCTAGGCTGTCATGAAGTTCAAAGTACAACAGATAAAATCACAATCAGAGTAGATCATTGCAGAAAAACAGCTAGGCTGTCATGAAGTTCAAAGTACAACAGATAAAATCACAATCAGAGTAGATCATTGCAGAAAAACAGCTAGGCTGTCATGCAGTTCAAAGTACAACAGATAAAATCACAATCAGAGAAGATCATTGCAGAAAAACAGCTAGGCTGTCATGCAGTTCAAAGTACAACAGATAAAATCACAATCAGAGTAGATCATTGCAGAAAAACAGCTAGGCTATCATGCCTAGTTTTGAACTATGGTTCAAAGTACAACAGAACAAATCTTCAGTCTTTGAATTCTCCACTAGAAATACCTACAACATCAACAAGAATTATATATAAGTCACATTTATTCATAAACTACAAAAAAAAAAAAAACATTTGACAGAGTTTGGCATGCAGATCTATGGACAACTTTGACCAAAATGGTTCTTAGTATAAAACATCTCCAAGACAACACTACAAGGACAAAACTTATCAAGGGGAAGGGTTCAGAACAGCAGATTTTGATAATCAGGAAGATGATCACCTTTGTCTTATAAATTTTTCAATATGCTTGCAAAACATGGACTCTTACAGCATAACCACAGAAGAAAATCCAAGCTGTGGAGATGAAATGTTATCATAAGGTTTTGGACATCTCTTATTTTGATCTTATGGATGAAAAAAATCACAAAAGGGTACAACAAGCAATCAGAGTGCATGGTGATCTTTGATTGTTGGGAAGAAGGAAATGGTTTAGCCACGAATTGTGATCATCCAGCCTGGTAATGACTATTCTACAAGAAGCTGTGAAAGATGGAGAAAGTGTAAATGGAGAAAGAAATGGGAAGACAACATCAAAGAAGGGACAGGCTTTGATTTAACAGAGTCCCAAAGAATGACTGAAGATATTGATGCATGGAGAAGGTTGATGAAATCTGTCAATTGTACCCCAATGACCCCCAGGATTATTGTAAGAAGAAAAAGAGAATCTTTTCAATCCGTTTCCCTCTAATCTTCTCTTTCCATAATTTTTCCACTTGTCAAAATATATTTCTTTATTTCCTTCCCATTACATAGTACAAAAATGATAACCATTTCCTTTTATTGTTGGCAGCAAGTTTAATTCTTGTTTTGGTCTCTTTTAGAATGCTTTTTTTATTCTTTTGAGCTGTCTTGTAATAAGTAACCCAATGGTAGACAAAGGAAAACCACAATTGTACAGTCCCTGGTAATGTCATGCCTTCATAAATAGCAAATTCATGACTAGGTCCCTTGTCTTCCTTCATGACAGGTATACCCATCAAGTCTACAATGGACAACGCGACTTCAGTTCACTACGCCTGCCATATTCACAGTCTGGTTACGAAAGCTCACTCTGTTATCAAAGAGATTGACTCCACCAATGACATCAAGTTCTTGCGTGTCAGGTCCAAAAAGCATGAAATCCTTGTTGCTCCAGGTTAGATGTATGCTTGTGAACATTTTGTTCAAAATAAGAAACTTGTTTGTTTGTATTCACCAGCTTTTTATAATTAGAGAAGTTTTGAGGGACTGAATTTTGTGTGAATGTTACTTTTCAAGTTTTCACACTGTCAGTCATGTGCTCAGGTGTCCCTAACCATAAAAAAAAAAAAAAGGTTAAGTACCCCCATCACACCAAGTGGCGTATAGGGAATATGGTGTTAGTGACCATAAATTTTACAGACCCTCGGCACATGATTTTTGGGGTAATTTAGTCGGTATTTTGCCCATGCTGCTTTACTTTCCCATTAAAAAAAATCCGGTACCCATTAAAGGCTGAGTGAACCGGAATTTGCTCATGCAAGAGCCTTTTTGGCCTATTTTTTTTCAAATTCCAACTGCCAAGGGTTCTTTAACGTGTATTAATTTATATAGGACCTCCTGCTTTTTTGCCATTATCCAAGAAGGCTAGACATCAGATCTCACTACTTTGAGACCAGGGGAGGGTAAAAGCTACAAAGAAACCATGGATTAGATTTAAAACAAAATTTTCCACTGCTGATGGTGGGAATAGAACATGGGACCTTTTTGTCCAGAGACTGACATCTCATTGGTCCACTCAGTCTAAGAAACTTATTAACAACGAGGATCTTGTCCAGACAGTATGTTGACAATGAGGATCTTGTCCAGACAGTATGTTGACAATGAGGATCTTGTCCAGACAGTTTGTTGACAATGAGGATCTTGTCCAGACAGTATGTTGCAAATGAAGATCTTGTCCAGACAGTTTGTTGACAATGAAGATCTTGTCCAGACACTTTTTTTACAATTTAAAACATAACACTGTTTTATGCAAAAATATTTAGAGTGACAATATATTATTGATGTTGTTGGTACAGCAATATGTTGCTCAGCTGCAAAGTATTTTTTTGCTGGGTACTTACTGTCTGCCCCAGCCAGTCTCTTGTCCCCACCAAAGAGTGAGCACTCTAGCAATGATTTGATTATTAATAGTTTTCATTTGCTGCAGGAATAATTATCTGTTTTTAAATGTGCAGTGTCCCAGGAACTAATCCCTGTCATCATCATCATCATCATTGAGTGTCGTCTCCACATGGAAGGTTGGCTACCATGGAGCGCCATTCCACTCTTGTCTCTTGCTTTGATGGTGCAGATTGTCATAGGTTGACTTGTCCATCTTTTGATGTTACTCGTCCATGTTAGTCTTGGTCTGCCTCTGCCTCTTTTACCTTGTATTTTCCCTTCCAATATTACTTTTATTAGGCTGTTGTGTCTTTTCACATGACCCAAAAATTTCATTTGTCTTGCTCTAATTGTGTTTAGTAGTTCTTTTTTCATTTTTAGTTGTTTTAAAACTTCATCGTTTGTTTTCTTTTCTTTCCATCCAATTCTACCTATTCTTCTATAAATCCACATTTCAAAGGCTTAAATTTTCTGTTCTGTTTTCTGGTCTAATGTCCATGTTTCTGCACCATACAGGAATATTTAGAAGATGTAACATTTTGCTATTCTTAGTTTTAGCTCTGGTCCTATTTGTTTTGATGTTAGTAGTTAGAATCCCTTTCACATATTCTTTTATGTGGTCAACTTGAAAGGTGGACCTACATTTTATGATCAATCTCCTGTACAACTTGAAACTATATCTTCTATCCTAAGATATCAGGGTTCAAAGGAAACAAAATCTTCACTGAGGTCAAGGATTAATGGATTGACCATGATGATCACTCCAAACAGGAGACTCTTGTTTGTGAGTCAGACACTTCAGGAGAAGTATGTTGCCCATATCCACAATCTTTAATGAGAAACTGGGTTTGAAAAAAAGGTTACCTGCCCAGCCTTGCTAGGTGTATGGGCAGTATGATGTTAGTGACCATAGTTTACTATGATAGTGTCACATTTTTGAGTGATGTGGTTGGTATCACGCCAGACCGCCTTTACTTCTCAGAAAAACCTCTGGTACCCATTTTTAGAGGCTGGGTAGGTAAACCCTGGAGCCTTATTGGTCTGGGGGAAGAAAAAAAACGCCACTTCTGGGGATCAAACCCCAGACCCTTCTGATCAGGAAATGAGCACACTAACAACTCAGCCACTTTGGCTTTTTAGAGAAACTGAGTTGCTGAACTGAAATACAGACAGTAAATTTCATCACAGCATATAAAAAATGTGTTCATTGAATAATGTGTACATAAAAACTTCTCTTGCTATATCATGTGAATATGAAAGCCGTATCTCATATTTCATATAAATATTTTTTTTAAAAATAATCTCTCACTGTGTCATTTGAACATTAAATTGGCCATTCATTATACCAAGTGAACATTACATTGACCATTCATTATACCAAGTGAACATTACATTGACCATTCATTATACCAAGTGAACATTACATTGACCATTCATTATACCAAGTGAACATTACATTGACCATTCATTATACCAAGTGAACATTACATTGACCATTCATTATACCAAGTGAACATTACATTGACCATTCATTATACCAAGTGAACATTACATTGACCATTCATTATACCAAGTGAACATTACATTGACCATTCATTATACCAAGTGAACATTACATTGACCATTCATTATACCAAGTGAACATTACATTGACCATTCATTATACCAAGTGAACTTTACATTGACCATTCATTATACCAAGTGAACATTACATTGACCATTCATTATACCAAGTGAACATTACATTGACCATTCATTATACCAAGGGAACATTACATTGATCATTCATTATACCAAGTGAACATTACATTGACCATTCATTATACCAAGTGAACTTTACATTGACCATTCATTATACCAAGTGAACATTACATTGACCATTCATTATACCAAGTGAACATTACATTGACCATTCATTATACCAAGTGAACATTATAAATCCACTGTCTGGAAATGTTTGGCCCACACAAAATCCTATTTTTTTCTCCTCAGAACATGAGTACTGCATGATAGTTATCCAGAAGGATGGCAACTGATGGCCAAAGCCAAGATCTTCCATTTTCTCATTCTGTAAATTCAACAAGCATTTTTGTTTCTCAATATATATCTATAAGAACTTTAAAATGAGGGGAAACTTTCGTAGAAGGGATTTTTAGACAAAGAAATCAATCTTGGTTTTTTTTTTTTTTTTTGTTTTTTTTTGGTTGATTATTTCTGTGTATGGAAAGTGTTCATTTCTCATCCATTATTTGTAGCTTTATCACCATTTGTTTGTGCAGCAGACACACAATTGATATCTGTTCTGAAAATGACTTTGACATTTGCAAGTTCTTGTTGAATTTATTGTTCGGATATTAGGATTGAATGTGTGTCTTCTGGTGAGCGAGCACATTTTTTTAATGTAATTGTTCTTCTTTATAAAAGCAGTGTTGTGATTAGTAAACACTCAATTTATATTTTGTTTACAGCATGTTGATGATGAGCAGAGCTAACTTACTTGCCAGGGCGTGGAAATTGGTTTTACATTTCCCTCACAAATTTTATACTTGACCTAGTGATTTTGATTTTTCAGTTGTAATCAGTAATTTGCCATATTTATGTGCTTGATTAGCATACATATTTTAACATCAGGTGTTTTTGTACAATCAAAGACTGTGATAGTTCTCACCATGAGGTAGTGGTAACATTAGTCACTTAAACAAATGTCAAGATGAACATAGTGATATATAGCAGCACATGAATACAACATACCCCTTTGTTTATTTGTGTATGCCATATTTATATATCTAGTAGTCCTAAGGGACTGAATTTTGCATGAATATCACCTTTTTCCAAATTTCATACCAACAGCCATGAGATCAATTGTCACTCACCATGCAGGCAGATATTCTTCTAATTCAGAGGTGGCCTCATATTTCTTATTGTCCAGAGTTTTTATTATTTTTTTTTAGTATATTTGTTCCTCTCAATTTTGCCTGGGCAGAAGAGATTTCTAGTCTATTATTTTTGATTTCCTACTGCCAAGGGTTGTCCTTTTTTGGAACCCCCTTGGGAAAAGACAAAGAGGAAGACCAAGGAGTTCTTGGAGAAGACAGATAGAAGCAGAGATGAAGATGATGGGGAAGACATGGAATGATCTTAAAAGAATGACAAAAAACATAACGACTTGGAAAGTGTTTGTTGAAGACCTATGCTCCACTGGGAGCTAAAATAGGTAGAAGAAGAAAACTGCCAAGGGTTCTTTAACATGTGTAGAATGTACACGGAACCATCTGCTTTTTGCCATTATCAGAAAGAGCTAGACTTTGGATCTCACTACCCCCAAAGAATGGGGAAGGTTTTAAAGCCTTGAAGAGAAGAATGGGGAAGGTTTTAAAGCCATGAAGAGAAGAATGGGGAAGGTTTTAAAGCCATGAAGAGAAGAATGGGGAAGGTTTTAAAGCCATGAAGAGAAGAATGGGGGAGGTTTTAAAGCCATGAAGAGAAGAATGGGGAAGGTTTTAAAGCCATGAAGAGAAGAATGGGGAAGGTTTTAAAGCCATGAAGAGAAGAATGGGGGAGGTTTTAAAGCCATGAAGAGAAGAATGGGGGAGGTTTTAAAGCCATGAAGAGAAGAATGGGGGAGGTTTTAAAGCCATGAAGAGAAGAATGGGGGAGGTTTTAAAGCCATGAAGAGAAGAATGGGGGAGGTTTTAAAGCCATGAAGAGAAGAATGGGGGAGGTTTTAAAGCCATGAAGAGAAGAACGGGGGAGGTTTTAAAGCCATGAAGAGAGCACAGATTTAAAGTGGAGAATTACCACCACTTGCTGTGGGATTTGAACCTGAGACCTTCTTGTCCACATGCGGATGTCTTACCTCTACATCATCCAGGTACCATTCTCTCCGTTTCAACCTTGAAATTTATAGTAGTAGTGCTGGTGGGACTAGTACCTTTGTCTTCAGCGTTGAAGTTTGAAAGCAAACAGAGGAAGGAGATCAGATTTTTAACTCCCTTTGATTATTTTATTATTGGTTTTGTGTGTAGTTTGTATTTCATTATTAAAGTTAAAGCTTGTCAACTGGGTTAAGATATATATTACTCTCCTTGGGAGCCACGATAGCTCAATGGTTAATTGCTTGCATTTGCCAGGTGACTAAAGGAATACACCTTCTCACCATCCGCCCTTAAGATGATGTTAAGTGGGCGTGTCAGTGCTGTGTTGGGGTTTGTAGTAAAACTGTTATATTTGCACCTTTCAGTCCAACACATCCGACTTCAGCGTGTTATTTTTGAGTACCGGGTTGTTTTTCCTCTTCTATCCCTACTCGCTTGGCCAGACTAGAGAGGTTAGTCTGTTACTGGAGACACCACGGAGAGGTGGAGTATGGTTTGGATGGTTTTGGTTCACCAATCCTGCTCCAAGCCATTAGCTGTGGGTTGCTGACAACTTCCAGCTCTGTTGCTGAGAGGCAACTTTGCATCCTCATTGGTTAGTGAACTGGACTGCAAAGGACAAGATGTTGGGTTTGATCCTGATTGACGGCTTCACCCAGCCTTAAATTGGTACCAGATTTTATTCTGGTAAAGTAAAGCGGCAGGGGCGTAATACCAACCACATTACCCCAAAAATCATGTGCCGAAGGACTGTACAAATTATGATCATTAACACCGTATTCCCTATATGCCACTTTATGTGGCAAGGCTCTATACTTTACTTTTTATATAACTTTCCTAGTCTGTTATGTGTTGTGCATCCCCTCTTTAGCAGCAGACATGTGATGACCTTACATTCCATGAATATATTATTTAGCAACAAGTTTTGAGTGTTCTGTCAATATATACTTTTATTTTGAGCACAATTTACAGAAATGTATGTTTATGTATGGGTGTATGATAAAGCGCAATAACATCATCTATGTACAATTAACTTCCACTTTTATTTTTGGTTTACGGAATTGCATGTGTGCAATAACATTTTCATTTCAATAATAAACCAGTACAAAGTCATTAGTCACTGTTATTATCTCTTGTACACAGTATTACAGATCATTATGGCATTGTGTCTGCAGTCTAGACTGGTATTGTATGTTTATGTTATCAGTATAGTCAGCTGTTTCTGTGTATGTTTTTTATGTTGTTTGCTGCAGTTTATCAACAAATATATTAGCCTCTGGTGTTGTTAGATTCAAACTGCTGAACCTGTCACACACCTGCGGCTAATGCCAAGTTGAGCTCTCTGTTTGTACATCTGTTGGATGGAGCAATATAGTGATTGTTATGGTGGAGCAATCAATATACAGTTTGTGATGGTGGAGCAATATAGTGATTGTTATGGTGGAGCAATCAATATACAGTTTGTGATGGTGAAGCAATATAGTGATTGTTATGGTGGAGCAATCAATATACAGTTTGTGATGGTGGAGCAATATAGAGTGTTTGTATAGATGGTGGAGCAATCAATATACAGTTTGTGATGGTGGAGCAATATAGAGTGTTTGTTATGGTGGAGCAATCAATATACAGTTTGTGATGGTAGAGCAATAGAGTGTTTGTTATGGTGGAGCAATCAATATACAGTTTGTGATGGTAGAGCAATATAGTGTTTGTTATGGTAGAGCAATATAGTGTTTGTTATGGTGGAGTAATATAGAGTTTGTGATGGTGGAGCAATATAGAGTGTTTGTGATTGTGGAGCAATCAATATACAGTTTGTAATGGTGGAGCAATATAGAGTGTTTGTGATTGTGGAGCAATATAGTGTTTGTTATGGTTGAGCAATATAGTGTTTGTTATGGTGAAGCAATATAGTGTTTGTGATGGTGAAGCAATATAGTGTTTGTGATGGCGGAGTAATATAGAGTGTTTGTGATGGTGGAGCAATATAGAGTGTTTGTGATGGCGGAGTAATATAGAGTGTTTGTGATGGTGGAGCATTATAGAGTGTTTGTGATGGTGGGGCAATATAGAGTTTGTGATGGTGGAGCAATATAGAGTGTTTGTGATTGTGGAGTAATATAGAGTTTGTGATGGTGAAGCAATATAGTGTTTGTTATGGTGGAGCAATATAGAGTTTGTGATGGTGAAGCAATATAGTGTTTGTTATGGTGGAGCAATATACAGTTTGTGATGGTGAAGCAATATAGTGTTTGTGATGGTGAAGCAATATAGAGTTTGTGATGGTGAAGCAATATAGCGATTGTTATGGTGGAGCAATCAATATACAGTTTGTGATGGTGGAGCAATATAGAGTGTTTGTGATGGTGGAGCAATATAGTGTTTGTTATGGTGGAGTAATATAGTGCTTATGTACCTGTTGGATGGAGCAATAGAAAGTATTTGTGTTGGTGGAACAATATAGGAGTGTCAGTGATGATGGAGCAATATAGAGTGTATTTGTTAAATGACACAATATAGTGTTTATGAATCTTTGATTGAACCATATCAAGTGTGTTGCTGTTTGGCTGAGTCTTAAAGAGTGTATAGCTTTTGGGTTGAGTCTTATATTTTAAATCTCTTATATCCATTTTAAGAGACTAAAGTGTACCAATTTGTCTAGAACTGATCCTGGACTACCTGGTCAGTAGTGGTGTCCAAAGCACTTCTCAACTAGGACTTCTGGCTAAAGCGAACCGAGGTCTTCAACTCAGTTTGACTGTTTATTGTGTTTTTCCTTATTGTTTTTCCTTGGTCATGGACCTGTTGATACACCCTATGTCATCTCCCTGTATGGTTAATAGAGTTCTTTCACATGGCATAGTTAATTGCTGTTCAACACAGACTGCCTCATACGTGGACCATGATATTCTTTTTTTTTTTTTACAGATTTCTTTGAGTTTATTCTTGAACCAACTTATTGGACTCACTGAGCTGAGAGGCAACAACAGCAGGCATCAGCTCCTGTGTCAAGATTGAGCATTGAGTTTTTTTGTGGGTCATCATCATTGCACTCCGAACATGTCCATAGGTGCTCAGATCCCCTTCTCAGCAAGTCCCGCAGTGTCTAGCGACTGATGATTCCAGCTCTGTGTTGTTCGTCTGATTATTTATTATCGTCATTGTTAGCTTTGTCACTGAAAATCGATGCTGTGGATTGTCTAGGCTCACGTGCACTCACTCAGCCGGACAGTCCAAAACCCATTTCATCGTAATAGACTGACCAACCCCAGTCAATCAGCTCTTCGGCACGTGGATACACTGTGAGTTTTTATTTTCTTCATTTAGAAGCACACATCCATGAAATCACACTTCCTTGCCAATGAACTGGTGAAAATACACCACTATCTTGGGTAGGACCAGAAGCGCAATCCAAGATTGAGCAACTAGGCCAGAACAGACATGTGTATCGAGATACAATGCAGGTTCTGTACACTTGATTAAAAAAACTGCACAAATGAAGCACAGATTCAAAGAGAAAAATTCCAACTGCCTATGGCAAGATTCAAACCAGGGACCTTGCAAAGGGTCCGTCTTACCTCTAGAGCAGGGGTGGCCAAATGGCGGCCCGTGGGCCGGATCCGGCCCGCCAGCCTAGTTTTCTTGGCCCGCGAAGCTCCACGGACTTACTTCATTTTTTACCCCTAATAGCGGATTTCTCCTGGTTTTAATCCGTGTCGGAGTTAACTCTTCTATTGTTCAAGAATGCACAATTTGAAAATCTCTGTCAATTTCTCGCAACAGCTAGATTGGCAACATAATTTCAAATAACACACACACACACACACACACGCACGCACTGCACTGCACTGCACTGCACAACTAATGGTGCCGACAATATTCAAAGTCTTTGCTTCGAGTTGGTACCGCAAAGTTGCTTTATTGTCAGTGCGGTGATAGCGTCAGATCTTTGGCTCAACATTTGTCGTCTGGACTTGTGGTGGCTCTTTCATTTCGCGGTAAGGGGTTAATGAGGTTGGGAGGGACAGGGGTGAGGGGACTTCGTAGCTCTAATTCTGTCTTTGAAGTTACATTCAAAATGTTTCACTGTTCGCCTTCATTCCCTTTGATCCCATCGTCTTGTCTTGTCCATAAAATGACTGCAACGTGTTTATTTGGTCACAATCTTTTGATTTCATTGTCAAACACAAGTCTGTGTATAACTGTCAAATCTGGACTTATTTTCGATAGTGGACCAACATTCTGTGACTTTTAACTTTGATGTGAGATTTTGTATTAAATCATGTTAAAACGTAGAAAAGTTGATTGTGAAAATCGCATATTTAAACCTGAATGGGAATTAGATTATTTGTTCATCTTCAATAAGGATAGTAAACCTGAGTGCTTAATTTGCGTTCAAGTGTTAGCCGTTTTGAAGGAATATAATTTAAAACGGCACTATGCCACACATCATCAAAACATGTATGAGAAACATAGCATTGAAGCTAGGAAGCTTTTGGTTGAACAGCTGAAGACAAAGTTGAATCAACAGCAAAGTATGTATACAAAGGGCAATAAAATTAAAGAGTCATCGATCATTGCATCATATACAGTTACCTATGAGCTTGCAAAATCTAAAAAACCCTTTACTGACGGAAATTTTGTGAAGAAATGTGCGATTCAAATGGCAAAGGCATTCGGTCAAGAAAAAATAGCCAAAGAATTTGAATCTGTGCCTCTTTCAAAACAAACTGTAGCCAGAAGAACAGAAGACATCAGTCTGCAACTGTCTCAAGTTTAAAATCTTGTATTGAAAACTGCTCATATTTTTCGCTCGCGATTGATGAAAGTACTGACATCACTGACACTTGCCAGCTTCTTATTTTTGTTAAAGTTATCCAGGAGGATTTTACTGTTATTGAAGAATTGTTGAAAGTTTGCTCTTTGCATGACACTTGTAGAGGGACAGACATATTTTCTGCAGTTCATAGTGCCGTAGATGAAGTAGGTGGTTTTGGAAAGTTGTCTGCAGTGTGCACTGATGGCTGCAAAGCTTTTATTGGTTCAAATACTGGTTTTGTTGGACTTCTAAAGCAAAACAAAATTAACGTACCTACATTGCATTGCATAATTCATCAAGAGGCCCTTTGTGCAAAGTCCATAAATCTAAAAGACACCATGGCTACTGTTGTGAAAATAACAAATTTGATAAGAGGAGGACACCAGTCTTTAAATCACAGGAAGTTTTTATCATTTTTAGAGGAAGTAGATTCTAGCTACGGTGATCTCCTGCTTTATACAGAAGTAAGATGGCTTAGTGGAGGGAAATGTTTAATAATATTTTTTGAACTGAAGAATGACATTTATGACTTCCTGCGAGAGAACTTACCATGCTCCATTGATCTTCAACATGCACTCAAAGACATTAATTTCCTTCATAATCTGGCATATCTCACAGACATCACACAACATTTGAACATATTGAATTTGCAGCTACAAGGGGAAAAGCAAACCATTTTTCAATTGATGGGATATGTTAATGGTTTTAAAAAGAAGCTGAATCTATTTAGACTTTCTTTGCAAAAAAATGATCTGTTCCATTTTTCAAGTTGTAAGCAGTTGTTGTCAGAGATAGAAAGTGCAAACTTCAGTAAGTACGCAGCTGACATTGAACATTTGATTTGTGAATTTGATCGACGATTTCAAGATTTTGAAATGTTTCGTCCGCAAACGGAACTTTTTAATAACCCAATTAAGTGCACAGTGGAGTGCCAGCCATCAGATCTTCAACTAGAGTTGTGTGACCTTCAGTGTGACCCCTTCCTCAGTACTGTAAAGGCATTAGGAGCTGACTTCTGGAAATTGCTACCAAATGAACGTTACCCGTGTCTGAGAAAATGGGCACTAAAGATGTGCTCTATATTCGGCAGCACATATCTCTGCGAGACAACATTCTCTTCCATGAAGTTAATTAAATCTAAGACCAGGAACAGAATGACCGATTCGACATTGTCCCATACTCTCCGAATCGCCACGTCAAAAATGGAAGTGGACTTCAAATCTCTGGTGGAAAGCTGTGACAAGTCACAATCGTCGCACTGAGACATTAAAGGTAATTTTAAAATGAATAATTAATGGATTTGTTACAAATCAAATATGTAGTCAAAGTGCAAGCATTATTTATATATTACTATATCGCATAGGTCCCTACTGTCATTTTTGACGATATTCTTAAGTGTGGCCCGCGGGTCTTGGCCTTGGCTTTAATCCGGCCCTCGGGCAACCTCAAGTTGGCCACCACTGCTCTAGAGTCTAAACCATCCAGCCCAATGTCAAGGTTATTACATGGCTTATTTTCTTAAAGGTTTCCATACATTTGTGTCCTTATGTTTTTACTGCAGAATTGCACTGGTAGCTTGATTGTATGTACTAACTGTACTGTGGAATTGACTGCTAGTTTGGATGAATGTACTAACTGTACTGATAGTTTGATTTTATGTACTAACTGTACTGTGGAACTGACTGGTAGTTTGGGTGTATGTAATAACTGCGCTGGTAGCTTGATTGTATGTACTAACTATACTGTTGTACTAGCAGCTAGCTTAACTGTGAGTGTCAGCTGTTCTGTTGGACTAACTGGTAATTTGACTACATCTACTAAATGTACTGGTAGCCTATTATGCTGACTATTATGTACTAATTTTGTTGCTGAACTGACTGATAGCTTGACTGTACGTGCAAAATGCACTAATGAGCTAACTGGGATAGCTTGATTATTACTCTGCAAGCAATATAGACTACGAAATTGAGCCTATTTTATATGTTGTTTATCTATCGATCACACTGTCATTAAATTACATCCTGTTAGTCGAGCCAATATCTTTTTGACAATTCTTGCTAAAGAAAAGAATTGTCATGACAGATCTCCAGATTAACTATAAGACAGATGATTGATGATAGGTTTCTTGTGGGGACAACTGACCAAAAACTGACACATAAAAATTACATTTGGGAAATGATTACATATAAACATAATTCATGTGTTCCAAATTTTGCTTTTCAGTCTTAATCCAGAAAAATAAAGATAAGTTTTGATTTGGAAAATAACAATTAATTTCTGGTTTCTTATCTGTATACATTTGTGCCATATGTGATTTGGGTATTTATACATAATTGTTTTGTAAATTTGTACTAGTCTCCAATAGAACTTGAGAGTGGTTTGATGTTATGAGTGTTCATGTTAGTGTAGAGCTATTTAGTGGTATGATATTAGAGTGTTCTTGAGAGTGGTAGAGGTATCTAGTGGTACGATGCTAGAGTGTTTTGAGAGTGGTAGAGGTATCTAGTGGTACGATGCTAGAGTGTTTTGAGAGTGGTAGAGGTGTTTAGTGGTACGATACTAGATTGTTTTGAAAGTGGTAGAGGTATTTTGTGGTACGATACTAGAGTGTTTTTGAGTGGTAGAGGTATTTTGCTGTATGATATTAGAGTGTTCATGAGAGTGGTAGAGGTATTTTGTCGTATGATATTAAGAGTGTTCATGAGAGTGGTAGAGGTATTTTGCTGTATGATATTAGAGTGTTCATGAGAGTGGTAGAGGTATTTTAGTGGTACAATACTAGAGTGTTTTTGAGAGTGATAGAGGTATTTTGTCGTATGATATTAAGAGTGTTCATGAGAGTGGTAGAGGTATTTTGTCGTATGATATTAAGAGTGTTCATGAGAGTGGTAGAGGTATTTTGTCGTATGATATTAAGAGTGTTCATGAGAGTAGTAGAGGTATTTTGTCGTATGATATTAAGAGTGTTCATGAGAGTGGTAGAGGTATTTTGTCGTATGATATTAAGAGTGTTCATGAGAGTGGTAGAGGTATTTTGTCGTATGATATTAAGAGTGTTCATGAGAGTGGTAGAGGTATTTTGTCGTATGATATTAGAGTGTTCATGAGAGTGGTAGAGGTATTTTGTCGTATGATATTAAGAGTGTTCATGAGAGTGGTAGAGGTATTTTGTCGTATGATATTAAGAGTGTTCATGAGAGTGGTAGAGGTATTTTGTCGTATGATATTAAGAGTGTTCATGAGAGTGGTAGAGGTATTTTGTCGTATGATATTAAGAGTGTTCATGAGAGTAGTAGAGGTATTTTGTCGTATGATATTAAGAGTGTTCATGAGAGTGGTAGAGGTATTTTGTCGTATGATATTAAGAGTGTTCATGAGAGTGGTAGAGGTATTTTGTCGTATGATATTAAGAGTGTTCATGAGAGTGGTAGAGGTATTTTGTCGTATGATATTAGAGTGTTCATGAGAGTGGTAGAGGTATTTTGTCGTATGATATTAAGAGTGTTCATGAGAGTGGTAGAGGTATTTTGTCGTATGATATTAAGAGTGTTCATGAGAGTGGTAGAGGTATTTTGTCGTATGATATTAAGAGTGTTCATGAGAGTGGTAGAGGTATTTTGTCGTATGATATTAAGAGTGTTCATGAGAGTAGTAGAGGTATTTTGTCGTATGATATTAAGAGTGTTCATGAGAGTATTAGAGGTATTTTGTCGTATGATATTAAGAGTGTTCATGAGAGTGGTAGAGGTATTTTGTCATATGATATTAGAGTGTTCATGAGAGTGGTAGAGGTATTTTGTCGTATGATATTAAGAGTGTTCATGAGAGTGGTAGAGGTATTTTGTCGTATGATATTAGAGTGTTCATGAGAGTGGTAGAGGTATTTTGTCGTATGATATTAAGAGTGTTCATGAGAGTGGTAGAGGTATTTTGTCGTATGATATTAGAGTGTTCATGAGAGTGGTAGAGGTATTTTGTCGTATGATATTAAGAGTGTTCATGAGAGTGGTAGAGGTATTTTGTCGTATGATATTAGAGTGTTCATGAGAGTGGTAGAGGTATTTTGTCGTATGATATTAAGAGTGTTCATGAGAGTGGTAGAGGTATTTTGTCGTATGATATTAAGAGTGTTCATGAGAGTATTAGAGGTATTTTGTCGTATGATATTAAGAGTGTTCATGAGAGTGGTAGAGGTATTTTGTCGTATGATATTAGAGTGTTCATGAGAGTGGTAGAGGTATTTTGTCGTATGATATTAAGAGTGTTCATGAGAGTGGTAGAGGTATTTTGTCGTATGATATTAAGAGTGTTCATGAGAGTGGTAGAGGTATTTTGTCGTATGATATTAAGAGTGTTCATGAGAGTGGTAGAGGTATTTTGTCGTATGATATTAAGAGTGTTCATGAGAGTGGTAGAGGTATTTTGTCGTATGATATTAAGAGTGTTCATGAGAGTGGTAGAGGTATTTTGTCGTATGATATTAAGAGTGTTCATGAGAGTATTAGAGGTATTTTGTCGTATGATATTAGAGTGTTCATGAGAGTGGTAGAGGTTTCTTAGTGATATCATTTTACTAATGTTCTTGAAAGTGGTAGAGGTATGTAGTGGTATGATTTTAAGAGTGTTCATGAGGGTGATAGTGGTTTGATATTAGTGTTCGTGAGAGTGGTAGAAGTGGACAGTGGTAGATAGGTTTGATAATAGAGTGTTTGTGTGAGTGATAGTGGTAGATAGTAGTTTGTTGTTATTAGAGTGATAGTGGTAGATAGTAGTTTGTTGTTATTAGAGTGATAGTGGTAGATAGTAGTTTGTTGTTATTAGAGTGATAGTGGTAGATAGTAGTTTGTTGTTATTAGAGTGGTAGTGGTAGATAGTAGTTTGTTGTTATTAGAGTGGTAGTGTTTAGAGAAATAACCCAAGATATGCTGATGATACTGTTCTACTAGCAGAAAATCCTAAAGACCTACAACAATTGCTTAATGTGATAAACATAACAAGCAAAAAATATGGACTAGACATGAATATCAAAAAGACTAAAACTATGATCATAAACAAAGAAAATTCTCAAGACCTACAAGTAAATATCACAGTTGAAGGAATACATCTGGAGACAGTTCAGAGATACAACTACCTGGGACATACTATAACCAATGATGGAAAATGTAAAATTGAAATAAATAAAAGAATAGGTATGGTAAAAAGTAATTTTAATGCCATGAAAAGTATACTAACAACAAAACAAAACAGTAGGGCTGAAACTAAGAATAGCAAAATGTTACATCTTCTCAATATTCCTGTATGGTGCAGAAACATGGAAATTAGACAAGAAAACAGAACAGAAAATTGAGGGGCTGAAACTAAGAATAGCAAAATGTTACATCTTCTCAATATTCCTGTATGGTGCAGAAACATGGAAATTAGACAAGAAAACAGAACAGAAAATTTAAGTCTTTGAAATGTGGATTTATAGAAAAATAGGTAGAATTGGATGGAAAGAAAAGAAAACAAACAATGAAGTTTTAAAACAATCAAAAATAAAAAAGAGAACTACTAAATACAATTAAGACAAGACAAATGAAATTTTTGGGGCATGTTAAAAGACACAACAGCCTACTAAAAGTAACATTGGAAGGAAAAATACAAGGTAAAAGAGGCAGACCAAGACTAACATGGACGAGTAACAGCAAAAGATGGACAAGTCAATCTATGACAACCTGCACCATCAAAGCAAGAAACAGAGTAGAATGGCGATCCAAGGTAGCCAACCTTCGTTGCGGAGTCGGCACTCGATGATGATGAGTGTTTAGAGAGTGGTTTGATATTGGAGTGATTGATTGTACCATTTGGACTCACAAATAATGGAGATTTATGTGCAGTAGTAGTGACTATTTGTACGCAAGAACAATGGCCATCATTCTTTCGATTGCTTGTTGAAACGACTACAGATATAGACATTTTAAAAATACTTGCATTTCTAATGTGAAGCGAACCGTAGAATAGGAAACGAGTCAATGAAAGCACTATGGAATAATAAAATATATATATATATATATATATAAATCAAAGATTTAAACTTCTGACTTACGAAAATATAACAAGTTTTATGTATACGGAATAATTATAGAATGTACTTAAAAATGAAGTATTCATAAAGCAAATTGGCTTTTTAGACTCTCGTACTCACTCAAACAATGATAATTTTAAAATATAAATATTTCTGTACCAAGTAACTCTTCATGTACAGAAGCTTTTAATCAATGCAATGAAAAAGATTTCAGAGATAATATTTTTTATTGTTTTAAGAATTAGTCTACATATTTATCTAACATATAATATATGAATTTTTAGATAATTGAACAAGATATTCGATTTCACCAATACCAAGATTTTGATCCGAGACATGTCGAAAAAAATATGGTTTGATGACGATTCACACTAATCAAATTGAGAGTGACGCACTATGCGGCGAAACATACACTGTCGTAACCTGCATGGCGCACAATGCGTAGAAACGTACGGAAAGAATTAAATCTTAAATCTTAGCCGTGGAAGTCAAAATTCCCATTTCGTTACTCAGTTTTACTACATCAAGCCTTGGGTTATAGTATAATATTAACGAAAACTCGTCACTTTGTATGAAGTATAGAAGTGTTCTCGTATTTATTTGTTAGTGCTTTCTTCGAGTAATCATTGGCACATGTATGGGTAATATTGTGAATAACACGCCAGGCCACTATTATTAGTAAGTACTAGTAGACATATTTCCATCATCATCAGGTAGCATGTCCTGTACAGAACGTTGCATTCACCACAGCCAGTCTGAGAAAATCTCTGTCTCTAGCCAGATCTCTCACAGAACGCTACTTTCACCACAGCCAGTCTGAGAAAATCTCTGTCTCTAGCCAGATCTCTCACAGAGCGTTACATTCACCACAGCCAGTCTGAGAAAATTTCTGCCTCTAGCCAGATCTCTCACAGAACGTTACATTCACCACAGCCAGTCTGAGAAAATCTCTGTCTGTAGCCAGATCTCTCACAGAAAGTTGCATTCACCACAGTCCATCTGAAAGGATCTCTGTTTCTAGCCAGATCTCTCACAGAAAGTTGCATTCACCGCAGTCCATCTGAAAGAATCTCTGTCTCTAGCCAGATCTCTCACAGAAAGTTGCATTCACCACAGCCCATCTGAAAGGATCTCTGTCTGTAGCCAGATCTCTCACAGAAAGTTGCATTCACCACAGTCCATCTGAAAGGATCTCTGTTTCTAGCCAGATCTCTCACAGAAAGTTGCATTCACCGCAGTCCATCTGAAAGAATCTCTGTCTCTAGCCAGATCTCCAACTTATGTTGTTCAAGGTCTCCTTGATGTCTTGAACGTCGCATTGGAACCATGTCTATATTCTTTCCAGCACCCCCCCCCCCCCAACTCCCATGTATTTTGATGTGGCAAGAATATTGAAATTTCATCTGTAGAGTGGTGTATAGGCCAATTCATTTAATGTTTAAATTTTTTAATATGTCTTCATTGCTGTTTTTTTTTTTTTATTATTCAAGGTATCTTATGGATTTTTCTGTAGCATTTTGTTTGGAAATAATCGATGTCCTTCCTTGCTGTTTGTTGCTGTTGAAGACGGTCAACCATGTGTATGGCAGACATCATCAATGCCCTCCGAGATGCGGGATGGGTACAGGACTTCGACAACAATGAGTCCACGTCACTCCTTAGGACGAAAGAGATGGAAGTTAGTGGGCGTGTAAGAAGACTAATCGACCAACACAGAACTGGAGTCGTCAGTCGCTGGACACTGCGGGACTTGCTGATCAGGGGATCTGAGCACCTATGAACATGTTCGGAGTGCAATGATGATGACCCTCAAATAACTCCATCCTATGGTCTAAAATGCTATAAACTCTAACTTTACTCTATGAGTAGTAGACCAGGAAGGAAATGGTCTCGCTTTTTTAGTTGACCAAAGAGTAAAATACCCTTCGAAGTCCAGTACCCTATGAGTACAGGAGTTATATAGAGACTACGGCAAGCTGCGCCAAGCCAGAGTGATGTCATGATATATATGTATATATGAATAGGACTTGTATAGTGCATGAAGAGGATTGGTAGTTGAGGGGATAATTAATGACTCATCTAATGGACATCAGTGTTTCCCGCCATTATCAACTTCCAATAGGAGCTAGTGTGTGTGTGTGGTCCGGCTATAGACCACGCCTACTCCGGAAGTGAAACTACCATATTAGGGAGTAGTGATGCGTTAGTTATTTCATACATATGGTGAGTATATATACATATAATAGTAATAAGTTAATAGTTATTATATCTACGTGGACGTAAATGAGCCCGTATTTAAGATATGGACCATAAGTAGGTGTATATACATACATATATTGGCAAATCTTGCTGGCGGTATGAACGAACAGTGATTTTCTCCCACCGTGGCACATAATGACCCAATCGTTGCCGCTCTCGCGTGAGTTTATTGATTATTGTCTCCAGCGCGAAACGCAACAGGTTATGTAAAAAAAAGGCGCGTACACGATTTAATATATTCATTCGACTAGCGTCGGTCACTCAGTCAACCACAGTGTTAACACTGCTAGATAGGTTCCATATCTGTAAATTATTAACAGATTCCGTGAACACTCTCAACGTTTCTATTTAGCGAGCAGAGCCTGGAGAATACTCGCCCACATCTAGGACAATTGTATCAATTACCAGCCATCGTGTTCCTTTAGGCTACCTCTCCAAAAGAGAGAGGAAAATATATTTATATATAAAGCAACTAGCTAGAATAACTCAAAGCAATACGCTAATTGGGAAGAGCGCTATGGATATTAGTGAGCAGAGTATTTTACAAAAAAAAAACCGACCGCAAGGTTAGCATGTCTTAACTTATTCTCTCTCCAGCGCTTATTTTTTAGGATATTAAGATAGTCTAACGTTTTAATATTTCAAATTACTTTAGGTGACGTTTGCCGAAGAGTTGGTGACAGTCCACCATTTGGATGATCTTACAGAGGATAGACGCTCAACGTGGATGCAGGTTGCCTGTGACAGGCACAGATTTGCGAGAAGAATAGCAACAACGGCATTAGTTATAGAGCCTATTCTTCAACCGCTAACGTCAAAAGCAGGATAAATAGCGCCTCTTCCAAAAATCGAGAAGGAAACGAGCGCCATAATTAGAGATGTAATAAGTAAAACGAACAAAAACCGCAACTTCTAAAACTATCAAACGTGCGATAAACCTAATACCCAACAAGTCCATGCTGCAATTGACAAACTACCAGTCATACACAACGCGTTTTTTAAATAATTTTTTCACATAGCGAAAAACCTACGATCCTCCCTTTACGATTCTGACGTGAACGCTAGACTAGCGATATAACAGTATGCAACCGATGCCTCCAACTACACATCGTAGAAAAACTACAACATGGATATTCTCACATGGCGGATTTCTATTAAAATGTTTGCAAAACATATATATTAAAATATAAATTTAAAATGTTGGTTTTTATAAAGAAAAGAGCGTCTGTTTTTTTTGTGTGTGTTATACATTATTCTTATCAGGTTAATAAACTTTGTGGGAATCCATAGTGACTCACCAACTTCCAAACCATTCCTCTGTCTAAACTAGCAAATACCGTTTCGTAATCTTTGTTCAATTGTTATACGTAGAGTAGTTATGTGATCAGCACATGAGCTGTTCTTCCTAAAAAATACGTGTGCGTCTCTCAAATGTTTCTCTGTGACCTTTTTTTAGTCTCTCCAGAATAAATCTACTTAATTTTTTTTTTTTTATTCATCCTGGCACTGATAGCAGCATAATTCCCATATAATATGTACACCCCTGTAAACTTCCTTTCTAATGGTAGTTGATCATATAACCTTCTTCCGTCTCCCAAATGTTATCTAATAGAGTATGTAACATCATGGTAGAGGTGTTAATACTCCGAAGGAATTTCATCTGGCCCTATGGCTTTACCATTTTTTAAAATAACTTCTACTGGTAGTATATCTTGAGGATTATTTGAGCCGGGTCTGTTCCAAAAGTTCTTCAAAGTGCTATTTCCATCTCTCTAGGTGTTCCCTTATAGTACTAGGCAGATTTCCTGTCTTATCTCTAATAAAGACAGCAATCTGTTTGCATTTTCCACACAATTTTCTGTGTACGGTTGTACAGTGCTTTATAATTCCTTTTATTTGCTGCTTCCTCTGCCTCTTTAGCTAGATCATCTATATATTTCCGCTGGCCACTTTTACTCTCTCCAGAACGATTCTGCGTAATATATTTCTTGGCACTGATAACGGCTACCATGGAGCGTCATTCCGCTCTGTCTCTTGCTTTAATGGTGCACGTTGTCATAGGCTGACGTGTTCATCTTTTGATGTTACTCGTCCATGTTAGTCGTGGTCTGCCTCTCCCGCTTTTACTTAGTATTTTCCCCTCCAGGATTACTTTTAGTAGACTGTTGTGTCTTTTAACATGGTCCAAAAACCGCATTTGTCTTGTTTGAATTGTGCTTAGTAGTTCTCTTTTCGTTGTTAGTTGTTTTAAGACTTCATCGTTGTTTTCTTTTCCTTCCATCCAATTCTACCTATTCTTCTAAATACCACATATCAAAGGCTTCAGTTGTCTGTTCAGTTTTCTTGTCTAACGTCCCTGTTTATGCACCATTTAGGAATGTTGAGAAGACAACATTTTGCTATTCTTAGTTTAGCCCTGATCTTATTTGCTTTGATGTTAGTATATTTTTCATGGCATTAACGTTATTTTTCACCATTCATATTCTTTTGCTTATTTCAATTTTACATTTTCAATTACTGGTTATAGTATGTACAAGGTAGTTGTAGCTCTGAACTATCTCCAAGTCTATTCCGTCAATTTGGATATCCACTTGCTGGTTTTGAATATTTTCATTGTTAATTGTCATAGTTTTACTTTCTTTTGATATTCATATTTAATCCATATTTATTTATTTTTTTTTTTTGCTTGTCATGTTTAATTCATTAAGTAATGTTGTAGATCTTTATGATTTTCTGGTACTAATACAGTATCATCAGCATATTTTAGGTTAATGATCATCTCTCCATCAATGTTTAGGTATGGCATTTATGTGATGTTTTAAAGATTTTCTCGGTGTATATAATGCACAAGCATGGTGATAGGATGCATCCATGTTTTACTCCTCTTTTTATAAAATAGGTATCGAGTTCTCTTTGTTATATTTTATTATCGCTGTTTGCCCGCAGTATAAATTATTTATCTCAGTCATCCTTTAAAACTGGGAACTATTGATATGGTGATACGAGGGATCAACAACAATATATTTTTCTGACACCGTAATCTCTGATAAACTTACAGACAGCGTTGCGAGTGACGTCGATAATTTTTTTTTTTTTTGGAAAAGTTGAGATAGTTTAACATCTGTTGAACGGGTTCTTTTCAATATTGGATATTCAGATGAGACCAAAATCAAAGCAGAATCCATAATTACCGAGCTAGACGAAACACTGGGATGTGCTGTTGGTGACACATGTGAAAAAGATGATGGTGTTATTGTCGAAACACCATGATGGTTGAGTGAACATGTTGTTGACATGACAGATACGGTTGTCGTTATTGTTGCTGACAACAACAATTTTTTATTTGGTGATGAGTATGTGAAAGATCGTGATATCATTTGTATCCTAGATGTGTTGAAGCGAAGAGATTTCTATCTTGCAGATACACCTGCAAATGTTCGCCTTTTCCAGCAAAGATCCTACACAAGGGAGAAGGCTAATGGGTCTGTAATTCTTGGAGATCAATTTTATTTGTGACTTTTCCGAGTCAAGGTATGGTATGTTGAGATCTCCTCCCACACAGATGATGCTTGTCCTAAGTGTCAAATATTGTTAACGAGCCTGAAAAACCAGTCATCGCGGTGGCATTGTCGACAGGTTTGAAGAAATCAATGTCGAACTCTGATATTGACAAATACATCTCTCCCCAATTATCAGTATAGATCTGTCTGACATCATATGGAAGAATATCTAAAGCGGCATCGTCAACTGTTAGTTTTCTTCTTTTCGCAGAACATCCAGTTTCCACTCGATGTGATAGCTCGTTTGTGTGACGCCGATGAAGAAGTAGAAGGAGTCTGTATTGGGAACGATGAATACCGCTGTAGTTCGTATGTAAATTGTCGCTACTATTAAATGACGAGCTGTAAATAGGCCGTATGGGTGAGTGGTAGCGATACAGGTAGTGATATTGCATTTTTGGTTTTCTATATGTCTTTTCTTTAGATTGTTGAGGTGCATTTGCACACGAAATATCACCAATAGTTTTGTTTTCACTACCAGAAAATCACCATAGACTTTTTTCTCACACAGATCCTCATTTCTTATCTTGGAACTATTTTCCTGACGTATTTGTGACACAAGTGACTTCCTACCGCTGAGAGTTATTTTCACGAGGCATAGTTTAAGAGCTATTGAACTGGGCTCTTTTCGATATTGGATATTCAGATGAGTCCAGAATCAGGATGAATCCATAATGACTGAGCTACTCGAAACACTGAGATGTGCTGTTGGTGACACATGTGAAAATAGAGGATGGTGTTGTTGTCGAAACATCATAATGGCTGAGTGAACATGTTGTTGACATGACAGATACGGTTGTCGTTATTGATGCTGACAACACAGTTTTTTTTCGGTGATGGGTATGTGAAGGGTTGTATCTCCCTATTAACCGACAACATGGTAAAAACTTGTAGTCGGTAGGTCTGGTGTACGACTCGTTATGACAGAGGTTGACACACTCACAGAGTTTGTAGTGTCAACATAAGAACATACCCAGATTTGTCGACGCATCAGAGATTGTAGGATCAGCACAGTTGACATGTTCATGTGCCTCAACACACACTCGATTGTAATGTCTCTGCTCTGCATGTATTATCGGTGTTCTTGTAGTCGACACTGTCGCGGTGTGATCGTTCAAGATGCCATAGATGTCGACACACTAGGCTGTAATGTCGGTGATATATGTGATGTTATTGGTGTCGGGAGAATACAATTTGTAATGTCAACACCCCACATTCTCTCTTAGTAACAACTAGTCGAGTCACCTTTCATGATAAGCGTGGTCGGTGACGCACACATTTCGATGTTGTTTTAATGGTGTCGAGCAAAATTTAATATCAAAATATATAAAAAATGTTCAAATTTTTTTTTTTTTTAATGTTGATGTAGTTGTAGTCTTGCGCGCATCAGAATAACGAGATCGCCATCACTGAGACCGGTGTCGACACGCTCTCTGTTTTGTGTGAGATATATCAACTGAACGTATGTTTTGTTTCTACCTTAGCTGTGTTCGAGTAAGTTGGTTTTTGTGTACCAGATCAACCTTTTATTCATCATCTTCCACAGCAACATTCCTACATAAGGGAGCAGGCAGATGGGTCTGTAATTCTCGGAGATCATTTTTCTTGTGTGTGACTTTTCTGAGTCAAGGTATGGTATGCAGAGATCTCCTCCCAAGCAGATGATACGTGTCCTAAGTGTCAAATATTGTTAACGATCATGAAAAACCAGTCATCGAGATGGCATTTTCGACAGGCTTGAAGAAATCAATGTCGAACTTTGACATTGACAAATACCTGAACATTGTCCTTCACCCTCATTGTAATGTTTAAGTAAGATTTCCTGGAATGAAATTCGACATCTAGGTGATCAGCGCGTCAAACATATCATAGGCTGTGATTGAGCTCGATGTTTTACATCCCCTTTGACTGGAGGATGATGAGCCTGTAAATCACGGAAGCCGTGTTGTCATCGAACGGTCTAGGTATGGTATGTAGAGATTTCCTTCCAGGTAGATAATTCATGTCTTGAGTGTCAAATTCGGTTAACGATCCTGAAAAAGACATGATGACGGAATCCTCGAGGTGTGAGGAATATTGTTATAAGACCATGATTAGCATGTACCATACCAACGGACGTAGACAATCATCATACCCGACCACATTTGTCTGTCCACACTGCAACTTATCAGTTCAGTTGTTGAGTGTTTTCCATCTTCTCTCTTTATCGAACACGATCTTTCATTCTTTTTTATTTTGCCACTTGTAACCAAGTATTCGAACTTTCCTTTTTTTTCATGATGTGCCTGTAAAACATCGATTGTTACTTTCGACTGTTGATTAAGAGCTTTCTTTTTGTGTTGGACTGTTTTCAAACATTCAGGGAACGCTCAAATTCTTCTGAGAAAGGCCACATATGCGGCCTCTAAGCGATTTTTCATTTGGTTGTCTGCTGACCAGCAATGTCACCACCACCTCATGTATACTTGACTCTGACAGGCGATTTTGTGAAAAATAAGAGGGAAGCAAGTAGGTATGAACGCCGTATACAAACAAAACATGATAATCTGTGGTAAAATCGATCTAGCCAGATCACTACTCCCTAATATGGTAGTTTCACTTCCGGAGTGGGCGTGGTCTATAGCCGGACAACACACACACACTAGCTCCTATTGGAAGTTGATAATGGCGGGAAACACTGATGTCCATTAGATGAGTCATTAATTATCCCCTCAACTACCAATCCTCTTCATGCACTATACAAGTCCTATTCATATATACATATATATCATGACATCACTCTGGCTTGGCGCAGCTTGCCGTAGTCTCTATATAACTCCTGTACTCATAGGGTACTGGACTTCGAAGGGTATTTTACTCTTTGGTCAACTAAAAAAGCGAGACCATTTCCTTCCTGGTCTACTACTTCTATGAATCTTTGATAATGCGCTTCTGTTGCCATAGAAATTTTGATTTCGAATGCCTGAAAGATCACCGTTATTCCTTAATCCTTTTTTTTCAAGTTTATCATGCAGTGACATCCCCCACCTTTGAAATGACAACAACAAAGAATTAAAACTTGTCACAGAATGTTTTCAGAAAATTGTCTGGAGTTGACGTCATTGTTTCTTGGGGACCCGGATCAATCACAAAATGGCGACATGGACATGTGTCGCTCCTTGAGGGAGATGGCGTCCAGCTGGCCGTTCACGTGAAGAAGGTAACGGATAAGAAGATGGAACATTTCGATATTTTAGACAGAGACGTACTTGTCACATCTTCCGGTAGCCCGAGTTCGTCTCGCTGGAGACCGGTTCTAGACTTTTATTAAATCAGAGACGGAAGATGTACAAGTGAGATGCAGAATGGCTCAGGCAAAAGCAGCTTTCCAGAAAATGAGGAAGATACTATGCAATCCATTTTTGACAATAGAAACAAGAAAAAGAGTTCTTAAATGTTATGTAGAGCCAGTCTTAACATATGGATGTGAATCACGGACAATAGGACAACAAAGAAGAAAATCACTGGAGGCTGTAGAAATGTGGTTTTACAGAAGAATGTTTATAATACCATGGACATCTAAGAAGAGTAATTAAAATGTTCTGAAAGAGGTCAAAGCAAAAAGCAGCTAATTTCCAACATTAGGAAGAAACAATTATAATTCTTTGGCCATGTAATGAGAAGAGAACAACTGGAATATATTGTAACAACTGGAGAAATTGAGGGACGAAGAGATAGAGGAAATAAAGAGAAAAGATACCAGGCAGCTTAAGAGAATGGCTTGGAAGAAGGTCAACAACAGAAATGATAAAGAACTGTCGAAATCGAAAGTTGTGGAGAGACATGATCACCTACGCCAGTAGGCCCGGTACTTGATGATGATGATGATGATGATGATGATATCATACAATTTTACATCTAACAAAAACTAAACCGCTGGAAAGATTGGTCATTGGTCAAATATGACTCAAGTCTATATTCTGTAGACAGACCAGCAAGCCCACTCCTAGACCAGCAAGTCCCAACACACTCAGTGCTGACTGAACTGGACAACGAACCTACTGAGAAAGAACTTCATGATGTCATCCGTGACCTCTCATGTGGAAAAGCTTCTGGTAACAACATCCCAGTGGAAATACTCAAGGAAAACCTTGAAACACTCCTGCCCCACATCTACAAACTCCAATGTTGGAGAAGTGGTGATATACCCCAAGACACGAAAGATGCCAAGATTGTAACGTTTTATAAAAATAAGGGGGACAAGTGCGATTGCAACAATTATAGGGGTATATCCCTCCTGAGTATAACTGGAAAGGCATTCGCAAGAATTGTTTTAAAGTGCCTGCATTAACTGGCGGAACATATCCTTCCTGAGTCCCAGTGTGGGTTTAGAGCTGGACGGTCAACCACGGATATGATTTTTACTCTCCGCCAGTTGCAAGAAAAATGCAAGGAACAGAGAAGACCTCTGTTTATAGCCTTTCTTGATCTCACAAAGGCGTTTGACACAGTGGGCAGAGTAGGTCTTTACAAGGTGTTGGAAAATGTTGGCTGCCCTCCTACATTACTTAAGTTTATCAAGTCGTTTCACAACAATATGTCTGCCACCATCCAGTTCGACGGTAGATCTTCCCAGCCCTTTGAGATGAACTGTGGAGTCAAACAAGGATGTGTCCTTGCCCCTGCTCTATTCGGCATATTCTTCGCTGCCCTTCTACACAATGCGCTTAAAACCGTCTCTGGAGACATCTACATTCGTACAAGAATGTAGGATCCGACGGCTCCTTACTCAATCTTGCGTGTCTGAGTTCAAAATAAGAAACAGCTGAACTGAGACCCTAATCAAGGAGCTTCTATTCGCTGATGATGCAGCGCTGGTTGCTCATGATGAATCCGTCCTGCAGTCAATGATTGATAATCTGGATAGATCATGTGAATTATTATCCCTATCAATAAGTATCCAGAAGACTGTGGTGCTTCAACAAGGTCTAGCCAACCCCGCAGCTATCTCATTAAATAACATACCCCTTGAACCTGTGATAAAGTTCACCTATCTCGGTTCTATGGTCAGCACATGGAGAGCGAACATAAAAAATGGCACAGCAACTTTCGAGACAGTAAGTAAAAGTAAAGTACCCCCGTCACGCCAAGTGGCGTATAGGGAAATATTGTGTTAGTGACCCTATATTTTACAGACCTTCAGCGCATGATTTTTTGGGGTAATGTGGTCGGTATTACGCCCGTGCTGCTTTACTTTCCCAGAAAAAAAATCCGGTACCCATTTAAGGCTGGGTGAACCCGGAAGCCGTCGATTGGGATCGAACCCTACCCCTTGTCCTTTGTAGTCCAGTTCACTTACCACTGAGCTATCGCGACTCATTTCGAGACAGCGCTGATATCAAATTCAAAGACAAAAGGCGCAAGAGAAAGGAGACAAGGCCAGGTACAGCGGGTACACCTTGCTCGTTCTATGGGTGGATCTGTCTGTCCAGGATTGGCAAATTCAGCCACGAGAAAAGATGTTCAGTAAAGCAGCACCCAGTATGAGACACTAATGCTTTCCCAAACTACTGACTTATCATGATTGCTTGCCACCAACCGTCTGTCAAGACGCCAAAGGCCATACTACATCTACCACAACATGGTTGTATAGTCCCCTCCTCACCTCTATCATTATCCAATCTCAACAAAAGATCCATCCTCCTCTCTCATTATCCAATATCAACAAAATATCCATCCTCCTCTCTCATTATCCAATATCAACAAAAGAATCCATCCTCCTCTCTCATTATCCAATATCAACAAATCATCCATCATCCTCTCTCATTATCCAATATCAACAAAAGGTCCATCCTCCTCTCATTATCCAATCTCAACAAAAGATCCATCCTCCTCTCTCATTATTCAATATCAACAAAAGATCCATCCTCCTCTCTCATTATCCAATATCAACAAAATATCCATCCTCCTCTCATTATCCAATATCAACAAAAGATCCATCCTCCTCTCTCATTATCCAATATCAACAAATGATCCATCATCCTCTCTCATTATCCAATATCAACAAAAGATCCATCCTCCTCTCATTATCCAATATCAACAAATGATCCATCATCCTCTCTCATTATCCAATATCAACAAAAGATCCATCCTCCTCTCATTATCCAATATCAACAAAAGATCCATCCTCCTCTCATTATCCAATATCAACAAAAGATCCATCCTCCTCTCATTATCCAATATCAACAAAAGATCCATCCTCCTCTCATTATCCAATATCAACAAAAGGTCCATCCTCCTCTCATTATCCAATCTCAACAAAAGATCCATCCTCCTCTCTCATTATCCAATATCAACAAAAGATCCATCCTCCTCTCTCATTATTCAATATCAACAAAAGATCCATCCTCCTCTCTCATTATCCAATATCAACAAAATATCCATCCTCCTCTCTCATTATCCAATATCAACAAAAGATCCATCCTCCTCTCTCATTATCCAATATCAACAAATGATCCATCATCCTCTCTCATTATCCAATATCAACAAAAGATCCATCCTCCTCTCATTATCCAATATCAACAAAAGATCCATCCTCCTCTCATTATCCAATCTCAACAAAAGATCCATCCTCCTCTCTCATTATCCAATATCAACAAAAGATCTATCCTCCTCTCTCATTATTCAATATCAACAAAAGATCCATCCTCCTCTCTCATTATCCAATATCAACAAAAGATCCATCCTCCTCTCTCATTATCCAATATCAACAAAAGATCCATCCTCCTCTCTCATTATCCAATATCAACAAAAGATCCATCCTCCTCTCTCATCCAAAATCAATTTTTAAAATCATCCTTATCTACTATTGTTCAATATCAACAAAAGACTCCCCCACCCCTCTCTCATTATCCAAAATCAACAAACGACCCCTTTCTCCCCTCTCTTATTATCAAAAATCAACAAAAGACCCCTCCTCTTATACATCAATAGATCCCTCCTCTTACACATCAACAATAGACTTTTCCCCTTACACAATCAGCAGTAGACCCCTCCTCTTACACATCAACAATAGACTTTTCCCCTTACACAATCAGCAGTAGACCCCTCCTCTTACACATCAACAATAGACTTTTCCCCTTACACAATCAGCAATAGACCCCTCCCCTTACACAATCAGCAATAGACCCCTCCCCTTATACATCAACAATAGACCCCTCCTCTTACACATCAACAATAGACCACTCCATTTACACATCAACAGTAGACCCCTCTTACACATCAACAAATAGACCACTTCCCTTACACATCAACAATAGACCACACCCCTTATACATCAACAATAGACCACTCCTCTTACACATCAACAATAGACCACTCCCCTTATACATCAACAATAACCCCCCCCCCCACCCCATCCCCTCTTTATACATCAATCCTTCCACTTGTGTTATCGTTTTCTGCAGCTTTTCCTCTTGAGATTGAGAGGGCATTTATGGCGTTAGCAAGTTCGTTCATGGTAGGTTCAGCGTCCAGCTCAGACAGTGTAGGATATTTAGACTGGGCTAGAAGTTTTTGCTGATTTGTCCTTATGGAATAAGTTTGGGTAGTGTTCTACCAACAGTGGTTTTTAAATATTGGTGAAGACTAGATCGCTTTATAGTAACGTTCTAGTTTAGTCCGATAAATTAAAGTTCGCAAGAGTAGCACCCCCTTGAGAAACATTGCACTTTATTCGGACCCCTATAAGTGTACGGTTTAGAGTTACTTTTATGGTAAAGCTAATCCTAAATCTAAATTTAGTTTTAGTATTTGAAAACTATGGTTTTGTTGTGATGCTACCATAGGGGAGATTACTCGTTTCACTTAAATAATTTACCAGACTAAACTAGGACTTTCTCTATCTCTATATAGATAGAAGACGGCACATAGGGCAGAACCACAATCTCAAAAACAGAAACCTTGCGTGCCAAAATGACACATATTGCAGTGATCACTGCTTCTATAATATATGGCTCTGTTTCCATAACAATACTTTTTACAATGACAGCTTGTCAAGCCATCGATCAACCTCCTTAGTCGTCTCTTACGACATGCTTGGAAGGTCACAGTGTCACTATTCTTTACTTCCCTCATAATGAGGCCCCGTGCTATTTCTTTTTTATTAATTAAGCGTGGTAACATAGTTGATGTAACTTTGTATGTTTCAGTGTGCTTCCTTGATGATGAATTTAAAATAAGTTATCCGACAATCCACAAAAACGATTGTACATTTTAATTCGCTTTTTAAGGACTTGACCATCGCGTTATTTAGATTTAGGGGTCTTCTAATGACAGGTTGAGATCCATCGAATGAAGTACAATGTTCTCTCAAGAGGACACTACTCTTTCGAACCAAAATAATTTTGTGAGACTAAACCTGACCTTTGCCGGCTTGTTTTTAGTAACGAAATGTTCTTTGCGATGAACATACTTAGCTAATCATCAAGTACCGTGCCTGCTGGCATAGGTGATCATGTCTCTCCACAACTTTCGATCTTGACAGTTATTTATCATTTTTGTTGTTGACCTAATGCCAAGCCACTCTCTTATGAGCTGTCTGGTATCTTTTCTCTTTGTGTTTATGGTTATGGAAGGCCCCGGTATCGCTGCAAACAAATTAAAATCCATATCTTTTCTCTTTACTTCCCTCTATCTCTTCGTCTCTCAATTTTCCCAGTTGTTACAATAT
Source organism: Megaustenia siamemsis (assembly GCA_032433765.1). Taxonomy (NCBI): domain Eukaryota; kingdom Metazoa; phylum Mollusca; class Gastropoda; order Stylommatophora; family Ariophantidae; genus Megaustenia; species Megaustenia siamemsis. Next base: position 74,545,868 of record JAVIAB010000106.1, on the reverse strand, counting down.
ATTCCAGCTGTTCTCTTTTAGACTTAGCTAATACTTAATTCAAAACGCTAAGGTTCCCCTACAAACACTAGACCTTCTATGTGGGGCCTATCACTACTATATCATCATCATTATCAAGTACCATGCCTGCTGGTGTAGGTGATCATGTCTCTCCACAACTTTCGATCTCGACAGTTATCCATCATTTCTGTTGTTGACCTTCTGCCAAGCCATACTCTTAAGCTGTCTGATATATTTTGCTTCCCTCTATCTCTTCGTTTCTCGCCCCAGTTGTCACAATATATTCCAGCTGTTCTCATCTCATTACAAAATTACACTACGGCCAAAAAATGATGATTGATTCTTCCTAATTTTGGAAATTAGCTCCCTTTTGGTTTGGCCTCTTTCAGAACGTTTTCATTACTCTTCTTAGCTGTCCATGGTATTCTCAACATTCTTCTGTAAAACCTCAATTCTACAACCTCCAGTATTTTATTTTCTATTATCATATTGTCCATGATTCACATCCATATATTAAGATTGGCTCTCATCATCATCATCGTGTGCCCTCTCCGCAACGAAGGTTGGCTACCATGGATCGCCATTCTACTCTGTTTCTTGCTTTGATGGTGCAGGCTGACATAGATTGACTTGTCCATCTTTTGATGTTACTCGTCCATGTTAGTCTTGGTCTGCCTCTGCCTCTTTTACCTTGTATTTTTCCTTCCAATATTACTTTTAGTAGGCTGTTGTGTCTTTTAACATGCCCCAAAAATTTCATTTGTCTTGTCTTAATTGTATTTAGTAGTTCTCTTTTTATTTTCAGTTGTTTTAAAACTTCATCGTTTGTTATCTTTTCTTTCCATCCAATTCTACCTATTCTTCCACATTTCAAGGGCTTCAATTTTCTGTTCTGTTTTCTTGTTAATGTCCATGTTTCTGCACCATACAGGAATATTGAGAAGATGTAACATTTTGCCATTCTTAGTTTCAGCCCTGCTGATATTTGTTTTGTTGTTAGTATATTTTTCATGGCATTAAAATTACTTTTTGACATACCTTATACCAATACAGATTGGCTATACATAACATTTAAGAACTCTTTGTTCTTGTTTCTATTGTCAAAAATGGATTGCACAATATCGTCCTCATTTATTTTGGAAAGCCGCTTTTGCCTGAGCAATTCTCACCTCTCACCTCTTTTGTACGTCTACCATCTGAGGTTAACATTGTTCTCAGATATTTAAATTCATTTACCTGTTTTAATATTTGACCACTTGTCTTTGTTGCACGTTGCGGGGATGTCTTTTATCTTTGTTACCATCATCTCCTCCTGACCTAGTCCAGACGTTTGAGTGACGTGTTTGTTATCGCCCAAAACGTTTCCGCGGGCTGCATACACAAATATTGAATAGTCATTCTCTGATTTATGGACAGAATGTGCCGTGAAAGCATCTCTTACTGATGCCTTTTCCTCATTGTTATTATAACGTCGATTACTGTCTTGTACTTTCCACCATTTTTCAGGCGTTCCTGGCGTCAGCTGATTGTGAGAACGTAACATTACGACGAAAGACGGACAATGACTGACAGGTTGGACAATGAATGGCAGGTCAGAACTAGACTGTTTTCAGTTTGAGCCGGTCAGAAATAGTCCGGGTGACCGATTGATGTCGTCAGTCTCGTGAATCAATCTCGACCTTTAGACCTAGTTTGTGAAAGTGAAACATTCTCACACGCAATATTTTAATGAATCATTGCTGAATGGACGTACTGACCCAGTATCACTTATGTTATCACTATCGTCGTACCTCGTATATTCATTCAACTTCTATTATCAATCGTTCTTTGATATTCTGGATTTTCTGCAGTGTCTGTTTCAGTATTTCACTTCCAAGTTTCATTTCCGCTCAACAAGCAGGTAAGTGGTCTGTCCTAATAACTTTTAAGTAGTAGTTTGGTTACCTGATCTATTTATAATTCGCACGTGATAAATAATGTGGAAAAAACCCACATATCAACTGTAACAAACAGATTTTACAGATAGTTAATCTCAGATGGAAAGGTAAGAACACACATTGAAATAATGACCAGCTAGTGCTAGTAAAAAGTAACTTAGTTTCATCATCAACGTGTGCCTTCTCCGCAACGAAGTTTGGCTACCAACCATGGATCTCCATTCTACTGTTTCTTGCTTTGATGGTGCAGGTTGTCATAGATTGACTTGACCATCATTTGATGTTACTCGTCCATGTTAGTCTTGGTCTGCCTCTGCCTCTTTTACCTTGTATTTTTCCTTCCAATATTACTTTTAGTAGACTGTTGTGTCTTTTAACATGCCCCAAAAATTTCATTTGTCTTGTCTTAATTGTATTTAGTTAATTTAGTAGTTCTCTTTTTATTTTCAGTTGTTTTAAAACTTTATCGTTTGTTATCTTTTGTTTCCATCCAATTCTACCTATTCTTCTATAAATCCACATTTCAAAGGCTTCAATTTTCTGTTCTGTTTTCTTGTCTAATGTCCATGTTTCTGCACCATATAGGAATATTGAGAAGATGTAACATTTTGCCATTCTTAGTTTCAGCCTTGTTGATATATATATTGTTGTTAGTATATTTTTCATGGCATTAAAATTAATCATTAATGCTTAGTTTAGGTAAAGAATTTATTTCTATTTCACGTATATTACTTGATAAGCAAATTCTTGTGCTAAACAAGTTTTTTTTTTCATTGTTAAGTTCCAGCGGTTTTAACAATGAAGCCGTCTTCACTACAATGTGCACAGGTTCTATGGGACTTCGTTAGACTCAACCAAAAACCAACACAAGTGAGTAGTTTGTATAGTACATCAACCATATTCCATTCTGATTCATGATACCTCAAGTTCAAATCAATAACAGTTTTTTATTAGATTTCTATGTTAACATTTGTTAATTTATATTAATACTAGTAGATTATATTCTGAAGACTGTCAGTTATGCTCAAATTAGATGATCAGTTTGGAAGAGTTCACTGACTGAAGTGTTCACTTTCTAATTAAATGTTTCAAGTTTTTATTGTGTTCGCTTTCAATTTAGTTTCTCATTTTAAGTTAGATTAATTTACAGAGTTTCCATCCTGTTCGCTACAATATGATTACATTATTGTGTTCTTTATTTTCTGTATAACCTCTGGTAGAGATCTTTTTTTGTATTAACCTGTTGTAGAGGTCTTTTCTGTAGTAACCTCTAGTAGAGATCTTTTCTGTATTAACCTGTGGTAGATGTCTTTTCTGTATTAACCTGTGGTAGAGGTCTTTTCTGTATTAACCTCTAGTAGAGATCTTTTCTGTATTAACCTCTAGTAGATATCTTTTCTGTGCTAACCTCTAGTAGAGATCTTTTCTGTATTAACCTGTTGTAGAGGTCTTTTCTGTATTAACCTGTGGTAGAGGTCTTTTCTGTATTAACCTGTGGTAGAGATCTTTTCTGTAGTAACCTCTAGTAGAGATCTTTTCTGTATTAACCTGTGGTAGAGGTCTTTTCTGTATTAACCTGAGGTAGAGGTCTTTTCTGTATTAACCTCTAGTAGAGATCTTTTCTGTATTAACCTCTAGTAGATATCTTTTCTGTGCTAACCTCTAGTAGAGATCTTTTCTGTATTAACCTCTGGTAGAGATCTTTTCTGTATTAACCTGTGGTAGAGGTCTTTTCTGTATTAACCTCTAGTAGAGATCTTTTCTGTATTAACCTGTGGTAGAGGTCTTTTCTGTATTAACTTCTAGTAGAGATCTTTTCTGTATTAACCTCTAGTAGAGATCTTTTCTGTATTAACCTGTGGTAGAGGTCTTTTCTGTATTAACCTCTAGTAGAGATCTTTTCTGTATTAACCTCTAGTAGAGATCTTTTCTGTAGTAACCTGTGGTAGAGGTCTTTTCTGTATTAACCTCTAGTAGAGATCTTTTCTGTATTAACCTCTAGTAGAGATCTTTTCTGTATTAACCCGTGGTAGAGGTCTTTTCTGTGTTAACCTCTAGTAGAGATCTTTTCTGTATTAACCTCTAGTAGAGATCTTTTCTGTATTAACCTCTGGTAGAGATCTTTTCTGTATTAACCTCTAGTAGAGATCTTTTCTGTATTAACCTCTAGTAGAGATCTTTTCTGTATTAACCTCTGGTAGAGATCTTTTCTGTATTAACCTCTGGTAGAGATCTTTTCTGTATTAACCTCTGGTAGAGATCTTTTCTCTATTAACTTCTAGTAGAGATCTTTTCTGTATTAACCTCTGGTAGAGATCTTTTCTGTATTAACCTCTGGTAGAGATCTTTTCTCTGGTAGAGATCTTTTCTGTATTAACATCTGGTAGAGATCTTTTCTGTATTAACCTGTGGTATAGATCTTTTCTGTATTAACCTCTGGTAGAGATCTTTTCTGTAGTAACCTCAGGTAGAGATCTTTTCTGTATTAACCTCTAGTAGAGGTCTTTTCTGTATTAACCTCTAGTAGAGATCTTTTCGGTATTAACCTCTAGTAGAGATCTTTTCTGTATTAACCTGTGGTAGAGATCTTTTCTGTATTAACCTCTGGTAGAGATCTTTTCTGTAGTAACCTCTGGTAGAGATCTTTTCTGTATTAACATCTGGTAGAGATCTTTTCTGTAATAACCTCTGGTAGAGATCTTTTCTGTAGTAACCTCAGGTAGAGGTCTTTTCTGTATTAACCTCTAGTAGAGATCTTTTCTGTAGTAACCTCTGGTAGAGATCTTTTCTGTAGTAATCTCTGGTAGAGATCTTTTCGGTATTAACCTCTAGTAGAGATCTTTTCTGTATTAACCTGTGGTAGAGATCTTTTCTGTATTAACCTCTGGTAGAGATCTTTTCTGTAGTAACCTCTGGTAGAGATCTTTTCTGTATTAACCTCTGTTAGAGATCTTTTCTGTATTAACCTCTGGTAGAGATCTTTTCTGTATTAACCTGTGGTAGAGGTCTTTTCTGTATTAACCTCTAGTAGAGATCTTTTCTTTAGTAACCTCTGGTAGAGATCTTTTCTGTAGTAATCTCTGGTAGAGATCTTTTCTGTATTAACCTCTGGTAGAGATCTTTTCTGTAGTAACCTCTAGTAGAGATCTTTTCTGTAGTAACCTCTGGTAGAGATCTTTTCTGTAGTAACCTCTGGTAGAGATCTTTTCTGTAGTAACCTCTAGTAGAGATCTTTTCTGTAGTAACCTCTGGTAGAGATCTTTTCTGTATTAACCTGTGGTAGAGGTCTTTTCTGTATTAACCTGTGGTAGAGGTCTTTTCTGTATTAATCTCTGTCAGAAGTGGATAACCTTTCTTGTATAGTGGGTCATAAAAGGATATGTACTTAGAAGAGTATGTTGGAGTATTTGGTAATAACATGTGTACCTGGAGTTGTCAGTCACTGGACACAGTGACACTTGCTGAGGAAGGGATCTGAGCACCTACGGACATGTTCGGAGTGCAATGATGATGACCCAGAAATAGCTCAATGTATACCTGGGTAAGTGAGTCATTGAAGCATGTGTACCTAGGTTAGTGAGTCATTGAAACATGTGTACCTGGGCTAGTGAGTAATTGAAGAATGTGTACCTGGGTTAGTGAGTAATTGAAGAATGTTACCTGGGCTAGTGAGCAATTGAAGAATGTGTACCTGGGTTAGTGAGTCATTGAAGCATGTGTTCCTAGGTTAGTGAGTGAGTCATTGAAATTGAAAATTGTTTATCTAGAGTGTTGGGCCACACAAATTGTACATTGACATTAGTGTGTTAAACTTGAGTTGTGAAACAAATATTGAACTGAAATAAGTGTAAATCATCAACATAAAGATTCTCTCCACACCTATAAGTCAACTCAACTATATGTACATAAGAAATGAGTAAAGGCAAAATGATGTGTACACAACAAAGTGGTCAACACTATGACACGTATATAAAAGTAAAAGTCAATGTAAAATTATATGAACATAATAAGGTAAACAAAATGATATGAACATAATAAGGTAAACAAAATGATATGAACATAATAAGGTAAACAAAATGATATGAACATAATAAGGTAAACAAAATGATATGAACATAAGGTAAACAAAATGATAAAAACATAATAAGGTAAACAAAATGATATGAACAGAATAAGGTAAACAAAATGATATGAACATAATAAGGTAAACAAAATGATATGAACATAAGTTAAACAAAATGATATGAACATAATAAGGTAAACAAAATGATAAAAACATAATAAGGCAAACAAAATGATATGAACATAATAAGGCAAACAAAATGATATGAACATAATAAGGTAAACAAAATTATATGAACATAATAAGGTAAAAAAAATTATATGGACAAAATAAGGTAAACAAAATGATAAAAACATAATAAGGTAAACAAAATTATATGAACATAATAAAGTAAAAAAAAATGATATGGACAAAAAAAAGGTAAACAAAATGATAAAAACATAATAAGGTAAACAAAATGATAAGAACATAATAAGGCAGAAAAAATTATATGAACATAATAAGGTAAACAAAATGATATGAACATAATAAGGCGAACAAAATGATATGAACATAATAAGGTAAACAAAATGATATGAACATAATAAGGTAAACAAAATGATATGAACATAATAAGGCGAACAAAATTATATGAACATAATAAGGTAAACAAAATGATATGAACATAATAAGGCAGAAAAAATTATATGAACATAATAAGGTAAACAAAATGATATGAACATAATAAGGTAAACAAAATTATAAGAACATAATAAGGCGAACAAAATGATATGAACATAATAAGGCGAACAAAATGATATGGAACATAATAAGGCGAACAAAATGATATGGAACATTATAAAGTGAACGCAGTAGTGTGTATATAACAAAGTAGGCAACACAACCCAAAGTAATTAGGTAATACAATGAACAACTAGCTGAATATTTTACAATAATAATTAACTTGGAGTCAGACATTGCTGTTTGTAGAATCTTTGTCAGAGACAGATATTTGAAGCTACTTTTGTCTGAAAAGTTGCTATCTCTGGAGCTTCCAGACTAAATGATGAGATGGGTAGTAGTCTTGTTGTGGTTATAAATATTGGTGAGTGATAATGTATGGTTTCAAAACAAAAATAATGATGGATTGGAAGTGAGATTTTTAAAAAAATAGGAAAACAGGACATTTATGTGAGAAAGCAATATTTGTTCACAAGAAAGCAGGGCATTATGTGGCATTTTATTGTCATCACTAAAGTAAATTGTTAGTCTATGTTAACAATAAAATTGTAACAAAACTGTTAACATTCATTGAATTAACTGGTTAAATGTACAGATGATAAGTATGCTTACATCATCAGGTCTGATGTCCTATGTAGAACGTTGCATTCACCACAGCACATCTGAAAGAATCTCTGTCTCTAGCCAGATCTCCCACAAACTGTTGCATTCACCACAGCACATCTGAAAGAATCTCTGTCTCTAGCCAGATCTCCCACAAACTGTTGCATTCACCACAGCACATCTGAAAGAATCTCTGTCTCTAGCCAGATCTCCACAAACTGTTGTATTCACCACAGCACATCTGAAAGAATCTCTGTCTCTAGCCAGATCTCCCACAAACTGTTGCATTCACCACATCTTGTCTGAAAGAATCTCTCTCCAGCCAGATCTCCCACTACTTCGGTTGTCATATTCATGGTCTCTTTGATGTATTTAAATCAACTTCTTCTTGGTCTGCCCCTAATGTGTCGCCCAGGAACCATGCCTTCCATTATTGTTCCTTCCAGCCCACTGCATCTTTTAACATGGCCATAGTATTTTAATTTTCTCTGTAGAATGGTGAAGTCAGTTCTTTTTAATGTTTAAGTCTTTTATTATGACTTTGTATAAGTAGGCCTAGCTTATGTCTTATTTAGTTGTATAATTGTTGGTACTTTATTGAGAACCCAGTTTGTTTGAACAAGGAGTCTTGCTTGTTATCCAATAAATACTTGTCGAACTTCACACAAGATGGATGTCTTAAATAAAATTTCTTGAAAATACATCCTCTTACAGACACATATTTACAGTATAAAGTAAAAGAAGTAAAGTACCCCCATCACGCTAAGTGGCGTATAGGGAATATGGTATTAGTGACCATAAATTTTACAGACCTTCGGCACATGATTTTGGGGTAATGTGGTCGGCATTACACCCGTGCTGCTTTACTTTCCCATTTAAAATAATCTGGTACCCATTAAAGGCTGGGTGAACCTGGAAGCCGTTGGTTGGGATCGAACCCTACCTCTTGTCCTTTGTAGTCCAGTTCACTAACCACTGAGCTATTGCGGCTCGATTTACAGTATGGCCAAGTAAAATTGGCAGGTCTGAAGATGTTCAAAGTTCAACTCATCTGATGTGCCTTCAGGAAGCTAATTCACTGTTTGTCTAAGGGATATAATCTTCTTTAGTTACATTAACTTAGTGATGTATCAGACAGATTAACTAGTGATGTGTCAGACAGATTAACCTAGCAATGTATCAGACGGATTAACCTAGCAATGTATCAGACAGATTAACCAGTGATGTGTCATACAGATTAAAATAGCAATGTATCAGACAGATTAACCTAGCAATGAATCAGACAGATTAACCCAGAGATTTATCAAGACAGATTAACCCAGAGATGTATCAGACAGATAAACCTAGTGATGTATCAGACAGATTAACCTAGTAATGTATCAGACAGATAAATCTAGTGATGTATCAGACAGATTAACCTAGTGATGTATCAGACAGATTAACCTAGTGATGTATCAGACAGATAAATCTAGTGATGTATCAGACAGATTAACTAGTGATGTATCAGACAGATAAACCTAGTGATGTATCAGACAGATACATCTAGTGATGTATCAGACAGGTAAATCTAGTGATGTATCAGACAGATTAACCTAGTGATGTATCAGACAGATAAACCTAGTGATGTATCAGACAGATACATCTAGTGATGTATCAGACAGATTAACCTAGTGATGTATCAGACAGATAAACCTAGTGATGTATCAGACAGATCAACCTAATGATGTATCAGACAGATAAATCTAGTGATGTATCAGACAGATTAACCTAGTGATGTATCAGACAGATAAACCTAGTGATGTATCAGACAGATTAACCTAGTGATGTCATCATCATTATGTGCCATACCGGTTGGGGCAGGCAATCATGTCCATCCACAATCTTCTATCTATAGTGCATCGCATCAGTTCTGTTGTTGACTGCTTTCCATGCCATGACACCAAGCCATCTAGTATTTTCTCTCTTTGTCGTCCGTGATCTCTCTTTCCTTTTATTTTGCCAGTTATAACCAAGTATTCCAACTTTCCTCTTCTCATGATGTGTCCGAAAAATATTGATTGTTTCTTTTTGATGTTTTTTATGAGCTCCCTTTTTGTGTTGACCTCTTTGAGAACTTCCTCATTGGTCTTTTTTGCTGTTCAGGGAACTTTCAACATTCTTCTGAAAAAATCCCATCTCTGTGGCCTCTAATTGTCTTTTCATTTGTTTGTCAACTGTCCATGATTCACTTCCATAGGTCAGAATTGGTTCTATATAGCACCGATGAACTCTCTTTCTCATTTGTATTGACATAGATTTGTTGCATAAGATATTTTTCATTTTCTGAAATGCTATTTTGGCTATTGACAAATGCTATTATCTGACTTAGATTTATGAACTACCCGATGTCAACAATGTAAAAATTCTACTAAAATTGTATTTTTTAAATAAAACATATCATACATCAAATTAAAGAGGGAATATGGCACAACAGGGAAATAATATTTGTGTGATATAAAATTATTGAGATAGAAATTTTAAAAATTAAAGATTTGAGGGAACAAAAAGTTGAAAAATTGAAAATGTTACTCACCAAATTATGAATCCTGAAATATTTTCAAGAAAATCAGGTGCATTTTTTATTCCATGAATTATTTTTTGTGATATGAAATACGAGCAAGATACTGTGCAATCCATTTTTGACAATAGAAAGAAGAAAAATAGTTCTTAAATGTTATGTAGAGCCAGTCTTAACATATGGATGTGAATCATGGACAATAAGACAACAGACAAGAAAATCACTGGAGGCTCTAGAAATGTGATTTTACAGAAGAATGTTGAGAATACCATGGACAGCTAAGAAGAGTAATGAAAACATTCTGAAAAAGGCAAAAGCAAGAAGAGAGCTAATTTCCAAAATTAGGTAGAAACCATCATTTTTTGGTCATGTAATGAGAAGAGAACAGCTGGAATATATTGTAACAACTGGGAAAATTGAGGGACGAAAGAATAGAGGGAAGCAAAGAGAAAAGATACCAGACAGCTTAAGAGAATGACTTGACAGAAGGTCAACAACAGATATGGTAAATAACTGGTGAGATTGAAAGTTGTGGAGAGACATGATCACCTATGCCAGCAGGCATGGTACTTGATGATGATGATGATTTTTTTGTTAACTATATCCAGTTATGCCTTTACTAGATAAATATCACTCACAGAATATTTATAATAGTGAAATTCACATTTTATATGGATACAGTATGTATTATATATATATATATATATATATATATATATATATATATATATATATATATATATATATATATATACATATACTATAATATACACAAACTATTTATTTATATAATTTTAAAAAAATATCTTTACGACATTGCTGGTGTATGGGCATTGCTGTTGAGGGAACAAAAAGTTGTTTTGCAGGCTTTTCAGCCAGCGGAACAGTGGTTTTAGCTGCATGGCCGTGTGCACCTAATAAATGTATGTTTACACAAATTTTATTATTTATGCACACTTGCGGCTGCCATATTTTGTGTAGTTAACTGTTATTTTTCCATGTTTTGTAATTTTCTGTATCTGTTATACATGGAATTGGTCACTACCCAGCATGCCTGTATCTATTGTTTGTCTGGTGATTATTGAAGTGTGTCAATGTCTTTGCCATGTCCAATATGATCTCTTGTCTCCAGAGCCAGGTCATGCTAGTTCTGGGCAATGATGACCCACGCTGTGCTGAACATGCTGCTGACTTGTTCATGGAGGGTTGGGCTGACTTTGTGGTCATCTCGGGCAAGGAAGGAGCAGGAACTAGGGGTCAGTAGTCCTTGATGGTATTTTTTATGCCGTGTAACTGGCAACTCCAAAGTTAGAGTTGAACATCAGTTCATGATGACATCTTTCATGTCGTGTAACTGGAAACTCCAAAGTTAGAGTTGAACATCAGTTCATGATGACATCTTTCATGTCGTGTAACTGGAAACTCCAAAGTTAGAGTTGAACATCAGTTCATGATGACATCTTTCATGTCGTGTAACTGGAAACTCCAAAGTTAGAGTTGAACATCAGTTCAGGATGACATCTTTCATGTCGTGTAACTGGAAACTCCAAAGTTAGAGTTGAACATCAGTTCATGATGAGATCTTTCATGTCGTGTAACTGGAAACTCCAAAGTTAGAGTTGAACATCAGTTCATGATGACATCTTTCATGTCGTGTAACTGGAAACTCCAAAGTTAGAGTTGAACATCAGTTCATGATGACATCTTTCATGTCGTGTAGCTGGAAACTCCAAAGTTAGAGTTGAACATCAGTTCATGATGACATATTTCATTTCTTGTAGCTGGCAACTCCAAAGTTAGAGTTGAACATCAGTTCAGGATGACATCTTTCATTTCTTGTAGCTGGCAACTCCAAAGTTAGAGTTGAACATCAGTTCATGATGACATCTTTCATTTCTTGTAGCTGGCAACTCCAAAGTTAGAGTTGAACATCAGTTCATGATGACATGTTTCATGTCGTGTAACTGGCAACTCCAAAGGTAGAGTTGAACATCAGTTCATGATGACATCTTTCATGTCGTGTAACTGGAAACTCCAAAGTTAGAGTTGAACATCAGTTCATTATGACATCTTTCATGTCGTGTAACTGGCGACTCCAAAGTTAGAGTTGAACATCAGTTCATGATGACATCTTTCATGTCGTGTAACTGGCGACTCCAAAGTTAGAGTTGAACATCAGTTCATGATGACATCTTTCATGTCGTGTAACTGGCAACTCAAAAGTTAGAGTTCAGTTCATGATGACATCTTTCATTTCTTGTAGCTGGCAACTCCAAAGTTAGAGTTGAACATCAGTTCATGATGACATCTTTCATGTCGTGTAACTGGCAACTCCAAAGTTAGAGTTGAACATCAGTTCATGATGACATCTTTCATGTCGTGTAACTGGCAACTCCAAAGTTAGAGTTGAACATCAGTTCAAGATGACATCTTTCATTTCTTGTAGCTGGCAACTCCAAAGTTAGAGTTGAACATCAGTTCAGGATGACATCTTTCATTTCTTGTAGTTGGCAACTCCAAAGTTAGAGTTGAACATCAGTTCAGGATGACATCTTTCATTTCTTGTAGCTGGCAACTCCAAAGTTAGAGTTGAACATCAGTTCAGGATGACATCTTTCATTTCTTGTAGCTGGCAACTCCAAAGTTAGAGTTGAACATCAGTTCATGATGACATCCTTCACTGAATGTTAGTTTATGATGATGTCCTTCACTGAATGCTAGTTCGTGATGATGTCCTTCACTGAATGCTAGTTTGTGATGATGTCCTTCACTGAATGCTAGTTCATGATGACATCCTTCACTGAATGTTACTTTAAGATGATGTCCTTCACTGAATGTTAAAGATGATGTCCTTCACTGAATGTTAGTTTATGTTGATGTCCTTCACCGAATGTTAGTTTATGATAATGTCCTTCACTGAATGCTAGTTTATGATGATGTCCTTCACTGAATGTTAGTTTATGATGACGTCCTTCACTGAATGCTAGTTTATGATGATGTCCTTCACTGAATGTTAGTTTATGTTGATGTCCTTCACTGAATGCTAGTTTATGATGATGTCCTTCACTGAATGCTAGTTTAAGATGGTGTCCTTCACTGAATGTTAGTTTATGTTGATGTCCTTCACTGAATGTTAGTTTATGATGATGTCCTTCACTAAATGTTAGTTTATGATGATGTCCTTCACTGAATGTTAGTTTATGATGATGTCCTTCACTGAATGCTAGTTTATGATGATGTCCTTCACTGAATGTTAGTTTATGTTGATGTCCTTCACTGAATGCTAGTTTATGATGATGTCCTTCACTGAATGCTAGTTTAAGATGGTGTCCTTCACTGAATGTTAGTTTATGTTGATGTCCTTCACTGAATGTTAGTTTATGATGATGTCCTTCACTGAATGTTAGTTTATGATGATGTCCTTCACTGAATGTTAGTTTATGATGATGTCCTTCACTGAATGCTAGTTTATGATGATGTCCTTCACTGAATGTTAGTTCATGATGATGTCCTTCACTGAATGTTAGTTCATGTTGATGTCCTTCACTAAATGTTAGGTTATGATGATGTCCTTCACTGAATGCTAGTTTATGTTGATGTCCTTCACTGAATGCTAGTTTATGATGATGTCCTTCACTGAATGTTAGTTTATGTTGATGTCCTTCACTGAATGTTAGTTTATGATGATGTCCTTCACTGAATGTTAGTTCATGATGGTGTCCTTCAATGAATGTTAATTTAAGATGATGTCCTTCACTGAATGCTAGTTCATGATGATGTCCTTCACTGAATGCTAGTTCATGATGATGTCCTTCACTGAATGTTAGTTCATGATGATATCCTTCACTGAATTTTAATTTATGATGATGTCCTTCACTGAATGTTAGTTTATGATGATGTCCTTCACCAAATGTTAGTTCATGATGATGTAATTCACTGAATGTTAGTTCATGATTATATCCTTCACTGAATGTTAATTTATTTTGATGTCCATCACTGAATGCTAGTTAATTTACGTAGGGAGGTCAAAAAGTAATGCACACCAATTTTTTTCTCGGAAACTATTCGGGCAAAATGTGTGAAATTTTCACAGATTGTAGCTGAACATCCCCTTTACACTACCTATTTTTCAAAATAATCTCCGTCCAAGCGTATTTCCTTACGCCAACGCGAAACTAGGTCATGAATGCCTCGTTTGTACCAAGTTTTGTCCTGCTCGCGTAGCCATTTTTTAACTGCACGGATCACATCCTCATCATTGTCAAAGTGTGTCCCACGCAGGATTTTTTTGAGTGGTCCAAACAGATGGAAATCTGAGGGAGCCAGATCAGGGCTGTAAGGAGGATGGGGCAGTACAGTCCAACCAAATTTGTTGATTGCTTCCCGTGTTACCAGACTTGTGTGAGGGCGTGCATTGTCATGTTGAAGCAACAAATCTGCAGATGGCTTATTAGGCCGAACTCTGTGGAACCGATTTTTGAGTTTTGTCAGTGTATTGATGTAAGCTGTCGAGTTGATTGTCTCACCTCTTGTCATTACATCAACAAGAATCACACCATCAATGTCCCAGAAGACAGTGATCATCACCTTTCTGGCTGATGGAGATGTTTTGAATTTTTTTTCTTTTTGGTGACTGCGGATGATGCCATTCCATTGACTGCATTTTTGTTTCAGGCTCATAATAATGTGCCCACATTTCGTCACCGGTAACAATTTTTGACAAAAACATTTCTCCTTCAACACCGAAACGCTCCAACAATTCAGAACAGAATGTTTTCCTTTGAACTCTGTGATCATTTGTTAGGCACCGAGGAACCCATCGAGCGCAAATCTTTGAATATCCGAGAGTTTTAAAAATTGCGATTGCACTTCCCTTGCTGACTGTAAGCTGCAATGCCAATTGCTGACTAGTAATACGCCTATCCTTACGAATAATGGCATCAGCCCGGTTTAAATGTCTGTGCTGGTAGCCGAGGCAACACGTCCAGAACGCGGTAAATCATGCAGCTCCACTCGTACACTTTCTGCAGCTTTAATTCTCTGAACCCAGCGACTAACTGTGCTCCTATCGACTGCAGAACATTTGTACACTGCACACAGTCGTTTATGAATATTTGCCACAGTTTCTTTTTCCGCAACCAGAAATTCTATGACAATTCGCTGTTTGTAACGGACATTGTTGACAAACTCCATTTTAATGGTTCATAGATTGCGTAATATTTATCATAATGCTGTGCAATTTGGTGCACATAATTGGAACATGTCATATTCCAAGTGTGCAAAATTTCATATTCCTATCTTTATTATTAGCCGAGAAAAAAATTGGTGTGCATTACTTTTTGACCTCCCTTCAGTACTTATAGATTTATTTCACACTGAGATGCAACTAGTTCTACTTTGTTAATAGGCCATTCCACGCTGCAGCTACAGATAACTCACTTCATTTATTAACTATTGCTTCATTCAAATAGAAGTAGCAAAGTCATCTCATTTATAAAACTACTTTTTTTCAAGCAGCAGCAAATTCACCTTGTTTTTATGTAAATTTTCTTCTTTTAAACAACAAATTCACCTCATTTGTATATAGGGATTATCTTTTTAAGAACAATAAATTCGCCTCTTTTATATACCGACTTTTTTCTTTTAAACAATAAATACACCTCATTTGTAAGTAGATTTTATTCTTTAAAAAGTAACAAATTCACCTCATTTATAATTTCCTTTTTCTCAAGTAACAGCTATTCATCTTATTTATAGACATATAACATTTATCTAGTTTAAAAATTACTAATTTTTTCGAGCAACAGCAAATTCACCTTATTTATATGCTCACCCACATTTACATAATATCAACCTTATTTATAGACCATTGTTTCTTTCTATAACTACACCCACTTATCATAACATACTTGTACATCCCCACATACAACATTCATCAACATAATCCACTATTCGATAGACAACAAATCTGCACTAATAAATTCATATTTACTGAAAAAAAATTAATCTGCCCAGGAAAGCTACCAGATAACAAAACTGAAGCAGACGTCTTCCAGGAAATTATGTTACTGAAGGGTGTGCCAGCGCAAAAGATTTTCCTGGAGAGGAGCGCCACCAACACAGGGGAGAACATTCAATTTTCCCAGCGTATGCTCAGCAGAATGGGTTACCAGCCTACTACCATCTTTATTGTTACCAAGAGCTTAATGGAACTGCGGGCAGCTTTGACCTTCCAAAAACAGTGGATAGGTTCAGAGAAAGTTAATCTTAGTGTGTCCTCTCCACCACTGTCTCTGTTGGAATATCCCAGTCCCCATGTGGGCTCCCTAGAGCAGGTGGTGGATGTACTCTTGGAGAATTTTAAGAAGTTCACAGAATATGCCAGACGAGGGCATCAGGCATATGTTGATATTCCACCTCATGTACAAGCAGCTTACACTTTACTTGTTGCAGACAGATTACGTGATAGTTAAGGCTGACTTTTCTTGCCATAGAGGGAAGGCAAGACAGTTAAGGCTGACTTTACTTGTCATAGAGGGAAGGCATCACAAGAATGCTGATTTGTCTTCTCACCTGGAGAAGACATCACAGCAAATGCTGACTTATCTAAACACCGAGAGAAGGCATCACAAGAAATGCTGACTTATCTAAACACTGAGAGAAGGCATCACAAGAAATGCTGACTTATCTAAACACTGAGAGAAGGCATCACAAGAAATGCTGATTTGTCTTTCCACAGAGGGGAAGATGTAAAAAAGGCTGACTTGTCACATAGTGAAGGTATTATACTTATGACAAGTATGTCATGTCTTTACACATCCAGCCTCATCCACAGATGTGAACATATTTACCACTCTACAGGCACATATTTCAATTGCTACTGCTCATTATTTTTTGTATACAACATCCGTAAAAGCAGACCTGTACATTTCATGAGTTGGTTATGTTGTATAGAACATCCGTAAAAGCAGACCTGTACATTTCATGAGTTGGTTATGTTGGATACAACATGGTCTCTGCAAGAATCAGCATGTGTATTTTAGTGCATGAGTCATATGTAACAAATATGTTTGGATCATATAACAATAAAACGTAAAATTTTATTGAACAGCTAAACTAATAGGGAAACAGAAGAAAATATAGGATTTCAGTCACAGGCTTTACCCACGGCCCCACATATTTATATCTGTGCCTATCTCCGTGGGTCATATAGACATCTTGTCATACTAATTCATTTGTTTCCCTTTCTGCCACACCCTTGTCTTTCACATGACAAGAACATTGATTGTTGAGTGTTCCTATCTCTCTAATTTCCATCACTTGGTCTTGTAGTTCTTATTTGTGGATGCCTCTATTTGGATCATGTGCTATTTGTCTTGCCTAAACTTACTATCATTAAAAAAATTTGTAAACATTTATAAAAATAGTCTGATAAATATGTTTACAGAATATACAGACAATTAATTATGGCTTTTTAAAAAATTGTTCATACCATTTGTTTTTGTCTTTTTTTTAGCAAATAGTATTTTATGTGTTTGTTATTGATCCAGAAATCTTGAGTTTTTTGGGTTTTTTTTGGTTGTAATATGGTATTCTGGTTCCAGTCCAAGATGGAGTTTGTTTTTCTTTAACTTGTTATGGCGGTTGAACGGTGGCCTGATAAGCTGTTGTCATGAAACATCATTTGTTATTGAAACAGAAATCTCAGATCTCACTTAGATAGAAAGGATGAATTCTAATTAAGACCTAACAAAGGGGGGTAGTCATGTGTTGGCCACATGATGAGAAGAGACAACAAGAGAATATCAAAGCAAACCATTAAATGGGAACCAGAGTGTAAAAGAAAAAGAGGCTGACTAGAGATACACTACAAAAACACTGGGACAAGAAGCAACAACAGCAGGCATTGGCTCCTTTGCTAAGATTTAGAAGCTCACCAAGAACAGCCATGTATGGTAAGACACTATGTGAATGCCGTACAGTCTGACAAAATCAGCAAAGATTGTTGGACGTGGAGTCTAGAATGTTTGCCCTACGTGCTGTCTTCACCTTGACAGAACATATAGATTATATTATTATATTATATAGATAGATTATATTATGATATTAGATAGATTAATTTATGGTATCAAATGAATAGATTATATTCATCATCATCATCAAGTACCAGGCCTAGTGGCGTAGGTGATCATGTCTCTCCACAACTTTCGATCTCAGCAGCTATTTATCATTTCTGTTGTTGACCTTCTGCCAAGCCATTCTCTTAAGCTGTCTGTTATTTTTTTCTCTTTGCTTCCCTCTATCTCTTCGTCCCTCAATTTTTCCAGTTGTTACAATATATTCAAGTTGTTCTTTTCTCATTACATGGCCAAAGAATGATGAAGATTATACTAGATAGATTATATTATGATATTAAATATATTTTATTAGATAGACTTATATTATATTAGATGCTAATTTCCAATATTAGGAAGAAACAATCATCATTTTTTGGGCATGTAATAAGAAGAGAACAGCTGGAATATATTGTAACAACTGGGAAAATTGAGGGATGAAGAGATAGAGGGAAGCAAAGAGAAAAGATACCAGACCGCTTAAGAGAATGGCTTGGCAGAAAGTCAACAACAGAAATGATAAATAACTGTCGAGATCGAAAGTTGTGGAGAGACATGATCACCTACGCCAGTAGGCCCGGTACTTGGATGATGATGATGATGATATCATACAATTTTACATCTACCAAACAGCTGGAAAGATTGGTCAAATATTACTCAAGTCTATATTCTGTATGTATTCTTATATTCTGAGAGACATGATCACCTACGCCAGCAGGCCCAGTACTTGATAATGATGAGATTATATCATGATATTCATCATCATCATATGCCACACCAGTTGGCGTGGGTGATCATGTCCTTCCACAATCTTCTATCTACAGTGCATCGTATCAGTTCTGTTGTTGACTGTTTTCCATGCCATGAAACCAAGCTATCCAGTATTTTCTCTCTTTGTCATCCGCGATCTCTCTTTCCTTTTATTTTGCCAGTTGTAACCAAGTATTCCAACTTTCCTCTTCTCATGATGTGCCCGAAAAATGTTGATTGTTTCTTTCGGATGTTTTTTAGGAGCTGCCTTTTTGTGTTGGCCTCTTTGAGAACTTCTCATTGGTCTTTTTAACTGTCCAGGGAACTTTCAACATTCTTCTGAGAAATCCCATCTCTGTGGCCTCTAATAGTCTTTTCATTTGTTTATCTACTGCCCATGATTCACTTCAATAGATAAGAATTGGTTCTATATAGCACTGATGAACTCTCTTTCTCATTTCTATTGACATAGATTTGTTGTATAAGATACATTTCATTTTCTGAAATGCTATTTTGGCGTGGGCTATTCACTGCTTTTTATTTCTGTGGTGCATCTTCCATCCAATATTATTATTGTGCCCAAGTATTTGACGCATTGCACTTGTTTCAAATTTGTCCTGTTTATTTTTATGCTGCACATTTTATGCTAGTTTCCGGTTGTATTCAAGATGAAGGATTTATTTTTCTCCGGCTTGGTATAGAACCTTTGATCAGAGGTTTAACAAGCCGCTATCGTAAAAACGATTTTGTTAATGAAACGTAGACCTGATACAGAATGTATAAATTAGCAGTAGATAATAGTGATAGTTTTCCTGCCCTAAAACAACAACAAAAATAAGATTCTGGAATGTACGAACAATGGCCGCGCCGACAAAACAAGCACAAGTCATGAGCGAGATGGATAGATACGATCTAGATATTTTAGGATTAAGCGAAATGGGCTGGCTTGGAACAGGTAGGAAATCTGTTGATAATAAAACAGTAGTTTTTTTCTGGAAGGGAAGATGGAAAACACCGTGAAGGAGTAGGTATAATGATGACAGACATAGCTGCAAGAAGTTTATTAGAATGGTAACCGATAAATAGCCGTCTGATATGAACACACTACAAATTCTCATCAGCACAAACACAAAACTTAGACTATTCAAATCAAATGTACTATCAACCCTTACGTATGCGTGTGAAAGCTGGAAAACAACAAGAGATATAGAAACAAAGTTGAAAGCATTCGAAAATAAATGTCTAAGGAAAATGCTTGGTATAGCGTGGAACGAATTCAAAACAAATGAGGAAATTAGAGAAATCGCCAATCAACCACTAATATCTAGAGTAATAAAGAAAAGACGATGGTCATACGTTGGACATGTGATGAGAAGAGATAATAACCGAATAGCAAAGCAAGCCCTCATGTGGGAAACAACAGGTAAGAGAAAAAGAGGAAGACCCAGAGAGATACTGAGAAGAACATTGATGAGAGAGGCAAGAGTAGCAGGAATTGGCTCCCTCAATGAGATAGAGCTGCTTGCACAGAACAGAGACAAATGGCGAGATTTGATAAAATATCTGTAAAAGAATTGAAAACTGCTAGAACAAGAATTCAGATAAGAGAAGGAGTATCTTGGTCTATGCCCTTTGGGCCTGCTACGGCTCGAAGGGTCAATAGATAGATAGATGCTGGTGATGATTGTTTCTTCAATATGACCATTACTTCTGCTTTCTTACTATTCAGACTGAGACCTTTCTTGATGCTTTCTTTTACTATTATGTCTATCATTTCTTGTAGTCCATTCTCTGTCTCTGTTATTAAGACTGTGTCATCCGCATATCGCAAATTATTTATATTGTGACTGTTGACTTCAATTTCTTTTTTATCTACTATTGATCTCATATGTTCACTGTAAAGTGAAAACAAATCCGGTTTATAACATATAATTATGGTATTAGATAGATTATATTATGATATTAGATAGGTAGATAGATTATATTATGATTTATTAACTATAACAGCCAGATAGATACAATTACAACCTCTGAACGGTCTAAGAGGTTTGTCAAGAGCAGATACATAAACAAATTGAATATAAAACACCAGAACTCATCATCAGGTTGCATGTCCTTTGCAGAACGTTGCATTCATCACAGCCCGTCTGAAAGAATCTCAGTTTTTAGCCAGATCTCCCACAGAATGTTACATTCACCACAGCCCGTCTGAAAAAATCTCTATTTCTAGCCAGATCTCCCACAGAATGTTGCATTCACCACAGCCCATCTGAAAGAATCTTTGTCTCTAGCCAGATCTCCCACTTCTTCTGTTGTCATGTTTAAGGTCTCCTTGATGTTTTGAAACCACCTTCTTGTTGGTCTGCCCCTGATGCTTTGCCCAATAACTATACCTTCTATTATTTTTCTTTCCAGGCTGCTGTGTTTTTTGACATGGCCATAGTATCTTAATTTCCTCTGTAGAATGGTGTTTATAAGCCAGTTATTTTAAATGTTTAAGTCTTTTAATATATCTTCATTGCTCTTTTCCATTATTCAAATTATCTTAAGGATTTTTCTGTAGCATTTTGTTTAGAATGAATCAATTATCTTTCTTGCTTTTTGCAAGATTGTATGCCAGAACTACAAAACAATGTTACCTACCACAGCCCGGCCTTTTAATGTCTTCATTGCTCTTTTCCATTATCCAAAGTATCTTAAGGATTTTTCTGTAGTATTTTGTTTAGAATAAATCAATTATCTTCCTTCCTGTTTGCAAGATTGTATGCCAGAACTACAACAAAAATGTCAGAAGTAACCATTAAGTCTTTCTGGACTTGATTTTTTTTAAATTATTATTTTGGATATGCTTGAATCAGATTAATTTCCAGTTTCTGACAAATGCCATCACATGCTCTTTCTTTTTTCTACTTCACATTTTAATGTAGATAAATATAGTGTGTGTGTTATACATCACTGCAAAATAAAATGCGTACAGAAAATATCAGTATCAATTGCTGATATTTCACTATTTGAAGGAAGAAATATATTATACAAAAAATTTAATGTTCATGTTTAGAAAATTTTCAATCTGACCGGTCATTCTGAACTTTTGTTCCTCTGATACCCAGTCGAGGTGCGTGTGGCAGTGCGGCTAAAACCACTGTTCCGCTGGCTGAAAAGCTGACGTACAGTGTTCGAAGCCCGCGGTAGACAGAAAGGATTTTTTCTATCGGCGGTGAAATAAAAATCTCTGAGTCGCACACGTCGTGGTGACTTCTTGACCAAGCGGCCTTTATCCCTCTGGTTCTATCGTTGCCCCCGACATACACCAGCAATGGTACTATGTGTCGTAAAGATATTTTTTTTTTAGTTTTGATACCCAGTGATCTGTATTGGAGAACAGCCTCAGAGCCCTCTTTGATACTCTCCAACCAAGAGGTTAAACTCTGTTTCTATAATTGCTGGTGTCCTATCCCTATTCCTCCCTGTGTTATCATTATTACCTCTCCTGCTCTTCTCTCTCTTTTCATTGCTTCTATCACTCCCTTCATCCATCTTCATGAAACCCCTTTTCTAATTTTTCACTATTTGGCTCCTTTTGGTCCAGTAAAATCCTACCTGCCCTATGGTCAGTTAATGTTATAACCAACCTCTACGTAAATCCTGACCTTCATCTCTTTCCTCCATTTTTTAGATTAGTGTTGTGTTAAAAGACCTGGATTGTTTGTAGCCACCAGTGTTGATCTCTCTCTCTCTCTCTCTCTCTCTCTGCGATCAGGACTCAATCAGAGTGGGATTCCAGACTCTCACATGAAGTCAGCTGTCTGGTTAAGTGTGTTGATCGACCCCACAGACAGATCATCACAATTAGTCTGCCAGATCCACTCTGATTTAACACCTGTTAAACGTTGCACAGTGTTCTGCGCCAGTGGCCCAGTGCATCTGATTTCAGCCAACATTTTATTCAGGTTTGCCTTCCTTAGCCTTTGATTGTCCCCAATCTTCCTGCAAGGCAGCAGATTATCTTTTCTGTAGGGGGATTCTGCCCTTAGATGGTCGGGCCTCCCAGGTTTACGAGCACTACCTGCCCGAGTCACTAGAGGTGACTAACACAGACATGCACACACAAAGATATGAGATGTGACTAACAGACATGCACACAACGATATGAGGCATGACTAACACTGACACACATTGAGATATGACTAACACAGACATACACACACACACACACACTAAGATATGAGATGTGACTAACACAGACACACTCTAAAATATGAGATATGACTAACACAGATACACACACTAAGATATGAGATATGACTAAACATAGTTATGCACACACAAAGACATGAGACATGACTAACATAAACATGCACTCACAAAGATAGGAGATGTGACTAACATAGACACGCACACAAAGATATGAGATATGACTAAACACAAACACACAAATATATGAGACATGACTAACATAGACGTGCATACACAAAGGTATGAGATGTGAATAACAAAGACATGCACAAAAGGATATGAGATGTGACTAACGTAGACATGCACACAAAGATATGAGATGTGACTAACGTAGACATGCACACACAAAGATATGAGACATGACTAACAAAGACATGGACACAAAGATATGACACATGACTAACAAAGACATGGACACAAAGACATGACTAACATAGACATGCACACAAAGATATGAGATATGACTAACATAGATATGCATACACAAAGATATGACACATGCCTGACATAGATATACACACACAAAGATATGACACATGACTAACATAGACATGCACACAAATATATGAGATATGACTAACATAGACATGCACACACAAAGATATGACACATGCCTGACATAGATATACACACACAAAGATATGACACATGACTAACATAGACATGCACACACAAAGATATGAGATGTGACTAACATAGCCATGCACACACAAAGATATGACACATGACTAACAAAGACATGGACACAAAGATATGACACATGACTAACAAAGACATGACTAACATAGACATGCACACAAAGATATGAGATATGACTAACATAGATATGCACACACAAAGATATGACACATGCCTGACATAGATATGCACACACAAAGATATGACACATGACTAACATAGACATGCACACAAAGATATGAGATATGACTAACACAAATATGCACACACAAAGATATGACACATGACTAACACAAATACACACTAAGATATGAGATATGATTAAACACAGACACACATAAAGATATGAGACATGATCAACATGGACACACACCAAGATATGAGCCATGGCTAGCACACACACACACACACAAGCTTAGATATGAGCCATAGCTAGCACAGAAACACACTAAGATATGAACCCTGGCCTGCACAGACACCCACTAAGATATGAGCCATGGCTAGCACGGATATACACTAAGATATGAGCCATGGCTAGCACAGACAGACACTAAGATATGAGCCATGGCCAGCACATACACACACTAAGATATGAGCCATGGCTAGCACGGATATACACTAAGATATAAACCATGGCTAGCACGGATATACACTAAGATATAAATCATGGCCAGCCTAGACACATACTAAGATATGAGCCATGGCCAGCACATACACCCACTAAGATATGAGCAACGACTAGCATGGATATACACTGAGAATTGAGCCATGGCGCAATTCAAGAGAAGCAGAAGAGGAGGTAGAAGAGCAGCGATCGCAAAAGGTATCCATATGCTTGGGTTTGTTGCAGTCGGCAGACTCTTCTTAACGTGGGAATCATCGACATACGAGATGCACGCCCCGGTTAACTGTTCACAGGTTCTGTTCAAACAGTTGTCCGGAGATTTGAGAGTGCAGTCTGACCCGTAGAACGTTCCCTTATATGTACAGTTACCGGTTGACTGTTCACAGGTGTCGTTGAAACAGTTGTCCGGACATTTGAGAGTGCAGTCTGACCCGTAGTACATTTCCTTGCATGTACAGTCTTCACTTTCCGGGTCACATATGATGTCACAGCCATTAGAACACGTCTGTTCGCACTGTAGCCCAAAATTACCATTGGGACAAGTGTCATTACAGGTATAGCCAGGATGTTTACATTGTAGGCATTTTCCTGAATTTTTCTTACATAAAGGACAGACACTGAGACAAGACCTGGAGCAGTCGTGTCCATAGATCCTATGTGTACAGTTGCCGTAACACATACCGGTGATGCAGTTGCAGCCTTTGTTACACCCATTACACACTTCACAAAACAACCCAGAATGCCCGTCCAGACAACTGGTGTCTGTAAATGTTTGCACCTCACACACCGTCAGTGCACTGTCGGCTTGCGAAATGGTCGGTGATAACTCAATCTTAATGTGTGCCATTGGCGTTTGTGTGGTGACTGCAATAGTGTTCACAGAAACATAATGGTATGATATATCATTATACTGGAACACTACGCCGCCACTGTCAGAGAAAGCCTTTAGAGTGGAATTCTTTACCTGATTCACAGTGCTAGCTCGATGATAGATTCGAATGGTGTGAATCTTCTGGGGCATGGCAAAGTACAGATACCAGTAAACAGGATTGGTTCCACTTCTAAATTTTGTGTGTGTGTGTGTGTGCAGTCATTGTCATAGAGATTGGTCTTTGTTTTGCCATTAACTGCGGCCTCTGGTCCACATCTGTCTCCTGTATAACAAGCATTAAATCTGTCGGTCTGGTTTGTGTTCTGTTTGAGACTCCCACCAATGTAGATGGAGCAGATATTTGCAACTATCGCCCCTTCAATCCGTAACTTGTTGATCCGACCAGCCCCAGAGCAGAAGGCATCAATCTCGTGCTGACTAACTACAAACCTTGATTCATTGTTACATGAGGCAGAACCATTTAGTTTTACCGTGAAACTGTCCGTATCTGTTAAGTCATTCAAATAAATCCTAAACCAGAACAGCAAAGATTGATTGAGAGTTGCCTCAACTGATGTAGAATTTGTGTTTGGATTACATGTGGTGTCATTGTTATCAAACAAGAATGTAGGTTCAGTTTTTTTGGTGTATTTGTACACGAGATCCAAGTACACCGGGGTCCGAAATATTTGTGCTGACAACTGTCATTGTTTGGGCATATCCCTATAGTTTTGTCACAAACTGAGTCATTATAGCAGTGACATTGTAACGTACAATATGCCCCAAACCAACCGTCTGCACAAGTTAGGTCATTAGCTTCCAGGGCCGTGAACGAAGCCAGCAGAATAAAGACTTGATCTACAGCAATGGTTAACGAACTGTGTACAAATATTTATTATCAAACCCATGATTACATTTCTAAAAATCCGCCAACTTGCTGTGATAACAGATAGCGTGATGTTCTCTAACTGAATGAGACAAACCGCTGGAAACAAGCAAAGTCAACATTGTTTACATCATGGCTCAAATGCAAACAAGCCGTGTTGATCTTATTTATAAGTTTAGTCACAAGAGACACTTTATACAGAACCCTGCAATGGGAATTATTCTGATAATAAAATATTCCATGCTAACAAGTGTTTTGGCCCTTTAATTTCTTAATGGGTGTTGCTGTTGCACTTGAGTTGTAGCCCCTGCTGCATACTGAGCCTAAATGGCTGAAAACATCCTGACTGAATCAGTTTATGTATGGCAGGTCAACCTGTAACAAGTAACATTACTGGATCCAGAACTCACAGATTCCTCATAGATGTCCAAACTAAACTAGGCAGTTGGTTTTACTCATCAAATATGACTGATGCAGAGAAATGAAAAGTAAATTAGTACACTTGACACGGTATCACAACAGACAGTGTCACAACAGTTAACAAGTCAAGTTGTCACAAATTATAAATAATCACATTGTCACAACAGATAACAGCCAATTTCAATTGATAAAATTTATTTCATTTTTTTTTATTAAATCACAAAATAGCTACAAATGTAGCATAAAACAGTGAAGTAAAGAGGTACAAATGTAATACAAAATGGTGAAATAAAGAGCTACAAATGTTAAGACAAAACGCTGAAGTATATAGCTACAAATGCAACATAATACAATTATATTAAGTACTACAAACAGCACAAAACAATGAAGGAATATTTACGGTACCAGCTTGCTACTAATAATTATATCACACCAGCTAAGGAGAATAATGTATTTTTAAAAGTGGAATGCATCCTGTATTACAAACATCAACAAAAGTTGTTGAGACCAAATATAAAAAATCAGTTTCATTAAGAGCTATATTAAAAAAATGTATATAAACACAGTATTAGGACATGCTACTGAATATAAATAAATAAATGTCTAGGACATAATAAAAAAGCATTTCATAGACAGAAGCAGTTTTCTAGACAATAGATTCATGGACATATATACCACTTAGTCAATTACAGAGGCTGCACATAGGATGTGTTAAACACTTATCTTACACTTTATTTTAAACTGACACAAACAATACTTATCTTGTCTCTGAATCGTATCATTAAGACGGACACAAACAATACTTATCTTGTCTCTGAATCTTATCATTAAGACGGACACAAACAACACATACCTTGTCTCTGAATTTTATCATTAAGACTACCACAAACTTCTTCTTCAGCTATTGCTATGCATTTAGACCAGGTCACAAACAAGACGGTGTGTTTGAGGTCATCACTGGTTCCACATAACTTGTCATGTAGGGTTGTTTCTGGGGCCGTATTTGTGTTCTTTGGGTGTTGAGAGTGCTGCAGTCCTGTAGGGTATGCTCTTGAGTTTGTTTGGCTGCTCCATAGTCGCATGTTGCAAAGTCACTGAGTCTTGATTTGCTCAGTCCTGCTAAGCTTATTTAGGCTGACATGTTCTGGCTCATATATTCCATTAAACTCCCTCCATTCTGTTTTCGCTACCTCAAACAACACTTGTCCTTGAATCTCATCACTAAGACAACCACAAACACCACTTATCAGGTCTTTGAATCTTGTCACTAGAACTACCACAATAAACACTTAAGGTATGTCTCTAAATCTTATTAACACACACACAAACAACACTTATCTTGTCTCTTTATCTCACCACTAAGCTCACAAACAATACTTATTTGGTTTCTGAATATTATCATTTATACACAAACAATACTTATCTTGTCTTTGAATTTTATCACTAAAACTACCACAAACAACAATTATATGATTTTTGAATCTGATCATTAAGACACACAAATAATACTTATCTTGTTATCTTTGAATCTTATCACTAAAACTACCATAAACAACACTTATCTGGTCTCTGAATCTTATCATTATGACAGACACAAACAACACTAGTCTCTTGCAAGGAAGCATAGAAATAGAAAAAACAACTAAAATTAAGATAACAAACATCTCATCTCACAAAAGTTCTAATAAGGGATAACAAATTATATTCATTTAGGATAATATAAACTTGGACATGACAAAAAGAAAAGACACATTGATGATTTCCATCACTAGCTCATGCTTCCCTTCAGTACAATGATGACATTAGTAAAAAAAAAATGTTTTTTCAAAATATTTTGTAATGATATTATGTAAATAATAAATGATTAAAATGCAATTACAACACTCAGTGAAAGTAAAATAATAATAATCTTATATCAAAGTTATATGCTTCTAGAGTTTATAATGCTTTACATTGATGTAGTTCGTAATGTAAAGAGTATACAAATTATATATTTCATTCAAATCACATTTCCTACAGTGTGAATATTCATAAGCATGTGAATATAACAAGTTTAGTACTGTATACTATGTTTATAAATATTTATACATTTATATAAATAGTTTACTGCTAAAAAGTAAACTGTTTAGATAATACAATAATCATTTATAGTGCTGTAAAATGAATTAGGTGCTGATAGTACAATAGGAAATATTTATAAACATGTGTAAAATTAGTTTGGCGCTGCATAGTAACAGCTATAAAATTAGTTTAGTGATGGATGATAATGATGAAAATTCATAATATTGTAAAATTATTTTAATGTTGCATAGTATATCTGTTAGATAGTAAAATCATAAACTTTTATAGCACTGTAAAACATAGCTTGTAAAAATATAAAATTCCCAACAATTCCATATAAGTAAATAAAATAACACAAAGGAAATTTTCTTCTTTTTCTAGCATAGCAGAGTTCATTGCTGTAATCTCTAGAATATTACAGACAGCAAGCTGAACAATCATGAAGGAATCCAGTGAAAATGTTTTGCTTTAAAGTCTCACAAAATGAGATTAAGCAACTGCCCTTTTTATTTGTTTGGATTCTTTGTTGTCTTTTGTTAATTAGCTTCAAATACAGAAACCACACGGAGGACTACTTTGATTGTAATTTAACACTGAAAACTCAGGCATCGAGTAGAAAAGAAGGCAAATGTGACCCATAATCCAAGTAAATATAAAACAGATACATTCTACTCTGGTACAAGATATTATACTAACACAATAAAATATGAAACTGTTAAGTTGATATACTTATAGTGATGTTCATACAGAAAATAAGAATTTATGTAAAATAGAAGCCATGATGCTAACAATAGCAGTCTACAATCTGTTTCAGACATTATGAATGGTGACACAAACCTAAATATAGATACATGTTTGCTGCCATAGCTAGAAATAATAAATAATGAAATGGTCAAACAAGGCAACATGCTGAATCTGACACGCTGTAATGATTGTGGTTGTTGGTAGATGAGAATCTCTGGCAACAGTGGTCCTTGAATACACTAAAGGACAACTTCAGATAATAAAGTTAAGTTAGGAGATGATTATAAAAGGGGTGGTCAATGGTTCAGTAAATAATAGATTTAAAAAAAAGATGCAATGAATGTGTTCTAATCTCTTATTTATTCTAATGGTATTTTCAATAAATCCATTTAAGCCATTAGACATTAGTCATGGTTAAGCAAAATGGTTTTAAATATTATCTGTGCAGACATGCGGTGATCCCTTGTCAGCAATTCATTAAGCAATTCCCTTGAGGTAGTACATCCACTGAACATTGGAACTACCACCAGCAGTATGGGCACATGAGACAACAAGCTTTCCCATGACAGCAGCCTTGGAGCGCACATCACTGCCATCGAAGCTGACCACGATGCGCTGCTCCTTGTGTGGCCTAATGGACTCACTTTGTTTCGTGACATGAAAGAGTGGGTTGTCAACCTGTTGGAGCAGATACATGAACACATTTATATATTTTGAGTCAAATATTTCTAAAAATTAATTGGGGAACAGTTTACAAATATTGGATGCACAATTAGGGAACAGTTTTGCTGTTTGCAGCAGGTAATATTTCATCAAAGACGTTTTCTATTGTTTGATGACTATAATATCGCACAATAATGTTTATCTTGTTTGGGCATAGAATTTGTTATTAATAATGTAAAAAATAATAGGCAAAAATTAAGCAATTAAAAATCAACTCATGCTAAAGACATATGTGTTGGGCCGAAAGATGCTAATATCATGATTTGCTGTAAACTGGCAATACAATGAATCTGTGCCCACTTAATAAATGAATATGAAGACGAAAAAAATTAATCCCATCATTGCATTATATGCCAAAATATTATATCATATATGATTACCTATGTTCACTTTTTATAAGCCAATCAGACATAAAAGTTGACAAAATTTGCCAATAACTGGGCAGGACATTTTCCAAAAGTAAGCATAGAACACATAAAGGTGAAGTATTGTAGACAGTAACATATGTTGCTAGGCTAAAAAAACCTGCAAAAACACACAAAAATGTTTGTGCTGAAGAGTAAAAGCCTTTTTTTACATTAAAAATTAAATTGCCTATGAAGTATAGGGGAATAGAAACAGGCACGTTTTTACATTGAATGAGATGAAAATAAAAGAGAAATACATAAAACTTGCATTTTTCAGAAGCATATAATCCCTTATTTGTTATAATGTTGAATGTCATGGATAGAAAAGTTAAATTGTTGTAAAGTTGAATGTCATGGATAGAAAAGTTAAATTGTTGTAAAGTTGAATATCATGGATAGAAAAGTTAAATTGTTGTAAAGTTGAATATCATGGATAGAAAAGTTAAATTGTTGTAAAGTTGAATATCATGGATAGAAAAGTTAAATTGTTGTAAAGTTGAATGTCATGGATAGAAAAGTTAAATTGTTGTAAAGTTGAATGTCATGGATAGAAAAGTTAAATTGTTGTAAAGTTGAATGTCATGGATAGAAAAGTTAAATTATTGTAAAGTTGAATGTCATGGATAGAAAAGTTAAATTGTTGTAAAGTTGAATGTCATGGATAGAAAAGTTAAATTGTTGTAATGTTGAATGTCATGGAAAGAAAAGTTAAATTGTTGTAATGTTGAATGTCATGGATCGAAAAGTTAAATTGTTGTAAAGTTAATGTCATGGATTGAAAAGTTAAATTGTAATGATGAATATCATGGATAGAAAAGTTAAATTGTTGTAAAGTTGAATGTCATGGAAAGAAAAGTTAAATTATTATAATGTTGAATGTCATGGAAAGAAAAATTAAATTATTGTAATGTTGAATGTCATGGGTAGAAAAGTTAAATTGTTGCAATGTTGAATGTTATAGATCGAAAAGTTAAATTGTAATGATGAATATCATGGATAGAAAAGTTAAATTGCTGTAAAGTTGAATATCATGGATAGAAACATTAAATTGTTGCAATATTGAATGTCATGGATCGAAAAGTTAAATTGCTATAATATTAAAGTCCTTTGTAGGAAATATAATTTGTTTGTAGCAGAGCTTGTCCTGTATAGAAGTTAATTTGCATACATTTGAAACCATGAGTAGTAAAGTTAATTTATCCAAAATTGTGAAGGAAAAAAGAATAAGAGACTGGAGACAAATAATAATAAATGAATATTATTATAGAGGGAAACTTCCAAGGCGATAATCAGAGAATCAATTCAGAGGAAGAAGTGTGTTTACAGCACTCAGAAAAAATTACAAATAATATATAAGAAATATTTTTTTTCTGTTGCTGATTATTTGTCATTTTTTCCGAGGGCTGTAAAAAAAATAATAACTTTGGCCTGGGGAAAAAAAAAGACATACCTGAAATGTAAATTGTGTTGTTGTGGTGAAGACATTTCTGAAGATGATTGGTATACTGGTTCCTGTTTTGATGGTGAAAGGACCTTGTGGCTTGGGTGGGTCACATGTCCCAAACAAGGGAATCATATATTCTCCACCAACAGGTGAGGTTATCAGCAGCATTGCACGCTGTTCTCCCAGCAATGAGGGCTCAAAAGAAACATCCAGTGCGACCTCTGTTCCTCCAGTTGATCCTGGAGCTGCTGCCACAAACTTTTCCACATGAAAATCTTGGTTTTCTATCTGCAAAAAGAAGAAGAAAATAGGAGATAAAGTAAAATTGAGTTATCATTGAGTTATTTGCGGGTCATCATCATTGCACTCCGAACATATCCATAGGTGCTCAGATCCCCTCCTCAGCAATTCCCGCAGTGTCCAGTGACTGACAACTCCAGTTCTATGTTGGTTGATAAGTTTTCTTACACGGCCACTAAGTTTCTCATTTCTGGCTGTGCCCACCTTAACTCCCATTTCCATCATCCGAAGAAGTGATGTGGATCTGTGTTTGTCGAAGTCCTGTGCTCTTCCCACTTCTCGGAGGGCATTGATGATGTCCGCCCGATCCATTGGTTGCCCGTCCTCAACGACAGCGCAGCTAGCCAACCTGTCCACTCTTTCATTTCCCTGTACTCCTGCATGTCCAGGGACAAAGACAAAGGTGACCTTACGTATTTTGGATTTCTGCAACGACTCTACCCAGTGCATGCGTACATGTAAAGTAAAATGTTTCCTTCAAGCCTTACAGCAGTGGTTCCCAAACTTTTGACAGCCACATCTCCTGCTGATTTTATAATGGCAGTTATGATCATGTATGGCCCTTTTCATCTTGTCAGACGGTCTGGTGGAGGCTATTGTGTATTTTTTTGAGGTTTTGTTTTTGTCGAACAGCTTCTCTCGTGGCTAATTCTACCAATTTTTTACAAACACACCCGGTCACATAATGAACAAGTCAGGCCCACTGATCCACAGGGTTTTCCATCCTTTTTCATGAGTCTTTTCTCTTCTAAGTTTTGCCTTAGCACAGTCTCAAATGATGTTATACCGTTCCTTATACATGCTCTCCATGATCATACAAGTCGGGTAAACTCTGTGATTCTTGTTATTTATTTATATATATATATATATATATATATATATATATATATATATATATATATATATATATATATATATATATATATATAGTAAAAGTAAAGTACCCCAGTCACGCCAAGTGGCATATAGGGAATATGGTGTTAGTGACCATAAATTTTGCAGACCTTCAGCACATGATTTTTGGGGTAAAGATTTGAGATCTGTGGTCGGTATTACGCCCGTGCCGCTTTACTTTCCCAGAAAAAAATTTGGTACCCATTAAAGGCTGGGTGAACCCTACCTCTTGTCCTTTGGTAGTCCATTTCACTAACCACTGAGCTATCGCGGCTCCCTATATATATATATATTATTTCTGTTATATAAAACAGAAATCAGTGTGTCAAATTTTGTTACTTCCTGAACATTCCACCAAAGTCAAGGACGTTAATTTTGTGCCCAGAATTTAACTCAAGATCATTATACTTATTTGCACCTGACCTGTTTTAAGAAACTATCCTACAATTCACAACTCACATAAAAACCTAATTAACTTTGAGAGAAAAATATTTTTTTAAATATGTGGTTACAAATATGTAAAAAAAAAATTATATTTAGTACGAAATGCAATTTAAAAATAATCCAAATAATAAAGGAGCTCAGTCTGTACAAAGGTGGACATTATGTCCATGAGAAATAGTCTTATTACAAACAGCACAAAAGTTTGTTGTCATTTTTCTGGCTTAAGATGGGCTCAGGTAACAAACTGTTTGTGAAGGACCATCCTGAGGTTGAAATGTCGGCCTTGGGTTTCATTTTTAGAATGTCTCTATATTTTAATTACAAAAACTGAAAAGCCCATTCTCATGAAACAATCATATTTTTTACTGGCAGTATTTCCAAAACTAATAATTAATTAATAGCAAAAAGACAGAGGTAATGGTAACAACAAAGAAAAAGACATCACCTCAGTGCAAAATAAAGACAAATGGAACAATATTAAAACAGGTAAATGAATTTAAATAAAACATGTGTGGTCTCAATGACACTTCTGGAATAAATGCCACCAACATTGAGAAAGGTACTTAATGATTAAAAGCAACTGCTTATGCCAAAATGGAGATTAAAAAATTAACATTTTGCAATTATAATTTTTACGAATGATTGTAATCTAGGGTTAACAAAAAACACAAAACTCAACTGACTATGTTGTGTGTGCAAAAACTTGTGTACATATTCACTTTATACTCATTAATATTAATTTACTTGGCTCCCCGATAAATATATATATATATATCGGGGAGCCCAGTAAAAATATGTATGTATATATATATATATATATCTCTGCGATCAAGACTCAAATCAGAGTAGGATTCCAGACTCTCTCATGAAGTCAGCTGTCTGTTTAAGCAAATTGATTGCCCCATATAGTTTTCTTCCAGGGAGGTGGGCGTGGACAACATTGCTCTTCTCAAGTCTGTGTACTGGGGGCAATCCTGTAGAACATGTTTTGTAGTCATATTGTCCAGTGTACAGTGGCATAGGCTGGTTGCACTTATTTTGAATTTGGTGAACATGTGATTTCTCATTCTATTGTGGCCAGTGCGTAGGCGAAGTATGATGACATGATCCCTCCTTGATAGTTGGTGGTATCCGTCACTCTCGTTATGCTTTGGGTGTTCTCGTTTCCATTTTTCATGGAACTGACCTTTGAGGATGGATTTGGCTTCATCATAACTGAGCGGATGGTTCTCTTGCGGTAATCTTCCTCCCTCTTTAGCTAATTTGTCTGCGCGTTCGTTCCCGTGTATAATATTACAGTGTGATGGTATCCACTGAATGACTACTCTCTGGAAGTTATTGCATAGTTGGTCCAGGGTTGTTCTCAAGTCATCTAGTTCATTGTTCTTGAGGCTTTTTAGAGCTGATAATACTGACAGTGCAACAGTCAGAATCACCAATTTATTGTGCATGTTATTTTTGTGTTGAGTAGCCAGTGTTGCAGCATCTTTGATGGCCTCAGTTTCTGCTTTAAAGTTGTTTGAGAATTTTCCAGTAGCTATTGACTTGGTGATCTCGTCCTGATTATTCAGCGTCAAGAACACACCTTCCCCTCCATTTCTGGCGGCATTTGTAGCAGAGCCATCTGTGTATATGTGGGACCAAGAGTCCTGTGGGTAGGTATTGTGTATGTGTTTTTCTGCTACATGTTTTCTTTCTGTGTCTGATTGGGTGATTTTTTTCATGATTCCTGTTATATTTTCTTTAAGTTCTGGTATTTTATGCTTTCCATGAGGAGTCATATCAGATGGGCGCAAGGGTTTCGATATTGTTTGGGAAAGTACTGGGTCTCCAGTAGTTAATTCATTGGCAATTGCAGCGAAATTACTCCTCTTTAGTCTTATAATTCCTGAACCAGTTATTCTTTGGTGCATGGGGTGGCTAAGGAGCTTTCTATATTTCTCCGCTTGTTGCAATACTTTAGTGACCCGTCTGTCATCTAAGGGTTGTAAACCTGTTACTGTTTCTAGAGTCTTGATAGGTGTAGATTTCATAGCACCAGTGATGATACAGGCAGCTTGGTTCTGTGTTCTGTTAATTTTGCTAAGGTGTAATTTGGAAGCCATAGCCCAGGCTGTGACTCCATACTCTAGAACTGGTCTGACTCTTCCTATGTATAGTCTTTTTAAAATATTGCTGTCTGCCCCCCAGTCCGTTCCTGCCAATTTCTTCATAATATTTGTTCGTTTTCTGGCTTTTTTCCTTGCTCTGTCTATCTGATTTTTCCAAGTTGCTCTGTCTATCTGATTTTTCCAAGTCATTCTGCGATTCATGGTGACGCCAAGATATGTTGGGTTTTGGTCAATTGGGAGTGTATGACTCTTGAGTCTTTTATCTTCAAGTTTGCAGAGAGTGTTTTTCTTGGTAGGCTGAAAATTGTATATGTAGTTTTTTTTTCATTGATTGGTAAGAACCAGGTGTTCGTCCATTTTTCAATTCACCTAGGGTATCTTACATACTTTCCTCATGAGCCCATAACGCCAGATCATCTGCGTATATTGCTGAGTGTATTCTGGATGGAATGTCCATTACGATGTCATTTATGAAAATTAAAAAGAGTGTTGGGGACAAGACTCCGCCTTGTGGGACACCTTGTTCGATAGAGACCTTTTTACTTAGTTGACCTTGAACTTGTACTCTGGCCGTTCTATCCTGAATAAACGACCCTGGATGAAAAGTCTAAAAAGCTTGTTCTTTAAACCATGTCGCCAAACCCTATCAAAAGCCTTCTCCATGTCAACCCACACTGCCAGTGTGTGTTTCTTTTCTTGTAGAGCATCCTCTATTTCCTGTGCAATGTAGGTGACCAGGTCTTCAGTTGATCTGTGCTGACGAAAGCCATTTTGTTGCGGTACGATTTGTTGTTTTGTCTCCAAATGCCACATAAGTCTTCTGTTAACCAGCCTTTCCATGAGTTTACTCAGGCAGCTCAGTAGGCTAATTGGTCTATAGCTACTTGGGTCTAGAGGGTCTTTTCCACACTTGAGAATGGGCACCATAATAGCTTCTTTCCAGATTGCCGGCACATGACCTCTCTTCCAGCTAGCATTTATTATCCTTAGAAGCTGGCTCTTGGCTTTCTGTCCCAGATTTAGGAGCATTTCGTTGGAGATTCCATCTTTACCAGGGGAACTTTTAAGCTTCAATCCTTTGAGGGCAACATCTAATTCAGTTGGGGTAAAGATGGTCGTCTGATGCTCTTCTGGTGCTGAAGGCATGTGTTTTGCATCTTTGTTTTCCTGTCTTGCAGCTTTCTGTTTGTCTATTGGAATCTTTATTCTACTAATGTTTTTGTAAGTCTCTATCAGTAGATTTGCTGCCCTTTTGCCTGTGAGGATGTTCTGATTGTGCGTTAATGATATTGAAGGTCGGCAGTTGTTTTCGTCGCCCAGAGCTTTCGCAAGTTTCCATAGTTTATGACCATTTTTGTCTAGATTAAGGCTCTCTGTTTTGTCTATCCAGCTCTGTCTTGCAGATATCATGACCTCACGTCTGTATTTGGCCGAGGCTGCTTTGTAGGCAATGTTGCTCTCTGTGCTGTGTGATGTTTCAGCTAGTTCTCTGGCAGAGTCCAGTTCCTCTTCTAGTCTTTGTATTTCCTTGCTCCAGTATGGCTTGTAGTTTCTTCTTGCTCCTCTAGGAATGGATTCTTTAGCAGCTCTCAGGATTCCATTTGTTAACCGCTCTATCATATTATTGACCTTCTTTTCGTGGGTGTTGATAGGCGCAGTATATCCATCAGTGAGCCTTGCAAACTTTTCCCAATCTGCTCTCTTATAGTTCCAGTGGGGAAGAGGTATTTGCAACTCCTGTTTGTGAGCAAGAGCCACTGAAAGTTTGACTGGTCTATGATCACTATCTCAAAGCTGGTTCAGCACTTTTCTGGTTATTTTGATAGATATGTCTCCAGTTGCAAACACTAGGTCGGGAGTGGAAGTTGTTTTCCATCTTCTTGAGTAGAAGGTTGGGGGGTCCTCCCTAGAGTTTATGAGGAATAGGTTGTTGTCTATTTCCCATTCTTCCACTTCTTCACCTCGAACATTGGACTCCTTATATCCCCATCTTTCAGAGTGGCTGTTAAAGTCTCCTACTACCAGACACCTTGAAGGTGTTATTTCCATTGACTCCAGCTTCAGTAATTTGTCATTTGGACAGTATATATTAAATATCCTTATACTAGCAGAGTTAATGTATAGGTCTGTACCAATGATCTCTGCCTCTCCGTTTGTGACTACATCTATCAGTTTTGCTGGGATGGAATTTTTAATAAGTATAAGAATTCCACCCTTGTGACCTTCCCTGTCTTGTCTAAATGTTTGGTAGCCCCTGATCATAAATCTGTGCTGAGGATTAAGATGAGTTTCTGGATGCAGGCAACGTCTATCTCCTCCTCTGCTAGTCTGATTGTTAGAGCTTGTTTTTTGTGGTATATGCCCTCCGCATTCCAGTTTATTATATTCAGCTGTTTCTTGAAGCCTTTCCGGGCAGCGGTAGTTTCTATCATAATTAGAGTCTGTTAGATCCAGTCTGATTGATTACTTGTTAAAACGTTGCACTGTGTTCTGCACCAGTGGCCCAGTGCATCCGATTTCAGCCAGCATTTTATTCAGGTTTGCTTTCCTTAGCCTTTGATTGTCTCCAATCTTCCTGCAAGGTAGCAGATTGTCTTTTCTGTATGGGGATTCTGCCCTTAGATGGTCGGCCGTCCCAGGCTTACGAGCACCATCTGCCCAAGCTTGATGTAGTAATTACACGAATCAGAGCTTTCGCAAAAAAGGTCAAAGAAGGTGTTGATCTCCTGCATTAGTGGACGCATGGTTGTTTACTAATTTAGTTCAATTGAGGTTACAACTTGTCTGGTGAAACAATCTGTTACAACTTGTCTGATGAAACAATCGGTTACAACTTGTCTGATGAAACAATCGGTTACAACTTGTCTGGTGAAACATTCAGTTACAACTTGTCTGATGAAACAATCGGTTACAACTTGTCTGGTGAAACATTCAGTTACAACTTGTCTGATGAAACAATCGGTTTAAACTTGTCTGGTGAAACATTCAGTTACAACTTGTCTGATGAAACAATCGGTTACAAATTGTCTGGTGAAACAATCGGTTACAAATTGTCTGGTGAAACAATCGGTT
Organism: Megaustenia siamemsis; assembly: GCA_032433765.1. Classification (NCBI taxonomy): domain Eukaryota; kingdom Metazoa; phylum Mollusca; class Gastropoda; order Stylommatophora; family Ariophantidae; genus Megaustenia; species Megaustenia siamemsis. The sequence continues at coordinate 74,507,208 of JAVIAB010000106.1, read as the reverse complement.
ACAACTTGTCTGGTGAAACATTCAGTTACAACTTGTCTGATGAAACAATCGGTTACAAATTGTCTGGTGAAACAATCGGTTACAACTTGTCTGGTGAAACATTGTGCTAGTAAAAGCTAAACTATAACGGCCACCGTTGATAATGAATGAATTTCTGTAAATTTAGATCTTGGCCATTGGGCTTTGTTCAAACGTAAACAAGCGTCCATCTTGGTGCGCCCCATATATATATATGTGTGTGTGTGTGTGTGTGCGTGCGTGCGTGCGTGCGTGCGTGCGTGCGTGCGTGTGTGTGTGTGTGTGTTGACTAATGATGACAAAATTAACATAGCCTGCAAAAACTCATTGTGCTAAAAAAAAAAATATTAAACCCATGTGGCTGTTGTCATTCTATGACTTCTAACTATTGAGCAGGTACATGATAATATCCTCGGTGTGACACCGTCGCCATAGTTGGTCAGTGTCCCTGGTAGCTGTGGTGCACACTTTGGGAACCACTGCCTTATAGTAGGGGACTGAGTGGTCTTGAGATAAGATATCAGCCTCTGGACAATTAAAGTCTGGGGTTCGATTCCCACCACAGGCAGTGAAAACATAAAAAAATAAAAATTTAATCAGTGGTTTCATCATGGCTGAACACTCCCCTGGACTCTTGTTAGTCATATCCAATGTCTAGTCCTCTCAGATAACAGAAAATAACATGAGGTACTGTGTGCATTTTGCTCATGCTAAAGAACCCTTGGCAGTTGAAAATTGAAAAGAGTAGGTAAAAAAACGGCTGCTGCTAGCAGACGAAGAGAGAAACGATACACATTAGTTTAAAAGTGTTGTTTTGTAGGAGGTCAACAACAAAAGTTATAAACAGCTTTAGAGATAGAAATTCAATGTATTATCTAATAATAGCAATGTAGACACAAGTTACCTTGCAGGTGTAGTCTACTTTCTGTTTAGCAAAATTCAAAAACTTGGCTACTTGTGTGATGCTTGAGCCCAAGCTGGTACGAAAATAAACGGCTTTTTCTGGTGCTCCAGGAGTGGCAGTCAAGACCAGGTCATAAATGTAAACGCCTAGCTCAGAAGAGTTTAATTCCAGACGACCAGTTACAGTTCCAACCTTCAGGGGCTGATACTCAAAGCTAAACTGTCCCTGTTGAAGAAATATAATGGACATAGAAATATTCATTTGGTAATGATTACTTGGTATTGCTAGTGATGACTACAAAAAAAGATGGACTGATGAAATACTAGAAACACTAAGAAACATAACAGCAGCAGAGGCCAACAAAAGAGAAAAAGGCTGCTAATTATATCTCCCCTCAATGCTGAAAGGTGAATGAGGAAGGGAAGAAGAACTATTACTTGAGGTTGGAATTAGGTGAAAAGTAGTGATTAGCTAAAGCTATGATTTAGTAAAAAGTAATGATATCCTGAGATTACAATTAGTTTAAAAGTAATGATTCTTTGAGGTCATGCACAACCAGGTGAGAAATAATGATTCTTTGAGGTCATGCACAATCAGGTGAGAAATAATGATTCATTGAGGTCATGCACAATCGGGTGAGAAATAATGATTCTTTGAGGTCATGCACAACCAGGTGAGAAATAATGACTCCTAAGATTGTGGACAAGGTGAAAAATAATGATTCCCTGAAGTTGTGAATAAGGTAAAAAAAATAATGATTCTCTAGTGTTGTGATTAGATAAAAATAATGATTCTCTAGTGTTGTGATTAGATAAAAAATAATGATTCTCTAGTGTTGTGATTAGATAAAAATAATGATTCTCTAGTGTTGTGATTAGATAAAAATAATGATTCAATAGAGCTGTGATTAGATAAAAATAATGATTCAATAGAGTTATGATTAGATAAAAATAATGATTCAATAGAGTTGTGATTAGATAAAAATAATGATTCAATAGAGTTGTGATTAGATAAAAGTAATGATTCAATAGAGTTGTGATTAGATAAAAATAATGATTCAATAGAGTTGTGATTAGATAAAAATGATTCAATAGAGTTGTGATTAGATAAAAATAATGATTCAATAGAGTTGAGATTAGATAAAAATAATGATTCAATAGAGTTGTGATTAGATAAAAATAATGATTCCATGAGGTTGTGATTAGATAAAAATAATGATTCAATAGAGTTTTGATTAGATAAAAATAATGATTCCATGAGGTTGTGATTAGATAAAAATAATGATTCAATAGAGTTGTGATTAGATAAAAATAATGATTCAATAGAGTTGTGATTAGATAAAAATAATGATTCAATAGAGTTGTGATTAGATAAAAATAATGATTCAATAGAGTTGTGATTAGATAAAAATAATGATTCCATGAGGTTGTGATTAGATAAAAATAATGATTCAATAGAGTTGTGATTAGATAAAAATAATGATTCAATAGAGTTGTGATTAGATAAAAATAATGATTCAATAGAGTTGTGATTAGATAAAAATAATGATTCAATAGAGTTGAGATTAGATAAAAATAATGATTCAATAGAGTTGAGATTAGATAAAAATAATGATTCAGTAGAGTTGTGATTAGATAAAAATAATGATTCCATGAGGTTGTGATTAGATAAAAATAATGATTCAATAGAGTTTTGATTAGATAAAAATAATGATTCAATAGAGTTGTGATTAGATAAAAATAATGATTCAATAGAGTTGAGATTAGATAAAAATAATGATTCAATAGAGTTGTGATTAGATAAAAATAATGATTCCATGAGGTTGTGATTAGATAAAAATAATGATTCAATAGAGTTGAGATTAGATAAAAATAATGATTCAATAGAGTTGTGATTAGATAAAAATAATGATTCCATGAGGTTGTGATTAGATAAAAATAATGATTCAATAGAGTTGTGATTAGATAAAAATAATGATTCAATAGAGTTGTGATTAGATAAAAATAATGATTCCATGAGGTTGTGATTAGATAAAAATAATGATTCAATAGAGTTGAGATTAGATAAAAAAAATTATTCCATGAGGTTGTGATTAGATAAAAATAATGATTCAATAGAGTTTTGATTAGACAAAAATAATGATTCAATAGAGTTGTGATTGAGAAGGGGATACAAGCAAAGAAATTAGAATCAGAATAGCTAAAGCAGCAATGTCTTTCAGAAGCCTTGAAAAGTTGTGGAAATCAAAACTCATCAGCACAAACACAAAACTTAGGCTATTCAAATCAAATGTACTATCAACCCTTACGTATGCGTGTGAAAGCTGGAAAATAACAAGAGGCATAGAAAGAAAGTTGAACGCATTCGAAAATAAATGTCTAAGGAAAATACTTGGTATAGCGTGCAACGAATTCAAAACAAATGAGGAAATTAGAGAAATCGCCAATCAACCACTAATATCTTCAGTAATAAAGAAAAGATGATGGTCATATGTTGTACGTGTGATGAGAAGAGATAATAACCGAATAGCAAAGCAGGCCCTCATGTGGGAAACAACAGGTAAGAGAAAAAGAGGAAGACCAAGGGAGACACTGAGAAGAACATTGGTCAGAGAGGCAAGAGCAGCAGGAATTGGCTACCTCAATGAGATAGAGCTGCTTGCACAGAACAGAGACAAATGGCGAGATTTGATAAAATATCTTTAAAAGAATTGAAAACTGCTAGAACAAAAATTCAGATAAGAGAAGGAGTATCTTGGTCTACGCCCTATGGGTCGGCTACGGCTCAAAAGGTCAATAGATAGATAGATAGAGTTGTGATTAGATAAAAATAATAATACCCTGAGGTTGTGATTCAATAAAAATAATGATTCAATAGAGTTATGATTAGATAAAAATAATGATTCAATAGAGTTATGATTAGATAAAAATAACGATTCAATAGAGTTATGATTAGATAAAAATAATGATTCAATAGAGTTATGATTAGATAAAAATAATGATTCAATAGAGTTATGATTAGATAAAAATAATGATTCAATAGAGTTATGATTAGATAAAAATAATGATTCAATAGAGTTATGATTAGATAAAAATAATGATTCAATAGAGTTATGATTAGATAAAAATAATGATTCCCTGAGGTTATGATTAGATAAAAATAATGATACCCTGAGGTTATGATTAGATAAAAATAATGATTCAATAGAGTTATGATTAGATAAAAATAATGATTCAATAGAGTTATGATTAGATAAAAATAATGATTCAATAGAGTTATGATTAGATAAAAATAATGATTCAATAGAGTTATGATTAGATAAAAATAATGATTCAATAGAGTTATGATTAGATAAAAATAATGATTCCCTGAGGTTATGATTAGATAAAAATAATGATACCCTGAGGTTATGATTAGATAAAAATAATGATTCAATAGAGTTATGATTAGATAAAAATAATTATTCAATAGAGTTATGATTAGATAAAAATAATGATTCAATAGAGTTATGATTAGATAAAAATAATGATTCAATAGAGTTATGATTAGATAAAAATAATGATTCCCTGAGGTTATGATTAGATAAAAATAATGATTCCCTGAGGTTATGATTAGATAAAAATAATGATTCAATAGAGCTGATTAGATAAAAATAATGATTCAATAGAGCTGATTAGATAAAAATAATGATTCAATAGAGTTGATTAGATAAAAATAATGATTCCCTAAGGTTATGATTAGATAAAAATAATGATTCAATAGAGCTGACTAGATAAAAATAATGATTCAATAGAGCTGATTAGATAAAAATAATGATTCAATAGAGTTGAGATTAGATAAAAATAATGATTCAATAGAGCTGATTAGATAAAAATAATGATTCCCTGAGGTTATGATTAGATAAAAAAATATTCTTCTTCTTTCCTTCCTCGTTTGTCTTTCAGCATTGTGGGGAGATATAATTTGCAGCCTTTTTCTTTTCTGTTTTCATCTACTGCTGTTATGTTTCCTAATGTTCCCAATATTCTGTCGATCCAACTTTTCGCTGAGGATTTGATCAAATAAAGTAATATTTTCCTGAGACTGCTAAATAAAGATAACATTTACCAGAGATTATGACAGTTAAGGGCAACACTTACTTGAGATTGTGCTGGCACAGAGAACTGACTGGGGATTAATATCTCCGCAACTGTACAGTTGATCTGAAAGTTAGCCTGGTTGGGTAGAGGGTTGTCTATACTCAACACTTGGGGCAGGCTTTGGCGGACTAAGGTAGTCAGCTCCAGGTTGGCAACTGTGCTTGGTCGAGTGGCTCTAAACGTTACTTCATAAAACTGGTACTCTCCTGTCTGTTCATTTGTGAAAGTTACCTGAACATGTGAAGAAAGTATAAAACACAGGGAGATTACAATGGCTCTTATACAAAAAAGGGAAACAAGAGATAGTAGATGCAATGCAATTAACCCAAAAAACTTATATATAGACTACTAATTCTATTATAAGAGTCCTAACCTACTTGATAACTAATGATGTCATACGTCCTAATCTACTCAATAACTCATGATATCACCAGTCTTAACCTACTCAATAACTCATGATATCACAGGTCCTAATCTACTTAATAACTCATGATGTCACAAGTCCTAATCTACTTAACAACTCATGATGTCACAAGTCCTAATCTACTTAACAACTCATGATGTCACAAGTCCTAATCTACTTAACAACTCATGATGTTACAAGTCCTAATCTACTTAACAACTCATGATGTTACAAGTCCTAATCTACTTAACAACTCATGATGTCACAAGTCCTAATCTATTCAATAATTCATGATGCCACAAGTCCTTATCTACTTACCAACTCATGATGTCACAGATCCTAACCTACTTACCAACTCATGATGTTACCAGCCCTAATATACATAACAACTCATAATAACTCTAGCTTTGATCTACTCAGCTCATGATGTCACAAGTCCTGTACTCATGACATCTCACAAGTCAAGAGATTAAGACAATAGAATATGATGAAAGTGTGCAACATGTTCTAAAAATTAAGTATAGAAAAAACAGTGCAATCGCGCCCCCAAACATGTAAGTGAACAATCTACACACCTTGACACTAGTATATCCTTCCTTGAAAGCATAGAATGACAGCTTGTAATCTTTCTTGCTGTCAGCTGGCACATCAATATACTCAACTCCTTTCACAGTGGTGCCAGCATCAAGCTTGTCTTTCAATGATTCTGTTTTTACACGGAACCTGAAATATCAAATTACAGACGGAAATTATGATGCAAGATACAAGTATAATCGATGAGGAATCACAGAGGTTTGTTAGGAACAAGTGGAATATAGGATATCAAGGTTATCAGAAAGATGATGCATAAAATATACTCAACCGGAAAGAATATTTAACAACTTTTAGACTGAAAATTTCATAATAGATTTAACCCTAGATTACAATATTTTCATAGAAATTTGGAAGGCAAAATTAACATTCTTGAAATTTGACAGTTTGGCATGGGCAAACATTTCCCCCCTCCCTGTACCTTCCTAATTACTCCTTCTGGTGACCCCTGAGTGTTGGATTTTTTTTTCTCAAACAGCAAAGTGTCTTCTTTTTCTTCTACTTCTATCCTTCCTCTGTTGCCGTTGGACGTCGAGGGGAGAAACAATCTGCGATTCTTTGCTCTTCTGTTGGCCTCTTCTGATGTTATTTCTCCTAGTGACTCTAGTATTCCCTTTATCCATCTCTTTCTCGGTCTTCCTCTTAATCTGACGTTTTCGTAGCGTTTGTTTATGGCTCTTTGATTCATTGTTAGTTCTTTCTGTCTTGTTATGTGGCCGAACCAATTTATCTGTTGTTTCTTTATGTATTTGATGGCTGGTTCAATTTCGAGTTTCTTTTGTTGGTCTAAAAAAAGAATCATCCACTTCTGGGAATTCAACCTGGACCTTTCTTACCAGGAAGCGAGTGCATTAGCCACTCAGCCATCCAGGCTTCTAACTGTAAATGTGGTACAGGCAAAATCACTGCTTAACATTTGTTAAAGAGACGCTCAACATATGATCAACACAGAACACTCATGTGATCATGGTCAGTACTGTACCTGGACAAAACTATATGGAGATGTCACCAGCCTTGACCTGACCAATGCTTTCTTTGATTGACATTTAAAAGAATACAGAGAAGAAAAAGATCAAATTAAAGACAGCACCAATTATGGGCCTTATGACCCTTGCTATGTTCAGATTATAATTTTTTCTAAAAAATGTGTATTCATTGGCTATGTTTTGTCTTCAGGCCATCACACTATGCTCTGAAAATATTGGTTAGCACTCATGTTGCTTTCTTTACAACAGGATGACTTGAGTTTACACAGGCTGTTTATAAAGTCGCTGTACAGTGACTTGAAAAATATTTTTGAAAATAAGTCACCAATTGATGAAATTTACGCCATGATATTCTTGTCCATAATCCCATCTGCAGCATAACACAACAAGCTGTTGTTATATTCACGGTTTCATTACTGAAAGGAAATGGTGTTAAAACATGGCATTTTTGGTTGAACATGTCTTCCATAATGGTGGCAAATATACTGAAAAAGTAATTCAACAATTTGTGTTGAAATTTCCAGGCAGATGCTATAGACAAGACTTCATCGTGTGAATAGCCACTTTAACCAATAGAAGCCAGCCAAGAGCAGTAGTGTCTAGATGAATAATACAAATTTACATTACATATTTCCCATAATTTCAAAAATATTTTCACAGCATATCAATTTTATAAACACCCTCCAGAAAAGTCATTATTGTAAAAACATTGTAGGAATTTTACTTTTATTTTTTAAGTTTGATCCATATCAAGTAAAAAAGTAAAGTACCCCAGTCATGCCAAGTGGCGTATTGGGAAATATGGTGTTAGTGACCCTATATTTTACAGACCTTCAGCACATGATTTTTGGGGTAATGTGGTCGGTATTACGCCCATGCTTCTTTACTTTCCCAGAAAAAAATCCAGTACCCATTTAAGGCTGGGTGAACCCAGAAACCGTCGGTTGGGATCGAACCCTACCCCTTATCCTTTGTAGTCCAGTTCACTAACCACTGAGCTATCACGAAAAAAATGTTCAACTGCCAAGAGCTCTTTTATGTCCTGAATTTGAGCACAGGACCTTCTTTTTACCATGCTCCATCTATAATAGGTCTAGGTGTTCAATCTCATCGACCATGAGGGGCAAAGGTCACTGGAAAGAAATGATCGCTCCAGACGTGGTCTGAGCCAGATACTTTCTGATTGTGAGGCAAGAAGCTTAGCCTCAATGCTACAGTGATCATCTTTCCACTTACAGACTATCAGCATGAACTAATTTGGTTAATGAACAAAAATAAAATACTGCATGTGAGTTTAAGGAACAACAATGCAGAAAGATGAGAATGTCTTTAGCTAGGAAGTAATTATTGCTCAATGCAATGTGGAAAGACTTTTTCCATGTTTCCATAAAATTTGTCACAAAACTTTCATTTTTTCTATAATTTATGTAATATTTCTAACTGATGGCTGTTCTTGTCTCTCAGAAGAAGGTCAATGCTTGCCATGACAAAGTAAACTTAACTTAGAAAAAGTAAAAATTCCTCCCCCCTCACACAAACAATTTTGCCACAAACAAAGCAAATCTACCCTTCAACAAGTAAGATTGCCCCTCATGTAGTAAGACTGCCCCTCACATAGTAAGACAGCCCCTCATAAAGTAAGACAGTCCCTCACAAAGTAAGACTGCCCTTCACATAGTAAGACTGCCTCTCACATAGTAAGATTGCCCCTCCCAAAATAAGACTGCCCCTCACATAGTAAGATTGCCCCTCATAGTAAGCTGTCCCTCATAGTAAGACTGTCCCTCACATAGTATGATTGCCTCTCACATGTAGTAAGATTCCCCCCCACATAGTAAGATTGCCTCTCACAAAATAAGCTTGTCTCTCACAACAACAACGAAATTGCAGCTCACAAAGTAAGCCCATTCCTTATAATGTAACCTTGTTTTGCTTAAAGTAAACAGAAGTTAGTACAGACAATACTTACCTCTGTGACTTTTTGAGCCAGTTTGCCACAGAGAGCAGTTCTGTGTAGCTAGTCTTACAAGGAACATCACGCTGGATCCTGGCTACGGCTTTTGGAGCATCAGAAGTTCCCAACAAGTTAAACAGGAGCCCTGAACCATCAGGCAGAGGGAAGAACAAGGAGCCCTTGAGAAGTGAGAGACAAAATGTGTCAAACAAGTTAAACAGAAGCTATGAATTATCAGACAATGGGAAGAGTCAGGAATCTTGGAGAATTAAGTGAAAAATGTGTCAGACAATTTTTGTATTTCTCAGTTCATCCAGTTTCATTATTGATTTAACACTTTCCGTACGGAAGCTTTTTATCGGCACAACGGAAGAGATTTCAGAGACAAAATTGTTCATGGTTTTAAGAATCAATCAACATTTTTATATTTATCTAACATATTATATATGAATGTTTAGATAATTGAACAAGGTATAAGATTTCACCAATATTCAGATGATACAAGACATGTAAAAAGAATATGGTTTGATGGCGTTCCCACTAATCAAATTGAGCGTGGCGCACTATGCAGATAAACGTACGTTGCCGCAATCGTATTGGCACACAATGCGGCGAAACGTACGGAAAGATTTAAAACATATTTGCATTTGCAAATTTTTTTTGCATTATATGAGGTGGTATCCGGGGCAGGGGATGTTTGAACATAGCAAAATGTCAAATTTGGGAGAATTTATGTTTTGATGTGGTAATTTATACTATGGTATCATAATCTAGCGTTCATTGTGAGTGTCTATCTGGATATTGTGGGTGCTTGGATGCTTCCTGTGGGTTCTTTGTGGGTGATATATGTGAGCATCTTTATGCTCTTTGCAGGTGTCTAAGTGTTCTATGTAGGTGTTTATAAGTGTATGTCTGGTTATTCAGTCTGTGGATGTTGGAGTGTTCTGAATGTGCCAAGAGGTCAGACAGCTACACCTGGGCTGAAAGTGGTCAGTGAATCAAAGCTGGCTGTATTAGATTAAGAAACCAACAGCTGATCAAGATCCTACTTCACTTTCTTGTAGTGGCTCTGGTAACAAACTGATCAGTTGTTTAGTGAGTAAGCATTGAGAAGTAGCTAGCACCCAATAATGGCATGCTAAAGATGAATAAATGTGGCTGAAAGGATCAGATATTGCTGTAAACAACAGCAAATGTAACAACACTCACCTAACATCTTTTTTTAGGATGGACTATCTATCTATCTTTTGTTCACCTGAAGTATTGTCTATATCTGTAATGTCGTATAATACAGTCCCCTGACTCCACAGGGCGGTTGAGAAGGACATCCAGCAATAGTGGTTGGTTCCTTTCGAGGCTGAGGTCCAGCACTGAACCTGCCTGAGTGTCCATCACAGGGTGAGTGCCATATTGATTCACAGTTATAGATATACTTTCCCTTCGGTGTGAGTGCATGACATCCTGATTGCTGTGGTGCACCTTTTGGCTGGTTGCCTTGTCTTCAGCACTTAAAACTTGCTAGAGCAGACTGTGGTCTTGCACGAGGTGTAGGAAGGCCTGGCTAGTCTTGGTTTTCAGTCCCTGGTGATTGTTATGCCCCATCCCCATAACAAGAAGTTGGCCTGGGGGGGGGGGAGGGGGGGGGGGGTTGTGTGGATGGACAATGAAGTGTTCAGAAAGAAATAAAAGGGCATCTAATAACGTTCTGGTTTAATTACACATTTTTCCTTATCTTTGTACTGTCCTCTTCAAGACAGCTCAGAACTAGCCTGAGGTTAGAGTAGACTGTGTTGTTTAGAGATCAAATCTAGCCACAGGTGTTGGTAATTTTTGTCTTTGAATCTGTGGTTTTATTGAGTAGGTACTCAATATTTTTTTCAGCTGCATTACCTGGAGAGTATCAAGTTGTAATGAAACCAATGTGCACTCCATTGCCAAGCTAATGTGCCAGCACTACACTACTGATGTTGTCTTTATAGTTCCTCTTACAGTTTGGATTTTTTTAAAAGTCAAATTAAAAAAAAAATTAGCAATGAGAAGTGAAACTTTACCTGATGTTTCTTGTTCTCCAAGGTCATGGTCAGGGGCTTGTAGGTCAATTCATACGCCTTAGTTTGTTGTGGTTCCACTACGAAAGTGACTGGCCCTGTCCAGTATTCTCCGTCAATGATTGGTTTCAGGTTCCAAAGCTGATTGCTCTTATTGGGGATCATGATTTGCTTAGTGTCTGACTGTCGAACAACAGCTTGGAATAGTTGCACCTCTTTAACTGGTGGGATTCCTGTACATGACCCAGTAAGGGTCAATGTTATGGGTTTGTGCGGTCCACCATCAAGAATGCATTTTAACTTCTAGAAAAAAAAAAAGGAAAACAAATTCAACATGTATTTTACAGAACTATGTTCTTACAGATGCTGCAATTAGTTTTAGTTCTGTAATTCAAATGTCAGTAGAGAGCTAATATACAGAACTAACATGCTCTCATGCATTAGATGTCATAACTGGTTATAACTCTCTGTAGCAATGTTTGAACTCACAATTCAGCTAAATAAATTTAAAAGGAAAAACAGCTAACTTATGAAATTAGTAGTAATTACATGATAATGAGAAATAATGAATAAGAGTGTGATAATTGAGAAAGTGATAACTAAAGGCATGATAAAAGGGGGACCCAGATGCCCACCAACAAATGGCACACATCAGAATCAGGAAACAAAGAGCTGCACACACTCTCTACTCCACCTTCCAGTGATGTTCCTGGAAACATACTGACTTGTGTGACCCCGTGAGTAAGGATAGAAAAATGGAGGCAATCCAGTACACGAAAATGCTGTACTAAAGTCCAATGTGTCAGGCCTAAAGGTGTAAATGCAGCAATTATGCTGCAAAACCACAACACAACACTTCTATGCCCACTTAATATATTTTGAATTCATTCCTTTGATGTTGGTTTCTTTTTTCAAGTGTATCATAAAAAGTAGTACAGTATCATAGAAAGGGGACTGTTATATATATATATATTGCTTTTAGAAATTTTGCAAATTTTCAAGAAATTTGTTTTTGTTTTTTTTTGCCTCAGGAAATACAAAATTATTACAGGCATCTGATTTCTGTGTATCTACTTGCGTAAACACACAGCTGTGTAGCAAAAAAAAAAAAAAAGTGAAGTACCCCTGTCACGCCAAGTGGCGTATAGGGAATATGGTGTTCTATTCTATTGACCTTACGAGCCGTAACCGGCCCATAGGGCGTAGACCAAGATACACCTTCTCCTATATGAATTTTTTTGTTCTAGCAGTTTTCTTTTAAGGATATTTTATCAAATCTCGCCATCTGTCTCTGTTCTGTGCAAGCAGTTCTATCTCATTGAGGGAGCCGATTCCTGCTGCTCTTGCCTCTCTCATCAATGTTCTTCTCAGTGTTTCCCTGGGTCTTCCTCTTTTTCTTTTACCTGTTGTTTCCCATATGAGGGCTTGCTTTGCTATTCGGTTATTATCTCTTCTCATCACATGTCCAACGTATGACCATCGTCTTTTCTTTATTACTGAAGATATTAGTGGTTGATTGGCGATTTCTCTAATTTCCTCGTTTGTTTTTAATTCGTTCCATGCTATACCAAGTATTTTCCTTAGACATTTATTTTCGAATGCGTTCAACTTTGTTTCTATATCTCTTGTTGTTTTCCAGCTTTCACACGCATACGTAAGGGTTGATAGTACATTTGATTTGAATAGCCTAAGTTTTGTGTTTGTGCTGATAAGTTTTGATTTCCACAACTTTTCAAGGCTTCTGAAAGACATTGCTGCTTTAGCTATTCTGATTCTAATTTCTTTGCTCGTATCCCCTTCTCGATCAATGTGACTTCCAAGATAGATAAAGTGATCGATCTCTTCTACTGGTTTATTTTCCATGTATATTTTGTCACCTGTTGGAATTAAACTAGTCATGACTTTTGTCTTTTCATGATTGATCTCAAGCCCAATTTTGCTGGCTATTGATGATAGTTCATTTGTGTTTTCCTGCATCGTTTTTATCTGACTGCTGATGAGAACTATGTCAGCAAAGTCGAGGTCCTCTAAATGGTCTCCTTGTATCCATTCGATGCCTTTATTACCAGTGCAGCATTTCTTCATTATGAAGTCCATAACAATTCCAAATAACAAGGGCGATAAAATACATCCTTGTTTAACCCCAGTTTCTATTGGGAAACATTCGCTCAGTCCTTCCTCTGTTCGAACTGCACATGTGTAACCATCATACATGTCTTTGATAATATTTATGATTTTTGATGGTGTTAGTGACCATAAATTTTACAGACCTTCAGAACATGATTTTTGGAGTAATGTGGTCAGTATTACACCTGTGCCACTTCACTTTCCCAGAAAAAAATCCGGTACCCATTTAAGGCTGGGTGAACCCGGAAGCCGTCAGTTGGGATCGAACCCTACCCTTTGTCCTTTGTAGTCCAGTTCACTAACCACTGAGCTATCGTGGCTCCCTGTGTAGCAAAAGTTAAAAGAAAATCATATTTTATAAACTCCAAATGTAACAATTAAGTGTTAATATTTTTTTATGACGGTATCATGAAAACGTGACCCACAGATAGGTATCATAATCTAGGGTTAATGTCCTTCTAAGTGTGAATGATTAAGAGGAGTAATTGTCGGGTGAACGCTGAAAGAAAGAAAAGGTGCGAGAATGAAAAGATGATAAAATATGGCTGGATATATGCTAATGAAAAAAACCTTACATTGTAGCGGACATCAGCTGCAATTGCCTGGGGATGAAAGTCCACCTGAAAGGATACATCCATGCCTGGAGTAATGTAGCCTTCTACAGGGAAGATGGAAAAGTCTGGCTTAAAATGTTTGATATCCCAGCGGAACCTGCAATATTTGTCAAAACACAGAAATAAAGCGGCACAACAGTAATCTGTATGTTGACTAATTGGTCAATGAGCATATATTTTTATTCTAGATTTGTATATTTTAATTCTTCTCTTAGGAGATGTTTTAACTATATCGTTCATCCTTGAGCCAGGAGTAGACGGGATAGGCAAACATTTATAGTGATACTGTAAAGCTGATGATAGACAGGTTTTAAAATATAAATGGAAAATGGTATGATTGCAGCTTTACTGAAATAAGGGATGCCTTTACCACATGAATTATTACATGTTTCTGCCAAACTTAACCTGACCCTCAATTGGTCAATAAATTCTGCCATCTTTAATTCTTGAGTGACCTTTTAGGACAGACAAGCCAATGAAGTCCTTGATTTTATGGTTATTTTCTCATTTGCTTTTTCTTAGTTAATGTTAATATACTGTTGTGTCCTCACAGAAAGTACAGACCCACAATGTCTAATTGTGTCTTGTGTTGTTTATTTATCTCCATTAATGCAATCATACCATTTTTATGTTTATCCTCCATGAGATTAGGACATATTTCAGTCATCTTCAGCTTGACTTCATAGCCAAATAAGTTTATCTACTTTACTGGCCAGGTCTGACATCATATATCCTCATTGTTGGGTAGTTCATGTATGTATTATAGGGTCTGTATTCCAACCGCACATGAACATGTGTTGGTGTGAGGACATTCCTACATGTGGGATATTTAAAACTTGTATTCAGTCAATGGAAAGAATACATTTCAAATGAAATGATAAGAGACAAATCTAAACAAGAACATGTGTCGAGCTTATAAGAAGAAGGCATTTGAAATACATTGGTCATGTGCTGAGAATAAATGAAGAAACCCTTCCCTATGAGGCATTCACATAGAAAATGTCTGGTAAAATAAAACAAGCAGACCAAGAAAATTGTCATGCAGAACAATTACAGGGGAAGACTCAATCATGGGACTAACAGCCATATATTTATTTTTTATAATCTGTGCTTAGCAGCAAATTGTAAATCATGGAAAACGATTACTTCAACCTTATGTGCAGTCTTCACCCTGTAAGGAAAATGAATGAATGAATTCAGTCATGATATCATTGAAAACTGGTGTCTATAAAAATAATGAGTATGATGAAAAAAATTGTTTCTGATTCATTTCTATTTTAATTTAGTGATACAATGGCTGTGAATTGTGATTCTTGCTTAGTTCTATGAAGTTTTGCACTAATCAACATACCATATTAACTTGACATCACTTCCTATCTTGTTTCAAGCCTAAATACAGCTTATTACTGTAGTTGTGTACATTACAGGAAGTTGGAACTAAACACTGGCTGTTGTTGACACTCACAAGGTATGTGTCAGGCAGTAGACTTACCTAGTTTCAGCTACTGTTACCTTATTATCAAGTCAGTAACTGATAATTTAATCTTAGTATCAGTTGTAATGTACCACATAAATTATGACATAATGATCACAAACCATCCTTTTAATGGCTATTACAAACAGCAAACATTTTAGAAATTCTCCTCTTAAAAAAAAAGAAAGAAAAAAAACATACTTTGTGTTCATGTCTCCTGTGTTGGACATGACAAGTTTCCGTGAACTGCTGCTCCGCTGGAAAACTGTGCCAAATGAGATTGAGTCCGAGTCTAGAGAGATCTCCATGCCCAAGCATGATCCCTTGATGATAAAAAGAGGCAGGGACAGAGCAGCACACTCAAGTAACACCTGAGATAATTCAAACACAATTTTGTTAAACAAGCTGTCCACGCCTACAATGTCTTGTAATCTATGAAAATTTAAAATATTCATCTATCGAATTAGCAATTCACTGCTTGATCCAATACATCATTTATCCAAAACCCATTTAATAAAGTATTCACAAACTCACCCAATCAGCAATTTATCTAATCAATCATCTTTTTCAATGACCCAATTAATGATCCATTCCGCCAACCAACAATAATTTATTGTCTCAATTCACTCACCCAATCATTCTATTAAATCAATCCCTCTTTCATGTACCAAATCAATCATTATTTTTCCTATCAACCCAATCATTCTATTATACATAAATCAATCCCTCTTTCATGTACCAAATCAATCATTATTTTTCCTATCAACCCAATCATTCTATTATACATAAATCAATCCCTCTTTCATGTACCAAATCAATCATTATTTTTCCTATCAACCAAATCACTCAATCATGTATATATACAGCCTCAGCATCTTGACAGATGGTTGGTAGCAAGCAATCATGATAAGTCACTAGTTTGGTAAAATATTAGTGCCTTATGCTGGATGCTGCTTTGCTGAACGGCTTCTCTTGTGGCTGAATCTGTCAATATTGGATAGGCATCCTCAGAATGAACAAGATGTATTTGTAGTGCCTGACCTCATCTCTTTACTCATGTGCCTTTTGTCTTCTGAATTTGATATCAGCACTGCCTTGAAAGTTGCTGTGTCATGTTTTATTTTTGTTCTCCATGTGCTACGATCTGTAACCATATTTATTCAGTTTCTTTCACTGATAGAAAATTCCCTCAAGGAAGCCCTGCAATCATCCTTATATCTCAGCACTGCTCTGCTGTTTGGTCTCTTTCCATCCTTAAATTCACCATGCAATATTTGTTTGGGAATACGATTGTATACCATTCTTCTTACATGACCCAGCCACCTTAGTCTATGACCTAAACGTGTTGCCATGATGGATGGGAGTTTGGCTAGTTGTAAGACATTAGAGTTGGTTACTTTGTCCTGCCACTTAATGTTCATAATTTTTTTAAGGCAATGTACATGAAAGCTGTTTAACCTTTTCTCCTGTCCTGCATAGGTTGTCCAAGTTTCTGATCTGTATAGAAGTGTACAAAGCACACAACATTGGTAATTTTGAATCTTAGTTCTGAATGTTAATTTGGTGTTGGCCCATGCTCTATCTTTAAGTTTACCAAATGTGGAAACTGCCTTTCCAATTCAGGCTGCATTTCCATTTCAGTGATCCTCCTTTGGTCGCCTTCAAACGTGACAGGAGTCTGAGAGACATTCTTGTCACTAGCCGCCTACCCCCGCTCAAACTACAAACACCTTGGTACTGTTCCTTGTGGACGTCGAGTTTGCAGAACTTGTGACTACGTACTTTGAACTGATTCGGTCTTGTTCCCTAATAAGCGATTCGACATCTAGGAGGAGTTCACTTGTGTGTCACGTAATATCATCTACACCATAATATGCAAGCACTGCCAGATGACGTATGTGGGTGAAAGTGGATGACGCTTGAGTGACAGATTTTGTGAGCATCTTTGTGATGTTGAGCAAAATACTGGCAGCCAGGTGTCTGCCCATTTCAACTCCCCTGGACATAGTGGTAAACTCGACATGCAAGTTACTGGCATTGTCTCATGTCACTCCAGCAATCGCAGCAGGTTCGCCCTTGAGAATCACCTTATTGCCCAGTTGGGTTCGCTGCCCCCCAAGGAATGAACATATCACTCTCATACTCATAGGACACCCACTACATATTTCATACCCCCATGCGCTACTTAACCTATACATGTGGATATATTTGTCTGCACATGTATTGGCACATTTGGGCTTTTCTTTTGTGGGCTTTGTGGCAATATATGTGCTGATTTATGCTTGTATGCATGCATTGTTACATACACATGCTTATGTTTACACATCGGTTCGGGGTGCACACACAGAGTTAGACGTGCATAGTTTACACATATCCTGTATCCACCTCCCCATATTTTTAGAACCCTTCCTTTCCATCTTCTCACCTGACTTCCTGGTCAGAGAGATTTATAGTCGGTCATCCTGCCATATCAATTTAGTCCATTTGGAGACTGACCCAGCTCAGGAACACAGGGAAGTGACCATTTTTTATTTTTCCTCTCTTTAGTATCTAGCATATTATCGCCATGTAGTTAGATTTGTTAATATATCGTTATATATAATTTTTGTGTTTGTTGTTCGTCCAGATGAAGGTCTACTTGGCCGAAACGTCGACATTTGTTTCGTCCATTACCACGTAAAGCTGTCACCATACCACTTTTTTCTTCCTTTTTTTAGTATTGCTATTATCATCAGCTTTACAGCAGCTTCGCATCTCTACGCATCTTGGTGCATCTTGATGCCTTTACATTTCCAATTCATGAATTTATTTCTTCTTCAAGTGAGACAGTGATTGTGACCATAGAACCATGATAGGTGAACTTGCTCACAGATTCAAGAGGTGTGTTATTTAATGATATAGCTGTTTGACTGGCTACACCTTGTTGACGCACCACAGTCTTCTGTATATTTATTGAAAGGGAGAATAAATCACATAAATAACTCAATCAATCATTCATTCATCTATCAAATCAATCATCCAATTAATTTTTTAATTAATCCATCACATGAAACATTATTTTGCCACTTCACTCAATCATTCATTCACTTAATCAATCATGCCTCCACCAAATTAAACATTTATTCCTCACCCAATCAATAATTTATTCATGAACTTATTCAACAGGCAATTTAATAATTCAATCAGATATTCATTTATCAACTGAATCATTCAACATGACACACAAACGTCAACCTTAATTATGCAAACATTTGTCAGCGTGCACTGTTCATGGTCAGGGAAGAGAAGAATAGAGCCACTGTCACCTGTCATGCATGTCAAAAAGATGACTTGGAACAAAGTTTTTGCTGATGCTACAGAATGTATGCATCTGAGGTGAAGCCATTTTTAATGCTTTCACTAGTGTGTACTTTATATGGGGAGAGAGAAGCTGATGAAGGGACTTGAGCACTATGAAGTTGACTGCTGTGCAATGAAGATCATCAGTTGATTATTCTTCTTCTTCATTCCTTCCTCATTTGCCTTTCACCGTCGAGGGAAGATATAATTTGTGGTCTTTTGCTCTTTTGTTCACTTCTACTGTTGTTATGTGTCCTAGTGCTTCTAACATTCTATCGATCCATCTTTTTCGTGGGCGACCTTTGGGTCTGGTGTTCTCGCAACGTTTATTGAGGGCTTGTTGTGTTTTGATCACTCTGCCTTGTCACGTGGTCAAACCATTTTATCTGTTGTTTCTTTATATATTCTATGGCGGGGACTATTCCTAGTTTTTCTCAGTTCTTCATTTCTGATCTTGTCTCCCAGGCTGTTTCCTGTAATTCGTCTAACACATTTCATCTCTGTAGAGGTTATTTTTCTCACTATCCTTGCATCTAGGGTTCAGGACTGGCATTGGTAGCACAACGTTGGAATGAAGATTGTATTGTACAGTGCCATTTTGCCTCTAGAGTTATTTCCTTGTTGGACAATAATGGTGATAACTGTCCAATGATTTGATGCATCTTGAATCTACCTCTGCTGTTTGTGAATTGTCAATTGTTATATTAACTAATTACCCAAAAAATCAGATATTTACTAACATGCTCAATCACCCTTGTCTCGCATAATCAAGTGCATTCTCAATTTTTAAAAAAAAAGTAAAGTACCCCCGTCACGCCAAGTGGCGTATAGGGAAATATGGTGTTAGTGACCCTATATTTTACAGACCTTCAGCACATGATTTTTGGGGTAATGTGATCAGTATTACGCCCATGCTGCTTTACTTTCCCAGAAAAAAATCCGGTACCCATTAAGGCTGGGTGAACCCGGAAGCCGTCGGTTGGGATCGAACCCTACCCCTTGTCCGTGGTAGTCCAGTTCACTAACCACTGAGCTATCGCGGCTCCCATTCTCAATCAGCCAATCATTTATTCATTCACAAAATCAGGCAAATGATAACACAATTAATTGTCCATTCATTTATACCACAATGTAAATACACACCTCCTCTGTAAATTGTGGGATGCGGGCTTTGGGTCTAAACCAAACCTCGACTTTGGTGGTTCCCCCATTAGCAACTAGAGTGATAGGTTCTGCTGGGCAGACACTCAAAACTTCTTTGTTCTGTAGGGCTGGCTCAGATGGTGTAAAGGCTAGTTTAAATGTGATAGAAACAGGGCTGTTGTTTACAATTGGGATTAACTTCCTCACACTGTCACCAACCATTCTGGCTCCAAGGTTAACAGTCTTGTGCCTGGGGTCTGCCACCTCAATCTGAAAACAAGCAGAACTACTTATTAGTAAAATGTAGTTCAGGGAAGGATGATTACTAATGTTAGCATAATATAGTTCAGGGAATAGAGTTAGTGATGTTGGCAAAATATAGTTCAGGGGGTAGAGTTAGTGATGTTTGCAAAATATAGTTCAGGGGGTAGAGTTAGTGATGTTTGCAAAATATAGTTCAGGGGAAGAGTTAGTGATGTTAGCAAAATATAGTTCAGGGGATAGAGTTAGTGATGTTTGGAAAATATAGTTCAGGGGATAGAGTTAGTGATGTTTGCAAAATATAGTTCAGGGGGTAGAGTTATTGATGTTAGCAAAATATAGTTCAGGGGGTAGAGTTAGTGATGTTAGCAAAATATAGTTCAGGGGATAAAGTTAGCGATGTTAGCAAAATATAGTTCATGTGGTAGAGTTAGTGATATTAGCAAAATATAGTTCAGGGGGTAGAGTTAGTGATGTTTGCAAAATATAGTTCAGGGGGTAGAGTTATTGATGTTAGCAAAATATAGTTCAGGGGGTAGAGTTAGTGATGTTAGCAAAATATAGTTCAGGGGATAAAGTTAGTGATGTTAGCAAAATATAGTTCATGTGGTAGAGTTAGTGATATTAGCAAAATATAGTTCAGTGAATAGAGTTGCTGATGTTAGCAAAACATAGCTCAAAGGAGGGGAATTACTGATGTTAGCAAAGTGTAGTTTAGGGGATAGAGTTACTGATGTTAGCAAAATGTAGCTCAGGGGAAAGACATACAAATAAAGTAAATAAAGCTGCAGTTAAACTGATGATAAAACATATATTTTTTTTAATTATTGCAGCTTTACATTGCTAGAGGAAAGCATAAAATGAAAAGAAGTATTTAAGATAAACACTTTTGAATTAATTTTTTTTTCTCTTTTTTTTTCTCAACATCTGTTATAATTAAGAAAACAGAACAGAAAATTGAAGCCTTTTGGAATGTGGATTTATAGAAAAATAGAAAGAATTGGATGGAAAGAAAATAAAATAAATGATGAAGTTTTAAAACAACTAAAAATTAAAAGAGAACTACTAAAGACAATTCAAACAAGTAAAATGAGATTTTTGGGCCATGTTAAAAGACACAACATCCTACTAAAAGTAATCTTGGAAAGGAAAATATAAGGTAAAATAGGCAGAGGCAGACCAAAGCTAACATTTACGAGTAACATCAAACAATGGACAAGTCAGCCAATGACTACCTGCATTATCAAAGCAAGAGACAGAGCAGAATGGCGCTCCATGGCAGCCAACCTCTGATTCAGAGAAGGCACACCATAATGATGATTCTATAATTAGTTATATTGCAGTTTTATGCATTAATTTTTTTTTTTTTTGTAACTTGTCTTCTGTTCTGTAGAAGGGCAATTGGCAGCAATGATATTTTAATTTTAAGCTGTCCTTTATCATCTTAACCCTAGGTTATGATTCCTATCCGTGGATCACGTTTTCATGATACAGTCATAACAATTATTACAACTTAATTGTAACATTTAGAGTTTCAAAAAGTAATATTTTCTTTGAACTTTTACTACACAATTGTTTGATCACCCAAGACAAGATACAGGGGATTTGATGTGGTAATCTTTATTTCCTGGCTTGCAGTCAATTTATAGTTTGAAATCTGACCACATGACCTCCCA
The DNA here is from genome assembly GCA_032433765.1 of Megaustenia siamemsis. Classification (NCBI taxonomy): domain Eukaryota; kingdom Metazoa; phylum Mollusca; class Gastropoda; order Stylommatophora; family Ariophantidae; genus Megaustenia; species Megaustenia siamemsis. Next base: position 74,485,531 of record JAVIAB010000106.1, on the reverse strand, counting down.
GCTACGGAGGAGTTATGTTTGTCTATTCACACAACGGACATCCGCCGTCAAATCAGCCTGTACATTCGGCTCCCTCTTAGCATTGCTTTCTGGCTATCCCTTGTTACAAAGGTCTGTCTCACAGATGGCCAAAGATATTTCCCCATTATGTGGGAAAAAAAAGGAATTCTTGAAAATTGACAAAATTTATTAAAAAACACAGCTGTGTTCTTATGATACCTTTGCAAATTTTACGAAGAATACCATTGCAGCAATAAATAGGAAGGTATAAGGATGGGAGAAAGGTTTGCTAGCATTAAACTGTTGAATTATAAAAAAAACATATTTTGAGTTTGTAAATTTTACAATGGCAATCTTTCATTAAGGCTAGAAAAAAACAATCTTTATTTCTTTCACTCTATCCAAACTTTGGCGGACTATAGGCTCAGACCAGATCAATTTTCAATTTAGAAAAATTTCATTACGTGTCATTTCTTTTTAGAATTTCATGCAATAATATAATTAAATGTGGTACATGTTATACATCACTCACTGGAAAGGAAAATGGTTGAAGAAAATAAAAATAGCATACTATAGGTGATATCTGAAGGAAAAAATATATTATTTATTATAAATAATATATCTCTCTCTCTCTCAGCGATCAGGATTCAATCAGAGTAGGATTCCAGACTCCCACATGAAGTCAGCTGTTAGGTTAAGTGTGTTGATCGCCCCTACAGGCAGAACATCACAATTAGAGTCTGCCAGATCCACTCTGATTGAACACCCGTTAAAACGTTGCACTGTGTTCTGCGCCAGTGGCCCAGTGCATCCAATTTCAGCCAGCATTTTATTCAGGTTTGCTTTCCTTAGCCTTTGATTGTCCCCAATCTTCCTGCAAGGCAGCAGATGATCTTTTCTGTAGGGGGATTCTGCCCTTAGATGGTCGGCCCTCCCAGGTTTACGAGCACCATCTGCCCGAGTCACTAGAGGTGACTAACACAGACATGCACACACAAAGATATGAGATGTGACTAATACAGACATGCACACAGCGATACGAGGCATGACTAACACTGACACACATCAATATATATGACACATGACTAACATAAACATGCACATAAAGATATGAGATATGACTGACATATACATGCACACACAAAGATATGACACATGCCTAACAAAGACATGCACACAAAGATATGAAATATGACTAAATAGACATGCACACACAAAGATATAAGATGTGACTAACAAAGCCATGCACACACAAGGATATGAGATGTGACATAAACAGACATGCACACACAAAGATATGAGATATGACTAACATAAACATGCACACAAAGATATGAGATATCACCAACCCAGACATGCACACACAAAGATATGACACATGACTAACACAGACACACACTAAGATATGAGATATGACTAAACACAGACACACATAAAGATATGAGACATGATTAACACGGACACACCAAGATATGAGATATGACTAACATGACACACACCAAGATATGAGCCATGGCCAGCACACACACACACAAAAGCTAAGATATGAGCCATGGCTAGCACAGAAATAAATAATATAAAAATATTCAAAGGTAGATAATTTTCAATTCAAAATATCATATTTCACATACATCTATTTTTCCCTGACTAGAAGCTTGTTGCTATCCATTCTTCTCAAAATTTTACACAGACTAATCCAAAGTTCTTCAAGATACACTTTACTTAATGCATTTATGTCCACAAATTATGAAATTAGGCATAATAAATGGTGTGACCACGTGGCCTATATTTGTCAGAAAAACACACATTTACTTCGAAAACGCAACTCCTGTATTTAGAAAAACAAACAAAATACCACATGGTAATTGAAGGAAGTAATTATGAAGCTTCTTCTAGATAATCGAATACAAGTATTGGTGAATATTTATACAGAGTCATTATTTTACTTAAAAATATTCATCAGTACTCGGTCTGAGCGGATGTGTCAGTTTTTGGTTAGGTATGCTTTCTTAAGTGGAGCTATTGTGTTGGTTAGAAGTCCGGAAAGAGTTAAATTAAAACTTAGCTCAACTTTTAACTATTAAAATAAAAAAAAAGACAAATGTTGCAACTTTTTCCTCATTTCTGGGGTGTTCCCAAGGGTTTTCTATGGAACTGGAGAATAAAGGCTGTATGCCCAGTACAGTTGGAACAAGGTGTTTGGGTCAGTTTTTATTTCACTTTGAAATGACGAAACTATCTTGTCACACTATGTGGTTGTCTATAATATGGTGAAAGTCATGTTAGGTATTACTATGAGTAATGACAAATCATCCAAATTACTATGAGTAATGACAAAATTTACAATAATGAAAACAATTAGTAAATGTGCCTGCACACAAAACCTAAATGACAATGAAATTTGTTTAAAAAAATAAGAGTCAACCAAATAGCAGGACCAAAACACCCACTAACAACAGAATTAGCAGTTCATAGCTGATTGTGTATGTCAGGATTAGTGATAGCATAATTAATCAAGACTTTACTCCACTCTCCAGTGGTGCTCCTAGAAACAGACTAACAAATCTGGCCAAGAGAGTAGGGATCAAAGAGGGAAGTCAACCTGGTGTCAAAAAAATGCCATGCTGAAGTCAGATACACTGGGCTAAAAACCACTAATATAATAGCTCAGATACACTGGGCTAAAAACCACTAATATAATAGCCATGTGGCAAACCACAACACAATGCATCTATGGCCACTTTACGTCCTTTTAATGGTAGACAATGAGGAGGAGTAGTCATCTGATGATCACAGAAGAAAAAATAGAATAAAATATAATAATTTCTATATAATATGATCGCATCCACATTTTTTGGGCACATCATGAGATGAGGAAAGTTGGAATACTTCGTTACAACTGGCAAAATAAACGGAAAGAGAGATTGTGGACGACAAAGAGAGAAAATACTGGATAGCTTGATGTCATGGCATGGATAACAGTCAACAACAGAACTGATACAATGCACTGTAAATAGAAGATTGTGGAAGGACATAATTGCCTACGCCAACCGGTATGGCACATGATGATGATGAATATGATCGCAGTTTTGGCTAAGACTTGAGACATCATTTTACCTTCATCTCAATACCAGTGCCAAAGAATTCAACTTTTTGTCTGGACAGTCCATTTATCTCAAATATGACAGTCTCGTGGTACTTGATAGGTTGCCTTGGGCTAAAGGTGAACTTTATGTTGATCACTTCATTGGGTGCGACCACACGGCCATCAAACTTGTGCATGAGGTGGCTAGTTGGCTGGTACAGGCAGCTGACACTAGAATGGGACAAAAGAATAATAACATGATTAACCCTTAGCAGAAGCATTGCCACATCATTTGGATTTTGGGCAGTCATAGTTTTACAATGTGTCACACAGTTATGGTGTGAGTTTCTATAGTCTTTTCATAAATTGGTGATCACAGTGTTTTTTAGTTTTCTCAGAAATTATTTTATTAATTGCAGTGAATTTTTGCACAGTCTTAGATTTCACCGACCTTAAGATTTTATAACATTTAAGTGCAGAAGCAGCCTGGATTTTACACAAATAGTTTTTTGTTTTATAAATTCAGGAAAATTACAAAAAGAATGCTCTAAACATTAGATTTTATCAGTAAATCATGCTCATTTTTTATGATTCGCATTAAAAAATAATTTTCTAATGCGAATCATAACAAATGCCTAAGCAAAAGATGTCATCGAAAGCACAATTAATCATTGACAAAATGGTGCAGTTTGGTTCACATAAAAATACAATTTTCTTCCATGTGTTTAAGCCATACTCTGAAAGTGGTGTTCATGAATTAAACTGAAGAGTTGAATGGTTGGTAAAACTGAGTTGTCTGTCCTGGCAGCAACAAGCATTTTTAACTTCAATAAGAAAAATTCTACAGGAGATTAGTTTTCTAAGGGCAAAAATTAATTTATTAAGGTCAGAGTGATCAACGGTTCACATGACAAGTTCCAACTCGTTCTATCTGAAGGTTGCGAATCTTCCATTTTTTAAAAATGTTCACAAATTGATGAACATTCTATAAACACTATAAAATAACCATAATTTAGTTGAGGCAAAGCTTTTAGAGGATTGTAGCACATGGAGAAGAAACATATAACAGCATAATAACATTTGAAAAAGTAATAAAACCAAAGTTAGATGAAAAGAGACACAAGAAATGAAAGACAAGTTTCCACTAGAAAACAATTCTTTGTTCGTTCTGATTCTGTCACTCCAATTTAGACAATATCAACCATGAGTGAAACAGCTTGGCAAAACAGCGCCAGACAATTGCTATTGAAGAGCAACATTTGCCTGATTCTAATCAACTGGGAACCTGTAAGAAAACAATTTTAAATTAACTTTAATCCAATTCATGTTAAAAAAAAACCAGTGTGAAAAACCATTTACAGATCCTTTCCTGACTACTGGACATGGGCTAATTGCATACCTTCCTTATAATGTGGGTAACTCATATTCAGTACATTTTTAATGCATTTTTCTTTTAATGTGGTTGCACATCCAAGTAATATAAGTAAAGATCATTTTTGTGAAATTTTGTTTTTTTACTCCTTCAAGAACTACCAAAGGGATATGCATTTTAACGCATTTAATCAGAGATATGGATATCACGTGATCAGTAAAAAAAAAGTAAAGTACCCATGTCATGCCAAGTGGCGTATAGGGAAATATGGTGTTAGTGACCCTATATTTTACAGACCTTCAGCACATGATTTTTGGGGTAATGTGGTCGGTATTACGCCCGTGCTGCTTTACTTTCCCAGAAAAAAATTCTGGTACCCATTTAAGGCTGGGTGAACCCGGAAGCCATCGGTTGAGATCGAACACAACCCCTTGTCCTTTCTAGTCCAGTTCACTAACCACTGAGCTATCGCGGCTCCCTATCACGTGATCAGTGTTACTATAAATAATATCATCATCATCATCAAGTACCAGGCCTGCTGGCGTAGGTGATCATGTCTCTCCACAACATTCGATCTCGACAGCTATTTATCATTTCTGTTGTTGACTTCTGCCAAGCCATTCTCTTAAGCTGTCTCTTAAGCTTTCTCTTTGTTTCCCTCTATCTCTTCGTCCTGCAATTTTTCCAGTTGTTCTCTTCTCATTACATAGCCAAAAAATTATAATTGTTTCTTCCTAATATTGGAAATTAGCTCTCTTTTTGCTTTGACCTCTCTCAGAACATTTTCATTACTCTTCTTAGCTGTCCATGGTATTCTCAATATTCTTCTGTAAAACCCCATTTCTACAGACTCCAGTGATTTTCTTGCCTGTTGACCTATTGTCCATGATTCTCATCCATATGACTGGCTCTACATAACATTTAAGAACTCTTTTTCTTGTTTCTATTGTCAAAAATGGATTGCATAGTATCTTCCTCATTTTTTTGGAAAGCTGCTTTCGCCAGAGCCATTCTGCATCTCACCTCTTTTGTACATCTTCCGTCTGAGGTTAATAAAGTTCCCAAATATTTAAATTCATTTACCTGCTTTAATATTGTTCCACTTGTCTTTATTTTGCACTGAGGTGATGTCTTTTTCTTTATTGTTACCATTACCTCTGTCTTTTTGCTATTAAGGCTGAGTCCTTTATTTTTGCTTTCTTTCCCTATAATGTCCAACATTTCTTGTAACTCATTTTCACTTTTAGCGATTAAGACTGTATCATCAGCATACCTTAGATTATTTATATTATGACCTCCAAATGTTATTCCAGGCATGCCCCTTATGGATCTTAAAATAATCTCACTATAAATATTAAACAAATCTGGTGACAGCACACAACCTTGTCTAACACCCTGTTTTATTTGTTGAAACATTCCCAATTGGTTTCCAGTTCTTATGGCCACTGTTTGTTTCCAGTACATGTTCATTATTATTCTTAGATCTTTGCTGTCTACGTTTATGCTTTCTAAAATTTTTATTATATCTTGGTGCTTTACTTTGTCAAATGCCTTGGTATAATCTATGAAACATAGGTATAGATCTGTTTTCACCTCTATGGCTCATTCTACTAAAGATCTTATGATATATATGGTATTGTCGTTCCTTTACCTTCAACTAAACCACACTGTTCATCGCTAATTTCTAGACTGATTTTGCATCGCACTCTTCACATGATGATTCTTAGTAATATCTTAGTCATATGACTCATAAGGCTTATTGTGCGATGATCGTCGCATTCAATCGCACCAGATTTCTTTGGTAGGGCTATGCATATTGATTTGAGCAGGTCTTCTGGTATATATCTGCTGTTGTAGATATAATTCAGTATTTTTGTTATTATTTCTATTCCAAAATCACCCATGGCTTCAATCTCTTCTTTAGTTATATTATCTGGTCCAGGAGCTTTTCCTGTTTTCATATTGCGCAAGGCATATTCCACTTCTTCTCTGAGTATTTCTGGTCCTTCTCCATTATCCTTAATATTTACTTCTGTTCATTCATCATTATAAAGATCTTTAATGTATTCTGTCCATCGTTCCCTTATGCTTTCTTGATCAATCAACCTCAACTCCTTCCTTTGATCTTAAACATCCAGTTTTTTATGGCGTTTTTCTTCCTGTTAATTCTTCATTTTGTTTGTATATAGTTTTAGCATCTCCTTTTTGTTGCATTTCAATCTCTTTGCATCTCTCTTTTAGCCATGCTTCTTTTGCTTCATTGCATTTTATTACAATTTCTTTATTTAATCTCTTATACTCATAATTATTTTCTTTATTTCTTTTTCTTGTATCCATTAGCTCCAAAATGTTATCTATCATCCATTTCTTTCTTGAATTTGTCCTCACTGGTGGTATGAACTCTTTTGATGTTTGTTGCATTGATTCTTTTAGCATTTCCCACTGTTCATCAATGTTTTGTATCTTCTCTATTGCATTGTACCGGTTCTGAATTGTGATTTTATATTTGCCTTACAGCTTCTTGTCTGATTTTAGTAAATATAAATTTAACTTGATGTTAACTGAGGCTCGTTTTGTTGTTTTTAATTTTACTCTAAGCTTTCCCACAACTGGTCCATGATCACTATTGCAATCTACCCCTGGTCTAGTTTTCACACACACCAGACTGTTTCTAAATCTATTGCTTATCATTATGTAATCAAATTGATTATGTACGTTATCTCCTGGGCTTTTCCATGTCCACAGACGTCTTGGATGTTGCTTAAACCAGGTGTTTCCTATCATCATGTTGTGTGTTCTTGCCCAGTCAATAAGTTTCTCACCTCTTTCATTCCTCTTACCTAAGCCATAATGACCAACTACTTCCTCAACTCTTTCCTTTCCTACTTTTGCATTAAAATCCCCTAGAACTATGGTGTTTTCATGTGGTTTGCATTTATGAAGTGCCTCATTTAACCCATTGTAAAATTTATCAATTGTTTCCTCTAGACTGTCTGCTGTTGGTGCATAAACTTGTATAAGATTTATGTCTATTGGCTTTCCATTCAATTTCACTAAAAGGACTATTGGGTAAAAGCCTTTCACTGTTCTTGCTCTTTTTGCATCCAAGATGATACCTACTCCTCTTTAGTGTTCAGTACCTCCAGAATAGATTATTTTATGTTTATCAGAATACATCTCCCCTGACCTGGTGTATCCCATTTCGCAAAGTCCCAGTCATTGTGAACCCATTCTTTTTATTTCTTGTATGATGTTTTCTAGTTTACCCTTCTGCATGAGTGTTCTCACATTCCATGTACCTATCTTTAGAGTTTGTTTTATCTTTATTTTGCTTACAGTAGCTTGATGACGATCGGGTATCACCTGTAGCACATTATGTCCCCTACAGAACGAGGGTTTTCCATTGGAATCCCCCTTAACATTGTTTTCATTATTTCTATTGTTGTGGCGATTCATGATTATACAAAGAAGTTATAACGGTGGTTTTCTGTTGCCTTCCATCGGTTTGTTTACAGTTGGCTCCACTAGCCTTTGACTAAAAAGTCTCACCCACAAGGCAGTGGGGTTGTTTTACTCTGGGGTACCCTCCCTTAGCCTTTTACTCTCTCGAGCTTACCTGCAAGGCAGCAGGGCAGCCACAGGTTGTATTGTTTACTGCATATAGTAGCAGGTAAAATTACCTGACCTGACCAGTATATATATATATATATATATATATATATATATATATATATATATATATGTACATCAGGTAAAAAGGTCAGGAAAATAACTTTGAAATTCAATTTCATGCACATGGGCTCCAGTCCAAAGTAGTTTTCTCTTTCATTTTTTTGTGGTCTGATATATAACCTAGAAGACAGTATAAAATTAAAAAGGTCATGCCTCGCTAAGAAGTAGACAAAACCCCAAGACAAAGATAATAGATATACAGCACCTCTCTGTATTCCCATGGAGTGAAGAAAATATTAATTTTATTGATTTTTTTTGCAAAATCATGTGACTGTAGTAGACTGGTAGTTTTCAAGATGTAAGCACAGATATCAAATATAATAAATATGAAATACTATGCAGGTACACTTGTATAGTTGCAGAAAACAAAGAAAATAAATATGAAATGGTAAAGAGCAGCAAAACTGATAGAAAGACAAGACAAGCTAAAACATTTCAACTAGAGCCTTCATCAGGTCTAACAGAAAAACCATACACATTAAACACAAAATTTTGAGTTAGAATTATGGCACCAAATTATTCTAACTCAGAATTTTGTTTTTTAATGTGTATTGTTTGTTTGTTGTACATGATGAAGGCATTTGACAAAACATTGTAGTTTGTCTTATATTTCTGTTAGTTTAGCTGCTCAATATAATTTTATGTTCATTTTCTTTATTTTTAAGCTATTGAATTCATTATTAAATGCAGTAGGTGTGCTTTTTTTCAATATTTTTGTAGTTATTAATTTACTAGCACAGAGTTAAAAACAAAAAATTGTTTAATTCAGCATCCATTTAAACAGTTGAAGCAGAGCTGCCTAATACAAAGTAACAATCATTTTTACATTTATTTTTACAAAATTATTAAAACTGATCGACCTGTCATGTTAAAATAGTAATAATCTTTAATGGAAGTGGAGAATCTCTGCAAAGACATCTAGGCATCAGCCATAATTGATAATTATATTAATCAAATGGTTTTATTTTTGTCAATAGCTCAGCATTTTTAAATGTTTCATAATTGATTTACTGGATACTTTTTTGGAGAAATGGAATTTTTAAAAATGTAGCACTAATTTAAAGTTAGACATAACATAATGTCTGCGAAATTTAAAAGAAATCTGACGATCACGATGCGATGATGTCATGTTCAGTCGCAGAGTCAGAACTTCTTGCCGAAACGATTAATTATTATTATAAATTAAGTAAATTTAATTTACAAAAATATTGATCAATATTATAATAAAATAAATATTATCAATCATTTTTATTATTATTATAATAAATTAACACTTAAAATTGACATGTGTGTTTTTTTTCCATTTGTACAGTTTTTTTTTGGTCTGGTGTATAGGTTTGCATAAAAGATATATGGAAGGTTTGTAGTTGGTTGTCATTTTGATTTATTCCATGACAATTATTTTTTTTTTTAAATCGACAGCTAATATTTTGCTGCATTTTGTCAACTGAAACAAATTACTTCCCATTCCATTTTAAATGATCATAAATATTTTATTTGCTGGCATTAAATGATGAAATTCATGTTTATTATATAAATATAGATATAATATGTTATTAAAGAAAAGTTGTTTTTTATGCTTCTGTTGTGTAGAATTTGATGATGAAAGTGCTATGTGAAAATGACTCTATTCTAATTATTTTAGCTTCTGTTTATTTTTTTAACTAATGACAGAACATTCTGAGTGCCAATTTCACTATTCTTCTTCTTCCTTTCAACTAGCATAGGTCTTCAACACACACTACCCTATTTGGTGCCATTTTCTTAAGATTGCTCTATGCCTTCCCCATCACTACTTCTACCTATCTTTTCCTTATCTAACTTTAATGGCAGAATTACTTTTTTGTCACATGTATTTGATTTGTTTCATGTTCTGAAAATTTGTACAGCTTATTTTGTTACAGTATTGGGTAGCCAGCTCCAACCTCAACACTCCTTAATCACCTTTCATGACGTCTGGTAGGGTTCAATGCCACCTTTTGGGCCCCGAACTGCACAGGTAACTTTTACTAATTATTCTTTGGCCAGGTGGACAAGTATCTGAATGAACTGGAACACTAATGTTCACATTAAAATGATTGACAAACTAATCTTGTCATGTTAACACATTCCATATCATGAGCTGCAAAAATTGACTCTAGTTACTGATGGAGGGAACCCTGAAGTTAGTTTTTGCTGTTTTTAATTTATTGATGTTTCTGCAAGTATTTTCACTAAAACCTTATAATTCTATTACTTAACCTCTTACCAACTTCCTGAGAAAATTGTCTGTACAACATTAGATCAATTTTCTTATCTTTTTCTTGCTGTTATATAATATTTTACACAATTTTTTTTTATGGCTGTGCCACGGTGTGTTAATCCCCTAATTAAGAATATGTTAAACAATAAATGGAGACGGAGTGTTCAAAGCAATAAACAAAGACTGACCTAACTTCTTTCTTGTCTTTGTTTCTCAGATGAAGAACTACATGCTTTGGAGGCAAGTCAAGCCCTGTCTTGTGTACAAAGCAATTGCCAAAGTTGTGAGTCAGAAAGGAAAACTTGAGACCAGGGGACACGCCCAAGCCTTCTACGGACAGCTGGTATGTCCGTCCATTGATCACCTGTTTGAAATAATTAATTGCCAAGTTAAACAAACCAATCCATTCACCAAGATTACACCAACTAATGTCTAAACATATATAAATGCTGGGATTACACCAAATAAAGTCCAGACAATCACTAGGACACAACATCTAGAGTCTAGACAAATACACCCACCATGACTAAACCATCTGGACTTAACAACCAAAGGGATACAATAGAAAGTGAAGAAGAAGAGAAGAAGAAGACATGATTTCTACTGCATCTAGACTTAACAACCAAAGGGATATAGGAGAAAGTGAAGAAGAAGTAGACATGATTTCTACTGCGCAAAAAGTTCTACCATTATCATTTGCTATTACAGCACAATTTTATCTTCACAGATCATCCAGAACTAGAACTAGAAATGATAACTCACCTTAAGTTGAAGCTCACAATCTTTCAAGGTCATGCGTTTATTTGGGCAAAACACAAGAGAACACTGCTGGGTCTCACCGCACAACAAGCCACCACTAGCGGGGGATATACTTATAGCACTGGACCCAGCGGCAGCTTCATTAATCTCCCAGATGTAGTCAAAGTTGAATTTTCCCGAGTTGAGGATAAATAAATGTCTGATTGCTGTCTCGTTGACCTCCACCTGAAAATTGGGCATTCAAATTACAATCTATGTCGGTGAGATATATAGAAGAAAACATACAGAGAGATGTCAGTGAGATACATAGAAGAAAACATACAGAGAGATGTCAGTGAGATACATAGAAGAAAACATATAGAGAGATGTCAGTGAGATACATAGAAGAAAACATATAGAGAGATGTCAGTGAGATACATAGAAGAAAACATACAGAGAGATGTCAGTGAGATACACAGAAGAAAACATACAGAGAGATGTCAGTGAGATACACAGAAGAAAACATACAGAGAGATGTCAGTGAGATACACAGAAGAAAACATACAGAGAGATGTCAGTGAGATACATAGAAGAAAACATACAGAGAGATGTCAGTGAGATACATAGAAGAAAACATATAGAGAGATGTCAGTGAGATACATAGAAGAAAACATATAGAGAGATGTCAGTGAGATATATAGAAGAAAACATATAGAGAGATGTCAGTGAGATACATAGAAGAAAACATACAGAGAGATGTCAGTGAGATACATAGAAGAAAACATACAGAGAGATGTCAGTGAGATACATAAAAGAAAACATACAGAGAGATGTCAGTAGTACAGAGTGATGTCAGTGATACAGTGAGGTGTTGGCAATACAGAGAGATGTTGGTTATGCAGAGAGATGTTGGTGATAGAGAGATGCCAGTGATACAGAGATGTTGGTGATACAGAGAGATATTGGTGATAGAGAGATGCCAGTGATACAGAGAGATGTTGGTGATACAGAGAGATATTGGTGATAGAGAGATGCCAGTGATACAGAGAGACGTCAATGGCACAGAGAGACGTCGGTGATATAGAGAGATGTTACAGCACTAGCAAGTGTTGTTTTTTTAGCTGATATATAAATTTCAAAATGGGGCCTTTGAAAATATAGTCCCTTGTTAGTGATACATGCAAATGTTGTTAACACAAATAGGTGTTGTTAATTCAAACAGGTGTTGTTAGTACAAACAGATGTTACTAACACAAACAAATGTTGCTAATACAAACAGATACCAACAATATAAAACACACTTTTCAGTTAAATTAACAACTGTCAGAAAAAAAAAGTAAGATATAGAGTTAGAAAAATATAAAATCAATGGTCACTAACATGCCAGTTAGAACATCTGGTAAAAACAATTTCAGCATATTTTTTACTATTTTACAATTATATTCCAAATTTACAAAGGGTATTTCAATCCTAATCAGGATTTTTAATGTTTTAGAAAGTGGCAGCCAAAATTTGGCTCGCCAGTCTATTTTTCTTGGCCCTTAAAGCGTCCACAGAAACTACTATATTCTATATGTCTCTTGACCTTTCAAGTCGTAGCTGGCTCAAAGGGCATAGACCCAGGTACTCTTTCTCTTATCTAAATTTTTATTCTAGCAGTTTTCAATCCTTCTAAAGATATTTTATCAAATCTCGCAATTTGTCTCTATTCTATATTAAATACCTATAAATGAAAATCAAAAGTTCCAGATGATTAAAACAAAAACAATTAATGTGGACAATAATCAAAGGGTTAGTTTATAGTTAGAGCTGCAAAGTTTTTTTTGTCAGTGTCATGTGATAGCGTACAATCATTATTATTATGACTAAATCACATAATATAATTTTTGAAAAGTTTAGCCCTCTGGCCCTGGCTATAATCTGGCTTTTGGGCGAACCTTAAGTTGGCTCCCACTGGTTTAGAATAACAGAACACATTCAGACTTAAAGAAAATCCTTTTATTACTCAATGCAATCCACCTCTACACTAATGACTAATGTATTTATTCCAGAATTTTAGTCGGGCTTGGATACCAGCTTCGTAGAAAGATTTCTTAGTACACCAGAGCCATGATTAGACTACTTGCTTCACCTCACCATCATCACTGGGAGAAATGCTTGCCTCTGAAGAACTTTCAAGAACTGTAGGTGTTCATGAATTATTGTGTTCAGTTCAGAGTTCCAACAGAAAGATGTGCCTATTCTACAAGTTGGCAACATGTTGTCCCTTGATTTTCAAGGATCAGGTATTCCATTCATTGAATGTTTATGAAATGACTGCAGTGAGCACTAACTAAGCCAATAGGCTCATGGTTTTCATGTACCAATGTACAGTAATCGTCAAACTGTTTGCACAATTCAAATGTTTTACTGTGGCTAAGAGTCTCATCAGGGAACTGTACTTTGCTTGAAATATTCTACAAATTGCACTCAGTTTTATGCCTACATTCTTTTTCTATTGACCTTTCGAGCCGTAACCGGCCCATAGGGCGTAGACCAAGATACACCTTCTCCTATATGAATTTTTTTGTTCTAGCAGTTTTCTTTTAAAGATATTTTATCAAATCTCGCCATCTGTCTCTGTTCTGTGCAAGCAGTTCTATCTCATTGAGGGAGCCGATTCCCGCTGCTCTTGCCTCTCTCATCAATGTTCTTCTCAGTGTCTCCCTGGGTCTTCCTCTTTTTCTTTTACCTGTTGTTTCCCATATGAGGGCTTGCTTTGCTATTCGGTTATTATCTCTTCTCATCACATGTCCAACGTATGACCATCGTCTTTTCTTTATTACTGAAGATATTAGTGGTTGATTGGCGATTTCTCTAATTTCCTCGTTTGTTTTTAATTCGTTCCATGCTATACCAAGTATTTTCCTTAGACATTTATTTTCGAATGCGTTCAACTTTGTTTCTATATCTCTTGTTGTTTTCCAGCTTTCACACGCATACGTAAGGGTTGATAGTACATTTGATTTGAATAGCCTAAGTTTTGTGTTTGTGCTGATAAGTTTTGATTTCCACAACTTTTCAAGGCTTCTGAAAGACATTGCTGCTTTAGCTATTCTGATTCTAATTTCTTTGCTCGTATCCCCTTCTCGATCAATGTGACTCCAAGATAGATAAAGTGATCGATCTCTTCTACTGGTTTATTTTCCATGTATATTTTGTCACCTGTTGGAATTAAACTAGTCATGACTTTAGTCTTTTCATGATTGATCTCAAGCCCAATTTTGCTGGCTATTGATGATAGTTCATTTGTGTTTTCCTGCATCGTTTTTATCTGACTGCTGATGAGAACTATGTCATCAGCAAAGTCGAGGTCCTCCAAATGGTCTCCTTGTATCCATTCGATGCCTTTATTACCAGTGCAGCATTTCTTCATTATGAAGTCCATAACAATTCCAAATAACATGGGCGACAAAATACATCCTTGTTTAACCCCAGTTACTATTGGGAAACATTCGCTCAGTCCCTCCTCTGTTCGAACTGCACATGTGTAACCATCATACATGTCTTTGATAATATTTATGATTTTTTATGGTAAACCATATTGCTTCAGAATTTTCCACAAAGAATCTCTATGAATACTATCAAATGCTTTTTTGAAGTCGATGAAGTTAAGTACAAAAGGTTTTTGCTTTTCAATGTGTTCCTCCAATATAAGTCGTAGAGTGAAAATGTGGTCAATACAGCTTCTCCCTTTTCTAAACCCAGCCTGTTCTTCACGCATTACTGTATCTATTGAATCCTGTATTCTATTTAGGATCATTTTGCAGAATAACTTTGAGGCAACTGACAAAAGTGTCACGCCTCTCCAGTTGTTACAATCTCTAAGATTGCCCTTTTTTGGGATCTTAACAATGATTCCTTTTTTCCATTTATGCCTACATTCACAAGAAATTTTATAACAACACACAGTTCCACTTCTATACTCACAGGCTTATCTAACAAGTGACTAGCAAAGTTAGCACACTATTACCATGTAATAGTAGTTACTTGTCTCTTATATGCATAACCAACAGTGTGAGCTTACACTCAGGTCCCTTATACTTATGAAACAGTCTTGGTTTGACAAGAACAAGACTAGTAAAATTAATGACCATTAACACAGCAGCTAGGCCATCTAGTAGAGGCACTTTAGTTGAGTTGTGAGAAGGGGGCACTGGATGGTATAGAGATAAGATGTCGACCTCTAACAGAAAAGTTCTGGGTTCTAATCATGCCTTAAGCAGTGGAAATTTTTTTTCACATAACCTGTGGTTTCTTCATGGCTTTACACTCTCCCAGTCTCTGGATAGTGAGATTAGTGTCTAGCCATTTTGAATAACATAGAAAAATAGGTCCCATGTGCTCTCTGACCATGTTAATGAACTCTTGGCAGTTAAAAATAAAAACAAAGAATAGGCCAAAAATAAAATTATTAAAATGATAACTCTACCTATGCTGAAGATGGATGTGTTGGACAGAAAGGTGCAGATTTAGCAACTTGCTGTGAATTAGATGGATGTGTTGGACAGAAAGGTGCAGACTTAGCAACTTGCTGTGAATTAGATGGATGTGTTGGACAGAAAGGTGCAGACTTAGCAACTTGCTGTGAATTAGATGGATGTGTTGGACAGAAAGGTGCAGACTTAGCAACTTGCTGTGAATTAGATGGATGTGTTGGACAGAAAGGTGCAGATTTAGCAACTTGCTGTGAATTAGATGGATGTGTTGGACAGAAAGGTGCAGACTTAGCAACTTGCTGTGAATTAGATGGATGTGTTGGACAGAAAGGTGCAGACTTAGCAACTTGCTGTGAATTAGATGGATGTGTTGGACAGAAAGGTGCAGATTTAGCAACTTGCTGTGAATTAGATGGATGTGTTGGACAGAAAGGTGCAGATTTAGCAACTTGCTGTGAATTAGATGGATGTGTTGGACAGAAAGGTGCAGATTTAGCAACTTGCTGTGAATTAGATGGATGTGTTGGACAGAAAGGTGCAGATTTAGCAACTTGCTGTGAATTAGATGGATGTGTTGGACAGAAAGGTGCAGACTTAGCAACTTGCTGTGAATTAGATGGATGTGTTGGACAGAAAGGTGCAGACTTAGCAACTTGCTGTGAATTAGATGGATGTGTTGGACAGAAAGGTGCAGATTTAGCAACTTGCTGTGAATTAGATGGATGTGTTGGACAGAAAGGTGCAGATTTAGCAACTTGCTGTGAATTAGATGGATGTGTTGGACAGAAAGGTGCAGATTTAGCAACTTGCTGTGAGTTAGTGCTACAAGGCATCCATGCCCACTTAAAGGGTGAAGTCTAGGAATAAAGAAAGAAGTGGGACAATACAACAAAATATAAACTTGAAATGAAAAATGACAATAAAATGACTCATTAGTAAGAGAGTATACAAATAGTAGTAATGTAACCAGCATGAAGAATATTAAAACGAGAAAACTCTTTTTGAGGGTAAAGATATTCAACTTCATAATAAGTATGACTGCATGGTTTTTATGATATTATCTAAGAGTCATACAGACTGTACAGTTCTGATTTCAACTATGAACCAATACTAGGAAAATGCCAAAAAAGTGTATAGTTGTAAAGATGGTAGAAATAATTTAAAAAAATTAAGGTGACAATTTTTTTGTTAAAAAAATGACTCAAACAAATTCTACGACATTGCAGGCCAAATTTGATCTTTTTTTCAGGATCATAAACATCACGTCCATCCAAACAGAAACAAAGATTTAACTACAACATAGTAAGTAATAAATCCTAGGTGAAGATAAGAAAAACAAAGAATGGCACTTGGCTGAAAGTATCCATTCACAGTATTAGAGACCACATTATTGGGCTGCAAAGTCACAACAAGTTTTTCTTGTGTTTTTTAACCATAAGGCTTTCTATTTGTTTTATCTCTTGTTCTTTCGAGCAGAAGACGGCAGCCCTATGGAAGATATTCTAGACTCTATGCCCAATGATCTTTGTTATCAAGTGTCAGACCTCACACAGGACCCGCATAGAATCTGACCTTATACCTATGTTCTGCAGGACCCACATAGAATCTGACCTTATATCTATGTCCTGCAGGACCCACATAGAATCTGACCTTATATCTATGTCCTGCAGGACCCGCATAGAATCTGACCTTATATCTATGTCCTGGGTGAGCTTCCCAACCTTGTTAAAAGAGCTGATGCTTGTTGTTCTTACTTCTCGGACAGTGTTTTTAGTATTTCTCTAGGTCAGCCTCTTTTTCTTGTACCCTCTGGTTTCTATTTCAGCTGTTACCATATATTTTTTAAAATTTTACATGTTTTCATAAACTAATACTGACTGCACAAATCTATGACCCTAAAATGCAGATTTTTACCTCTCCAAAGTTGATCTGATTGGACCCTCTGTCTGAGAACTCAACACGGCTCCCAGAAGAATCCTCAAATAACAAAACACTGTTCATTGAGTATCCTTCAGCCTTCACATTCAAGGTCAGTGGAGTTACCTTGCGTGAGATGACACAGCGAAGGTTAAAGTTCACTTCCCTCTCAGATGTGGGTGAAAAGTAAAGGTTGATGGGCATACTGCACAATGTTGAGAGACAATAACAATATGGATTTTAAAAAAAGCCAAATGAATCAAATAGCAATATTAATGCACCGAAACAAATATTAAAATAAATATATTTTTTTTAAACCATATTCCAAACCCCAGGTTAATTGTCTAGTATCTGCTGTCATTGTCATTCTTTATCTTTCTTCCGTGTCACAATGTTTGACTGCCTAGTATCTTTTATTTCTCTGAAGTGCACTGTCTCTCTTCTATGTCACAATGCTTGACTGCCCCGTATCTTCTCTCTCTTTGTCATCCACTGTCTATCTTTGCCATGACACTAGATAGTTCAATATCTTAGCTTTCCATTGTCTTTTATCTAACTTGTCAAAATGTTAAACTGTTTAATATTTTCTTCTCTCTCTCTCTCTTCTATCTATCTATTGTCAGTATTTCTTTCCAACAATTGTTATTGCAGTTTAATACTATTTCTCTCTCTCTTTCTATCTATCTATTGTCAGTATATCGTTCCAACAATTTTTATTGCAGTTTAATACTATTTCTCTCTCTCTTTCTATCTATCTATGGTCAGTATATCTTTCCAACAATTTTTATTGCAGTTTAATACTATTTCTCTCTCTCTTTCTATCTATCTCTTGTCAGTATATCGTTCCAACAATTTTTATTGCAGTTTAATACTATTTCTCTCTCTCTTTCTATCTATCTATTGTCAGTATATCGTTCCAACAATTTTTATTGCAGTTTAATACTATTTCTCTCTCTCTTTCTATCTATCTATTGTCAGTATATCGTTCCAACAATTTTTATTGCAGTTTAATACTATTTCTCTCTCTCTTTCTATCTATCTATTGTCAGTATATCGTTCCAACAATTTTTATTGCAGTTTAATACTATTTCTCTCTCTCTTTCTATCTATCTATTGTCAGTATATCGTTCCAACAATTTTTATTGCAGTTTAATACTATTTCTCTCTCTCTTTCTATCTATCTATTGTCAGTATATCGTTCCAACAATTTTTATTGC
The DNA here is from genome assembly GCA_032433765.1 of Megaustenia siamemsis. Classification (NCBI taxonomy): domain Eukaryota; kingdom Metazoa; phylum Mollusca; class Gastropoda; order Stylommatophora; family Ariophantidae; genus Megaustenia; species Megaustenia siamemsis. The sequence goes on along the minus strand of JAVIAB010000106.1, from coordinate 74,466,750 downwards.
AGTTTAATACTATTTCTCTCTTTCTTTCTGGCATTCACCCGATGACTACTAAAGGAATGAATGGTCCTCTTTGTCATCCACCCGTAAAAGGATTTTACGTGAGAACAAATGAGTTGTGCTTTGGTTTGCAGTAAAACTATGATATTCTAACCTTTCAGCCCAAACATCTGACTTCAGCATTGTGGTTCTGAGCTCTGGGTTGTCTTCCCTCTTGATACCTACTCACTTGGCCAGACTAGACTAGCTAGTCTGTTTCTAGGGGCAGTACAAAGAGGTGGAGAAGGATCTGGATAGATGTGTTCCACCAGTCATGGCACAAACCATCAGCTAGGAGTTGCTGATAGCCTTCAAAACACTTTTAGTCATGGGAAAATACTGGTATGTGAAATACTATATTTTAAATAGAAAATGATCTGCCTTTGAATATTTTATACTATTTATAATAAATAATATATTTTTGTTCCTTCAGATATCATCAATATATTGGTATTTTCATTTTCTGCAACCATTTACCTTTCTGACGATGTATAACATGTACCACATTTAATTTGCATAAAATTGTAAAGTAAAAAAAGACAAGAAGGAATTTTTTAAACTGAAATTTATCTGGTTTAAACCTAAATAAAACCTAAAAACAATTAAGTCCAGAAAGAGTTTAGCAAGTAAAAATGTACCCATGCCAAAGATGGGTATGTAGAGCCAAAATGCACATATATTTATGTTTGCCATAAACTAGCAACAAGATACATTCATCACTTAAGAGGTGAATGATGAAGAAGAAGACTAGATTAAAGACCTATAAGAAATATATAGTGCCCTAGGGTTTGTACTCATTTTGGAACGAGTATGATACTCATCATCTTTATGAGGGATACTCATTTTGGGCAGCTCTTTATTTTTGTCTGCTTTCTATTGTTATATGTGGATTTTCCTAGAGAACTGTTATAAAGTCTTTGTTACTGTGCCATTTATGGATGAATCAAGCCTGTTTATGTTGACATGAACACTTGTTTATGTGATTTTTATAAGGTTTATGTGGGTCATGCATTTTATCTCTAGAGGTTGACATATATACTTGCAGCAGTTAAATAACAAACTGGCATTAACATGAAATATGTTTCTATCTAACCTAGATTTGGCTGAAATCTGGCCACTCATGGGTTCCACTGTCAGGTGTGAAGCGTAGCCCTCAGAGTGGCAGGAGTTCTCTTCAAATGAGAAGCTGAACCAGGTGTCCTCATTGTTGTTCAGATAGACTGTCTCATTGGCTTTGTGGCCTACATGATGGATTTTTATATAACTTTGCTACAGTAATAAGATTTAAATGTTTGCATCATCAGTAAATATTATTTTAATAAACGCTCTAAAATAAAGAAAATAGGACATGCCTGTTCAGGGAACATTCTTTAACTGAAATGACATAAGTTACATTGAAATATTAAAGAGCAGGTGTTCAGATGTGAGGAGGCTAGGGAAAAACATTACAGAACAAAAAATCATTTTACCATTAAGGCATTTATCCCATCCCTGGGGTCTGTTGGGGGAGGGGTACTAAAGGGCTGGTGAATAAAGACAGCATACCAAGTACAGTAACCATGACATGCCATTTTAATAAAAATCATTAAATGCAAAAGAAAAACTTGGTGAAAATAGGAATGGTTTATAAAGGAAGTTTAGGGGAAAAGAATCTTTCTTCACAACAGCATGAATGATGGCATTAAAGTGAGCCTGTGACAGAAGATCATCAGATTGGAAGATATCATACAGATGGGCAATGCCTTTATACTGCTTTGTTTATAAAGTACACTAAGTAGATGAATGAAAATATCTAGACAGCCTGGTGACATATGACAACAAAATTGAAGGTGAAATAGAAAATCAAGTTGCAGTAAAGCATATGAGATGATTAGTCAAACTGCTTATTTCTTACCAACAAAAAAACAACAATAAACGATACAAGAACTCTTTAACATACCTAAGTGTTGTGCTATAAATGCAAACTTAGACACCAATAGTGGAGGACACATCATGAGGATGGGTCTTAGTTTGTTTGACAGTTTTTAGAAGACAGTCAGTTTTTGGTAGTCAGAAAGATTTTAGGACAGTCAGTTTTTAGGACAGTCAGTTTTTTAAGGACAGTTTTTAGAAGACAGTTTTTATGGTCAGGTTTTTGAAGACAGTAAGTCTTTTATGTTTTAAAGTTTGAGTAGGTAGGAAGAACAGTTAGTTGGGAATTGATAGGGACAATTAGTTTGAGTTTTATTAAAGCAATAAACATCAACTTTAAAACAGTAATAAAACAACTAACCAATAAGAAGAGATTTAAATTTGACATGTGACCGGTCCAAGCAGACATCTGGCTCCCTAGTGTTGCCAACCAACAGGAAGGGTAGGCTGATAGACTCTGATGGAATGACAAATCTCCAAAAGGATTCAACTATATCCAGCCCTCGTGACACAAACTCAAAGCCCACCTGTAATCACAAACATTTCTACTATATATATATAAATCATCATTGAGTGCCGTCTCTGCAGACCCCCAGGGTGTCAGTGGGGCACCACTGACAGACTTTGTCACGCTTGGGGTCAATGGGGCACCACTGACAGACTTTGTCAACATGAGTGTCAATAGGGCACCACTGACAGACTTTGTCAACATGGGGGTCAGTGGAGCACCACTAACAGACTTTGTCAACATGGTGGTGGGGTCAGTGAGGCATCACTGACAGACTTTGTCAACCCAGGGGTCAGAGGGGCACCACTGACAGACTGTCAACCTGGGAGTCAGTGGCACACCACTGGCAGACTGTGTCAACCTGAGGGTCAGTGAGGCACCACTGACAGACTTTGTCAACCTGGGGGTCAGTGAGGCACCACTGACAGACTTTTATCAACCTGGGGGTCAGTGAGGCACCACTGACATACTTTATCAACCTGGGAGTCAGTGGGGCACCATTGACATACTTTGTCAATCTTCTCTATTACTCTCTACCTTCACTCATACTTTGGGACTCTTTAAAGTTGAGGTCTGTCCATTCTTTGATGTCATCCTCCCATCTCTGTCTCTGCCTACCTCTCTTTCTCACTCCTCTAACAATTCCTTACAGAATTGTCTTTGCTAGCCCAGATGATTAAGATACATAAAAAAAAAAGTAAAGTACCCCTGTCACGCCAAGTGATGTATAGGGAATATGGTGTTAGTGACCATAAATTTTACAGACCTTCGGTACATGAATTTTGGGGTAATGTGGTCGGTATTACGCCCGTGCCACTTTACTTTCCCAGAAAAAAATCCGGTACCCATTAAAGGCTAGGTGAACCCGGAAGCCGTCAGTTGGGATCGAACCCTACCTCTTGTCCTTTGTAGTCCAGTTCACTAACCACTGAGCTATCATGGCTCCCTATTAAGATACATGGCCAAACAAATTCATTTTGCATTTCTGTACAATAGTCAAAAGATCATCATGTACTCCGATTGCTTGTTGTACTTTTTTTTAAAAAAACTTTTTCATTTGTGATGCAACCTAAATAAGATAATCCTAAAATCTTAAAGTTAACATTTTACCTCCTTAGCTCATATTTGTTACTATCTCTGCTTTAAGAGTCCAATGTTTTGCATGTGTATTGAAACAAACTAATATAAGAAGGTTTCACACCAGCCTTTTTTTAAAGCCTTGATTGATGTTCTTAACTTTCCAAATAGGTTTACTAACATTACAGAGAGATGCATGGAATTCATTTTGGCAGTCATTTTACACCAGCTGGTTTTTAGAGATAATATTTTAAAGGTAAATAAATTTACCAAATGCCAACTTGATATTTTAAATATGACAGAAAATGTAGTGGCATCTTTAATCCTAGATTACGATTCCATAGTAAAAATTACTGTTTCAAAATACATTTTTTTAAATTTCACAGTTTGCCATGGACAAACATTTGATCGTAATATAAATTCTATAGTCCAGGTGTAATTTTCCCAGAAGTGGCGGGCTAGACAAACATTTTGGTCAGACTTTGGAAGAGAAATTCCATAATTGATGTAGCGACTGCATGAAACTAAGGTAGAGGTTTTAAAGAGCAGGGGTTCAGATATGTGATGGCTTACAGCAGTCACGTGAATATACAAACGTAAGATCCCCTGGTGGGAGCCGCGATAGCTCAGTGGTTAGTGAACTGGACTACAAAGGACAAGAGGTAGGGTTCGATGCCAACCGACAGCTTCTGGGTTCACCTAGCCTTTAATGGGTACCAGATTTTTTTCTGGGAAAGTAAAGCGGCATGGGCATAATACCGACCACATTACTCCAAAAATCATGTGCCGAAGGTCTGAAAAATGTATGGTCACTAAGATCATATTCCCTATATACCACTTGGTGTGACGGGGGACACATTACTTTTTTAAGATCCTCTGGTTGCCACAAAGAGATGGGGGTCAATTTCAGGTCATAAATCAAACATTAGCCAGGGAAATATTACAGCATCAGATTCCCATGTCTCTCCTAGAGTAAACACACGGCTGTGTAGCAAAAGTTCAAAGAAAGTTTGATTTTAAAAACTCAAAATGTTACATTTAAGAAGTAGTAATTTTTGCTACAAAATGTAACAATGTGAGTCTCAGGTAAAAATTGTAATCTAGGGTTAAATCATTATAAACCTAATAAGAAGTGATAAAACATACAATCTTAAATATTTAGTTGTAATAATGCATATCATTTACTTCATAATGACTTATCATTTGTCAACAATCATGTTAACACTTAGCCAGGCTAAAATTTAATTTGTAAAAACATTGAGTGAAAGAAGTGATAACAATTATTTCTGTTACAAACTGTTTTCCAATTTGCCATTGAATCTATTCTATAAATAGTCACCCATCACATGTGATGATGACAACACCTTTTGACTTGCGGTAAAGTTTATTGCTGGTATAAAATCCCCTGCCACAGATGAGGCATGTGTAATCAAAGCCTGTCATAATGGTGTTTGTTGTTGTAGCCCTTGTGCCAGCATGTTTTCTTCTTATTTCATTGATTCATATTTTCATGGTGAGGCTAGTACTTATTATGGCATTCCATCCTATACTTGGTAGTTCAAAATAAGAGCTGCCCAGAAGGTGATATTTGAATCTCCTTAAGAAAGAGAGTTTTTGAAGAATATCCTTAGGAACACCTTGAGAGAGTCTTTGAAGCATATCCTTAAGGACACCTGAGAGAGTCTTTGGAGTGCATCCTTAGGAACACCTTGAGAGAGTCTTTGAAGTGCATCCTCAGGAACACCTTGAGAGAGTCTTTGAAGCATATCCTTAAGGACACCTGAGAGAGTCTTTGGAGTGCATCCTTAGGGACATCTTGAGTAGCCTTTTGCTACCAACTAACTTACTACTGAGTTCAAAGTTACAATTTTTTTAAAAATAGATATGCTCATCAGAAATGAGCACAACATGTCCAGCCCGCCTCATTTTGACCAGTGGGAATTAACTGGAATATTCTTTTTTTTTAAGAGGATTTGTGGGTGATCTGTGGAGATAACTTTAATGGAAGTGGTATTGTTTTCTGGCATGTCAGCTATAAACTATCCATGTTTCACTGACATATAACAGGTTAGTGAGTAATACATCATGATAGACCTTCAGTTTTGTGTCAAAGGAAGTTTGATTCTTATTTCACACAATCTTGCACATCCTTCTGAATGCAGTTGATTTGTTGATTCCTTATTAAATTGGTCAATGTTTATATTGTTTTAGACACATGAAGCTCTATGTAAGAGATAAAAGGTCAAGGTAAAGTACGGGACTTGAATCAGTGTCTTAGCATGCAAGTTTTCACCCATATGTGCTTGGCTGTCTATCCAGAAGTGTTCGGAAACTTCTGAATAGTGTCGCTTCCAGCATTGAAACTCACAATGCAAAAAAGCATTCCTAACCTTCCCAGAGTAACACCCTGGTACCCATTTCTGCCAACGGCTGGATCGACCACGTATTTTTTTTAAACACGAGTACAACTCACACTGCTTCCAGCGGGAATCAAACACAGGTTGTCTGAACATCGGTTGCCCAGTCGGGTGGTTTTACAACTAGGCTACCGAAGCCTCCCCATGTAAGAGATTCTTGACTTTATTATCAACTTCTGGTGCAACATTTTGGAACAATGTTGTTGTTATGATCATTAACACTGCACACCAAATTAATCCATTGGTGCTCCAATAAGCTCTTAAAAATCTAGAACAAATCAGTGGAGAATCCAGACCAACATGCATGCATTCTGTAGCATGGCTTGGGATTCACGATGTGTATAGGTTTTTGCTGACAATTTTTCCTCCTGAGGGGTTGCCACATTTTTATGGCCTATTCTTTTCAATTTTAACTGACAAGGGTTTTTTTAACGTGAGACCCCTGTTCATTGCCGTTAACCAAAAGGGTTAGTGGGATAATGTTAAACATAACAACACTTCTCTTGGTGTTGATAATAATCAATTAAACCTATCATTGGCTGTGGAAAATAATCCTTGCTGGTATACAGAGCTTTCAGTGAGGGCACAGGCATCAGCAAATAGCAGGCCTAAGGTCACTGAATGAGATTGTGACATTTTACCAAACGGATCTGCTACACAAATACTGATGAGCTTGACAATTGTTACCTGCTATCACATTTTTTTGGGGGGAAAAGTTTTCTCAACAAGAAAATGACAAAAATGTAAAAACTGACCTTGAACTTTCTGCCACTCTTAATTTCTCCATCTTTGTGCATGCAGCGGAAGTTGAATGGCTGTTTAGTATCACTTTCATCCTCACATATCCACTCAAATAAGAAGGTTTTGTTGGTTGGGTTCACAATGCCAAACTCCCTGTGACAAAGTTTCCCAGATATTTACTCATAAAGTCATTTATCCATCATCATCATATAGTTAGCCTTGTGATGTTAGCAATGAAATCATCCCACAACTACCAACCATCAGTTTTAGATTATGATAACACTTAACGTAGTCGCCGTATTTAGATTATTCTACCACTCACCATGGCCTTATCTGTTCTAATGGAAACAGGTAATACATTATATGTGGGAGTGCAGGAAAACTGTAAATTTCAAATTAGAAAAGGGAGATAAATAAACAATTTATGTTTACAACTTAGAACATAGGGTGACCTTCTACAATACCAATGATATCAAACATAAATATAGTGTTGGGTATTAAAAAGAAATGGGCTATAACATCATGTTCCCCATACGCTTTAAGAAATGGAGAACCCTCCCTCCTCTACCACTCCCCCCACCCCCCAATAAAAACTAAATAATAGCAAATAAAAATGAATACACATTTATAAAAAAAATACACTATAAGCATCACTGAATCAAGAGCCGCGATAGCTCAGTGGTTAGTGAACTGGACTACAAAGGACAAGAGGTAGGGTTCGATCCCAATCGACGGCTTCCGGGTTCACGCAGCCTTTAATGGGTACCTGATTTTTTTCAGGGAAAGTGAAGCGGCACGGGTGTAATACCGACCACATTACCCAAAAAAATCATGTGCCGAAGGTCTGTAAAATATATGGTCACTAACACCATATTCTCTATACGCCACTTGGCGTGACGGGGGTACTTTACTTTTTTTTATCACTGAATCACCATCTCAAGATAAGGTGTTGGAAAATTATGTCACAGTAGTTAGGAAGTGACTAAAAGTTCATCAACTTTTCATCCCTGTACCACAAACATCAAATAATTCACCTGTGACTTTTCATTCCTGTACTACAAACATCAAATAATTCACTTGTGACTTTTCATTCCTGTACCACAAACATCAAATAATTCACCTGTGACTTTTCATTCCTGTACCACAAACATCAAATAATTCACCTGTGACTTTTCATTCCTGTACCACAAACATCAAACAATTCACTTGAGACTTTTCACTTTTCATCCCCATGCCACAGCCATAAAAAAGCTTACTTGTATCTTTTCAATTTTGTACCACAAACATAAAAAAAATTGCTTGTAGATTTTAATTCATTCCAGTATCACAAACATAAAAAAACTCACTTGTAACTTTTCACTCCTGAATCATCATCATCATCATGTGCCATACCTGTTGGCATAGGCGATCATATCCTTCTTCTATCTACAGTGCATTGTATCAGTTTTGTTGTTGACTGTTTTCCATGCCATGACACCAAGCTATCCAGTATTTTCTCCCTTTGTCATCCGCAATCTCTCTTTCCTTTTATTTTGCCAGTTGTAACCAAGTATTCCAACTTTCCTCTTCTCATGATGTGCCCAAAAAATGTTGATTGTTTCTTTCTGATGCTTTTTATGAGCTCCCTCTTAGTGTTGGCCTCTTTGAGTATTTCCTCATTTTTTCTTTTTAGCTGTCCAGGGAACTTTCAACATTCTTCTGAGAAATCCCATCTCTGTGGCCTCTAATTGTCTTTTCATTTGTTAGTCTACTGTCCATGATTCACTTCCATAGGTCATAAATGGTTGCACCGATGAACTCTCTTTCTCATTTCTATTGACATAGATTTGTTGCATAAGATATTTTTCCTTTTCTGAAATGCTATTTTGGCCTGAGCTATTCTGCTTTTTATTTCTGTGGTGCATCGTCCATCTGATGTTATTATTGCGCCCAAGTATTTGACACGTTGCACTTGTTTCAGATTTGTCCTGTTTATTTTTATGCTGCGTGATGGTGATGATTGTTTCTTCAATATGACCATTAATTCTGTTTTCTTACTATACTTCTGTATCAGAAACACCAAATAACTCACTTGTAACTTTTCACTCCTGTATAAGAAACACCAAATAGCTCACTTGTAGCTTTTCATTATTGTACCACAAACACCAAATAACTCACTTGTAGTCTTTCATTCATGTACCATAAACATCAAACAATTCACTTGTAACTTTGAATTCCTGTACCACAGACACCAAATAACTCACTTGTAGCTTTTCATTCCTGTACCACAGACACCAAATAACTCACTTGTAACTTTTCATTCCTGTACCACAGACACCAAATAACTCACTTGTAGCTTTTCATTCCTGTTCCACTGTCATCAAATAACTCACTTGTAACTTTTCATTCCTGTACCACAGACACCAAATAACTCACTTGTAACTTTTCATTCCTGTACCACAGGCATCAAATAACTTACTTGTAGCTTTTCATTCCTGTACCACAGACACTAAATAACTCACTTGTAGCTTTTCATTCCTGTACCACAAACATCAAATAACTCACTTGTAGCTTTTCATTCCTGTACCACATACATCAAATAATTCACTTGTAGCTTTTCATTCCTGTACCACAGACACCAAATAACTCACTTGTAGCTTTTCATTCCTGTACCTCAGACATCAAATAACTCACTTGTAGCTTTTCATTCCTGTACCACAGACACCAAATAACTCACTTGTAGCTTTTCATTCCTGTACCTCAGACATCAAATAACTCACTTGTAGCTTTTCATTCCTGTACCACAGACACCAAATAACTCACTTGTAGCTTTTCATTCCTGTACCACAGACACCAAATAACTCACTTGTAGCTTTTCATTCCTGTACCACAGACATCAAACTCAATAACTCTGGTGTTTGGGTCCAAGGCTGAACCTGGAGGAGCCCCTCTGGGTCCACGAAGTTCAGGATTTCTTCGGGCACTGCTGACATAGTCTGAGTCCTCCAGCTCAAAATGACAATATGGTACTAGACTTCGACCTTTAACTGTAATCACTGGACGTTGGTCATCTTTACTCAGGTGTGCAACACTGGTGTCAACAAAACATAATTATATAGTTGTAATAAAAACTGTCTTTTTTGAAACAAAATACTTAGCAGCATGTGTAATTATTACTAATTACAAAGAGATTGTTTGTTTGTTTTAGGATCAACATAACAGTACAGCAGACAATTCCATGCATGTTCTGATGTTCCCCTTGAGAAAATCCTAGAAGAAGCCTGGCCCATGTACTCCACAGCACAGCACAGCACAGCACAGCACAGCGCGTGGGTAGGTGTTTGTTGACAATCTTGTTCAGGCAGCAACCAAATTGATGGCCTACTCTTTTTTTACTTTTAGCTACCAATTCTTTAACGTGCATATACCACCTCCTATTAATTGCTGTTCTCTGACAGACTAGATATCAAATTTCATTATCCAGCGATCAGGGATGGGTCATGCCATGAGAAACCCCAGATTAATTTTTCTTATTTTTGAAAAATCACCACCCCCTGAAGTGGGCTTTCCATCAAGAGGCTGATGTCATACCTCTATGATATACAAGCTCTCCCCCCAACTCAGAAAAATTGATTCTGTTTTTTTTGTATGGTAATCAATTTACTAATCAGAAATTAGAAAATATCAGGAATTCTGTGGTGCTAATTTTACTAAAGGAATTTCACTGACTTACTGATAGAGTGGTTAGTGCAGTCACTTCCTGAACAGAAGAGTCAAGGTTCAACTCCCAGAAATGGCAGATTTTTGTTGTACCATCAAGGCTCTGAGGTTTACCCAGCCTCTAAAGATGGGTACCAGAGATGGGATTATTTTTTGGAAGTAAAGGAGGCCTGGTTTGAAACCAACTATATCACCCAAAAATGTGACATTCGTCATAAAAAAATATGATCACCAATACTCTATTCCACATATGCTTAAAAAGGCATGTAGGGAATCTTAATTTTATTTTACTTACATTTTATTGACATATTATTGGTATATATGATATATATTACTGATACACTCCAGTTATATTAAAGGTTCTTTTGCTTAAGAAGTGTTGAAATTTTAAAAGAAAAGAGGACAATTGTTTCTGCCAGTTTGGCAGTGCTTGAAAAAAAAATTACCTGCAAACTAATCTTCCCTCATATTCACATGCATCCAAGGGAGCAAACTTGACAACACATTGAGCAGTCTTGCCAGTAGGGATTGTCCCACATTCAGGATCTACCATAAAAGGCAAGTATGAGGCATCATGGTAACCGACCTGTGACTCGGTTCTCTCCCTTTTAGATAAAGCTGTTACAGATTGAGTTCTTGATGTCAGGATGCTGTCTAAGAATGCTTGCCAGCTGTAGTCAAAGGCTACATTTCCAACATTCTCCAAAACTATTCTGCAATGCCAGAAAGAAAAAAATGTTTACTTATATGCATAGTCTTAGTTAACTAATGTTTGTGTATAAGGACAGAAACAATTAACAAATATTTATGTGTGTACTCTAACCTAACTGATGTTTATGTGCAAACCATTTATGGCACCTTGAGCTTGTGCTCATATTGGCATACATTCACCCTCCTATCCACTTGGCATCCATCATCAATGATTATTTTCTCAACAATGCAAATATAAAAATTATGGTGAATTAATACATTTTGATGTTAATAATAAAAGCAAATACACAAACATATTCACAACCAAAACTCAGATACATTTGACATTACAAAGAGTGCACATTTAAGATTTTCTCATACAAGAAATATGCATATATGCCACAGCCGACCATGAGCAACAGTCCTCCTAGATAATCTAATACTAGAGGCATATACAAAACAGGCTGGACACCTTGGATCACCTTTCACTCTATCTCTTGCCTTAATGTTACAAACTGTCACATGTTCTTCTATCATCTGTTGATGTTGTCAGTCCACTTTAATCTTTGCCTCTATCTCAATTACCAAGTATTTTCCACTCCAAGTTTGCTTTCATCAGATCAATGTGTGTTTTTATGCATCCAAAATAATACAACTTTACAAGTGACATTAAGTGAACTCCTTAAATATGGGAGTAACAGACATGTGTCAGTTCCTACCTGTAAACTCTAGTCTGGAACATAAGTGTGTCCTTAAAGTGGATGCTGGTCACCTGACATGAGCACTTAGCACAATCTGAGATGGCAGACACTAGTAGCTCCACATTCCTGGTGGAATCAGCCACTTCTGTAAACTTTGGTTCTGCTTCCACCTCTATCACCTTCCTCTTGCTTGTACCCAGAGGGACAATAGGCTGCGTGATTGTGGACTTACTACCACTGGGATAAGGGAAAAAATAATGATACAATTTTAGGTCTGATCAGTGAGCTATGAACGATTTATCTGTCAGCATAATGAGCTGGTTGGACCCCTTGGTTCAACACTTCTGTGTTCATTATGCTACATTTTTATCTAAAAAGTAAAGTACGAGACTTGAATCGCCGTCTTAGTATGCAAGTTTTCACTCATATGTGTTCGGCCGCTTATCCAGAAGTGTTTGAGATTGTATCAAACCTTCATTCCTCACCTTCTCAGAGTACTATACCCTGGTACCCAATTTAGCCAGTGGCAGGGTCAACAGCGGGTGTTTTTTTACCAACCACGAGTACAACTCACACTGCTTCCAGCGGGAATCGAACACGGGTTGTCCGAATGTTGGTAGTCCAGTCGGGTGGTTTTCCCAACCAGGCAACCATGGTTCCCTAGACTACATTTTTATCTGTTAACAACATCCTCATTAGAGTTTAATTCTATGATCATAATGTCTCTATTGACACATTACCATGAAATGAAAAACACAGCTCTAGTAAACCGACATCAGAAACTAAGGAGCAATATTTTTCAGCTTTTAATTTATTTATATTTCTGTAATTATCTCCACTAAAACCTTGCAATTCTCTCAATTAACCTCTTTTCCAACTTTCTGAGCAAATTTCCTGAACAAACCATGTATTTTAGATCAATCATAGTTAATTTTCTCATTGTGATTTCAAATTTGTTCAAATTAAAAAAAAGAAAAGCCTGACCACAGTGTGATAAACCACTTTAACAAATGCGTTAATGTGTGATTCTACAATCATGGCATCCCATTAGACTTTAACCCTATAATTATTCTACAATCATGGCGTCCCATTAGACTTTAACCCTATAATTATTCTACAATCATGTTGATCCTAGAGTGTACTAGAAACAGATAACTATTTCAGGGTGTCAATATTCTATTTCAAGAAGAAAACCTACAAAGATCCATCATAACAATGAAAGGTACAAGTGCCCATGGATAGTGTAAAAGATACAGCAAACATCAATTAAAAACACAAGAATGACAAATATTGAGGTGATTATTTCACATCCATCATGGTCACTGTGAATTTTATCTTGTGACATTGTCACTGTGAACTTTACCTTGTGACATTGTCACTGTCAACTTTATCTTGTGACATTGTCACTGTCAACTTTATCTTGTGACATTGTCACTGTGAACTTTATCTTGTGACATTGTGATTGTGAACTTTATATTGTGACATTGTGATTGTGAACTTTATCTTGTGACATTGTGATTGTGAATTTTATCTTGTGACATTGTGATTGTGAACTTTATCTTGTGACATTGTGATTGTGAACTTTATCTTGTGACATTGTGATTGTGAACTTTATCTTGTGACATTGTCACTGTGAACTTTATCTTGTGACATTGTGATTGTGAACTTTATCTTGTGGCATTGTCACTGTGAACTTTATCTTGTGACATTGTGATTGTGAACTTTATCTTGTGACATTGTCACTGTGAACTTTATCTTGTGACATTGTCACTGTGAACTTTATCTTGTGACATTGTGATTGTGAACTGTATCTTGTGGCATTGTCACTGTGAACTTTATCTTGTGACATTGTGATTGTGAACTTTATCTTGTGACATTGTCACTGTGAACTTTATCTTGTGACATTGTCACTGTGAACTTTATATTGTGACATTGTGATTGTGAACTTTATATTCAGTCATAAAGAATAACTCCATAAAAAAAAGAATAAAATCAGTTGTTTTTAAAGCAACAATTTTAGAATTACAGAATAACTGCCAGTTTATTGCTGAAAAATTGAAAGCTGAAACAAATAAACTAAAACAATTAAAACTGAAATCAAGGAAACATAATGAAGAAACAAGGTAGAAAATGATGAAATAGACACCAACAACAATAAGATTTCCATGATTTCTTCTAGAGATTCCTTCACATTTGTGTCTGCTCCAACCCTACAAAAATTTAATATAAGAAATTACTTCAAACAGTAATAATAGTAGAATAAATTCAAACAAAGATGGCTGCTGAATTGTGAGCAACAAATTTAAATCAAATCAAAATATTTTCTTTTTCTTCTTTTAAAATTGTTATGTTATTTCCAGAATTGTTATCATTGAACATCTCCATGATTTCTTGTGTCTTCTTTCATTTTTGTTGACAATGAAGAAACGTGTGTGTGATTGCACCAAGCCAATATAGTTGTTATAATGGTTTGATAGGTTCAATCTAAAAGTTACTGGTTAACAGAGTTCTAGTGCCACTGTGATGGACCTAGCAAGCCAGCATTGACTTTTTATTGCTGCAAAAAAGTTTAATACAGAGATGTTTATGGAAACACATCCAGAAATGACAAAGAATTATGATAAAAGAACATTGCTGGAATAGCAGCACTGAATGATTGAAACAACATGGTGCACCATATTACATGTACTCATACAGGAAAAGTTCAATAAAAGAGAGGAAAGGTTCCCTCCATGACTTGCTAGATGTTGGGGGAATATGGTGTTAGTGACCACAAGTTTCCATAACCGGTGTACATTTTTGGTTGTGTGGTCAGTATCACGTCAGGCCACCTTTTTTTATCTTTTGATCTTTCCAAAACCACTAGACATCGCATAGGGTTTGCAGTGTTTTTCGTCATCCATATCTATTCTTGGTGAGATATTTCATCTTATCTAATGAGTCAATGGCGCTCCATGGTAGCCAACCTTCGTTGCGGAGAAGGCACTTGATGATGATGATGAATGAGTCAATGCCTGCCAACTTTGTTTTTCTCATAAGTGTGCTTTTTAGTGTCTCTCTAGATTGTCCTCTTTTCCTGTATCCTAATGTTTCCCATAGAAAAGCCTGTATTGAAATTCTTTTGTTGTCTCTTCTCAGCACATGTCCAACATATGTCCATCTTCTCTTCCTAACTGTATATGAGATCATCGATTGCATAGCCATTTCTCTTATCTCTCTATTAGTCTTGAATTTATTCCAGAGTATTCTTCTTAGAATCAAAAATTTTTCTTTACCATCAAAAATCATAAATATTATCAAAGACATGTATGATGGTTACACATTTGCAGTTCGAACAGAGGAAGGACTGAGCGAATGTTTCCCAATAGAAACTGGGGTTAAACAAGGATGTATTTTATCGCCCTTGTTATTTGGAATTGTTATGGACTTCATAATGAAGAAATGCTGCACTGGTAATAAAGGCATCGAATGGATACAAGGAGACCATTTGGAAGACCTCAACTTTGCTGATGACATAGTTCTCATCAGCAGTCAGATAAAAACGATGCAGGAAAACACAAATGAACTATCATCAATAGCCAGCAAAATTGGGCTTGAGGTCAATCATGAAAAGACTAAAGTCATGAAAAGTTTAATTCCAACAAGTGACAAAATATACATGGAAAACAAACCAGTAGAAGAGATCGATCACTTTATCTATCTTGGAAGTCACATTGATCGAGAAGGGGATACGAGCAAAGAAATTAGAATCAGAATGGCTAAAGCAGCAATGTCTTTCAGAAGCCTTGAAAAGTTGTGGAAATCAAAACTCATCAGCACAAACACAAAACTTAGGCTATTCAAATCAGAACAAAGTTGAACGCATTCGAAAATAAATGTCTAAGGAAAATACTTGGTATAGAATGGAATGAATTCAAAACAAACGAGGAAATTAGAGAAATCGCCAATCAACCACTAATATCTTCAGTAATAAAGAAAAGACGATGGTCATACGTTGGACATGTGATGAGAAGAGATAATAATCGAATAGCAAAGCAAGCTCTCATATGGGAAACAACAGGTAAAAGAAAAAGAGGAAGACCCAGGGAGACACTGAGAAGAACATTGATGAGAGAGGCAAGAGCAGCAGGAATCGGCTCCCTCAATGAGATAGAACTGCTTGCACAGAACAGAGACAGATGGCGAGATTTGATAAAATATCTTTAAAAGAAAACTGCTAGAACAAAAAATTCATATAGGAGAAGGTGTATCTTGGTCTACGCCCTATGGGCCGGTTATGGCTCGAAAGGTCAATAGATAGATAGATAGATTCTTCTTAGGCATTTGTCTTCCTAAACATTTAGTTTCCTCTCAATCTATTTTGTTGTTTTCCAGCTTTCATATGCATGGGTAAGAGTTGATAATATGTTTGAGTTGAATATTCTAAGTTTAGTTTTATTTTTTTTTTGTCCAGGTTTTTAACAATCTCTGCTGCTTTTACAATCCTGCTTATGATCTCTTAGGTCACCTTCACTTTCCAGAAACCTCTGGTACACATTTTTGGAGGCTGGGTGAACCTCTGAAACTTGTTGGTCTGAAAAAGATCTATCCCTTTTTTAGAATTGAATCCAGACTCTTATCAGACAGTGCATGATAAACTATTCCATTCTTAGAGATCTTTCTGAAGAGTTCCACCAGGCAGATTGAGTGCTGGATCTCTATGTCTAAAAAAGACACACTTCAAGCTACTTGTGGTCACTCTGACCAATTATAGACAGTCAGGAAACAGTAAAGGTGGGGACAAAAATGATTAGCCAGAATGGTTCAGAGTTGAAACTTAACATAATGCACAAGAAAGCAGAAGGCATATGCTACAGCAAGCAGGTCAAAGCCATAAAATTAGGAGACCAATGTAGTTTGCTTACAAGACACTCATGCTATTTTCTAGAATATAATCTTTGTCAGTGGCTGCTGGACGGTTAGACAAAGAATCAGCAATTGTTCTTACAATGGTGTGCAACTCTATTCCAACAAAGCAGATAGAAGTTGTCACAAATGGTATAGCAAAAATGATTAGAACTGACATATACATTATCAGACAACAGATCAGACTGCACAATACCTACTGCCTTAATGATGAGAGACCAGATGTTGGAGAAAAGGAAGATGAGCGAGACAACTAAAATACCGGTGACAAACTGTTTTGCCTAGTGGACAGAAAACATTATAAAGTCAAGGAAATAAGTGGAGAATAATAGCTGATGGACTGATGAAAGGACGTGCAGATATTGCTGCTCTTCTCTAAGCTTTACAACAATATGGAAGGGTTCTTTAAAGAGTAAATGATGAATAAAAGGACAAGACTGATATGTGATACCACACAACCATGCAGATAAATAAAGAGCCATGGTTAGTGTGTACTTGTCTACTGACTAGGTTTGTCTGGATTCAGTTTTCAAAAGAAGTAAATTTTTTTAGGAACAATACAGCATTAGGGTTTGAAAATGGGTACTGAAGGTTTTATCTGGAAACGTAAGGTGACCTGACACCAACCACATGCCATAAAGTTCACAAAAATACAATCAACATATGCCACAACGTGTGATCAACAACCAAGTTTTTACTTAAACAGATAACACCTTAATCACACAGCTGATGATATTGTGATAGAACTGATAACTGATAAAAACCTCATGTAAATGAAGACACATACATGCACACAATTAGAGGAGAGAGCACAATCACAGGAGGCCAAGGCACCTAACAGCATGCAGCAGAGCTGAAGTTGCCAGTGACTCATAGCTGATGGTTTGCACCAGGATTGGTGAACCAGAACCATCCAGACCCTACTCTACTTCTTCATAGTGCCTCTAGTAACAGACTGGCCAGTCTAATCTGGCCAAGTGAATAGGGGATCAAGAAGGCAATCCGGTATTCAAAAATACCATGCTGAAGTCAGGTGTGCTGGGCCAAAAAGCACAAATATCACAGTTCTACTGCAAACCTCAACACAATTTATACACACCTACTTAATGTTCTTTTAGTGGATGACAAAAAAGTGTATTCCTTTAGTTATTGGTTGAATGAAATCAAGCACAATCACATAGCTAATGACATTTACCCAGTTGATAACATGATCTCACAGCTGACAACACCAACATACAGATGAAAGTTACACAAACATAAATTGACAGTCTTATAGACAATGACATAACAACATGGTGGATAACTACTTTCAAATAGCCAATAGCTACTTGTGCAACAATTAACTACTCTCACAAAGTTGATAATCCAGTGACAGATACATGTATATCTATATCCAAGAGACATGAAAGTCAACAAAGTAAGTCTGAGCTCACCTTTCAGCTGATGGCCCTGGAGGTGGTAAAGCATCCACCCACTTAACAACTTGCAACTTGTCATCCCAGTCACAAACCTATTGCAGAAATAACATTCTCAGATTTATGAAGTGGCACCAGAAAATATTATATTAATGTTTAGAGTTATTTGTGGGTATCATTATTGCACTCGAACATGTCCACAGGTGCTCAGATTTCCTCCTCAGCAAGTCTCGCAGCATCCAGTGACTGATGACTCCAGCTCTGTATTGGTTGTCATATGCACCCACTAAGCCTCTCGTTTCTCGCTATGCCAATCTTAATTCCCATCTCTTTCATCCAAAGGAGTGGTGTGGACTCATGTTTGTCGAAGTCCTGTGCCCTTCCCACATCTTGGAGGCCTTTAATGACATTCACCCAATCCATTGAATGACCATCTTCAATGACAGCACAGCTAGCCGGCCTCTCCACTCTTTCATTTTCCTGTACTCACCCATTTCCAGGAACATAGATAAAAATGACTCTAGTATCGTGACTTCTTTCATGACTCAACCCACTGCATGCATACAGAGTCCACCTCCACACTTTTATTATTATGCTCACTGAATCACTTAGTACACAGATGTGGATGCAGTCTTTCACTCCAACATGATTGACACAAATAAACAACTTTATGTAGCAACGTCAGAAAAGATTACATAATTTTAGCAACATGGGAAAGCATAATATTAATGTGTTGGTACCAACAAAAATATTACTGATGGAGAGATGCCACCAGAGATTATATTATTGGAGAAATACCAGAAAACACACTATTAATAGAGAAATACTAGAAAACACAGCATTGATTGAAAGATAACAGAAAACACACCATTAATGGAGAAATACTAGAAAACACAACATTGATTGAAAGATAACAGAAAACACACCATTAATGGAGAAATACTAGAAAACACAACATTGATTGAAAGATAACAGAAAATACACCAATAATGGAGAAATACTAGAAAACACAACATTGATTGAAAGATAACAGAAAACACATCATTAATGGAGAAATACTAGGAAACACACCATTGATTAAAAGATACCAGAAAACACACCATTAATGGAGAAATACTACAAAACACAACATTGATTGAAAGATAACAGTAAACACACCATTAATGGAGAAATACTAGAAAACACAAAATTGATTGAAAGATAACAGAAAACACACTATTAATGGAGAAATGCTAGAAAACACAACATTAATTGAAAGATACCAGAAACCAAATAAATGTGGCCCAGTAACTCATAGCTGACAACTTGTATCAGGATCAGCAATATCAGCTGATAGCTAATTAAGATCTTGCTCCACATCCCAGCAGTTCCTCTGGTAACAACCTCATCAGTCTGACCAAGTGAGTTAGCATAAAGAAAGCAGGAACTTTGCACCCCAAAAAAAGTCACACAGACGACATTGGGTCAAAGGATGCTGTTATTACAGCTTGTTATAAACCCCAGCACAATTCATCTACATCCTCTTAATGTCCTTTAATAGATGTATGATGAAGAGGATTATTGTCAGATGAATGGAAAAGAAGTGAACACACAAAGGCTTTCTTTGTCTTCTTCTTCTTTCCTTCCTCATTTGTTTTTCAGCATCAAGGGGAGATATAATTTGCTGTCTTTTGCTCTTCTGTTGGCTTCTCCTGCTGTTATATTTCCTAGTGTTTGTAACATTCCATCAATCCATCTTTTTCATGGTCGATCTTTGAGTTTGACATTCTTACTTTCTTTGTTAAAGACTAGATTATCATGCTCTGGTCTTATTTTACAGGTCAGTATCTCTCCAGTACTTGATTTCATTGGTTTATTGAGAATTCATACAAATTTAGGACATAGGAAGCTGCTTCAGATGATGAAAATGTACTGGGATGTGTACTTGCCTGATCAATGGGTTTGTCAAATGTGATCTTGGTCACAGTGCAAGGAACCGAGTACTTTATGAACTTTTGTGGACTTGTGGAGTTGAAGGTAACTGTCACATCTTTAGTACAGCCAGCATGGAGGTGTCCAACCTGCAGAGTAAAATGGTTTGGGTGAGAGAGAGAGAAAGAGAGAGGGAGAGTGAGAGAGAGAATGACAGACAGAGAGAGCAACAGAGAGAGAGAGAGAGAGTGGGTGAGAGTTCAGCAGAAAACAGCTTAGCATGCATCGTTGGTGAACACTTCAAAGTGTAGATAAATGAATGTTCTAAAATTGGGATGCGACTGTTGGTGAATGTTCTCTTTCTCTCTCTCTGTGATCAAGACTCAATCAGAGTAGGATTCCAGACTCTCTCATGAATTCAGCTGTCTGTTTAAGTGAATCGATTGCCCCATATAGTTTCTCTTCCAGGGAGGTGGGCGTGGACCACATTGCTCTTTTCAGGTCTGTGTACTGGGGGCAATCCTGTAGAACATGTTTTGTAGTCATATTGTCCAGTGTACAGTGGCATAGGCTGGTTGTACCTATTTTGAATTTGGTGAACATGTGATTTCTCATTCTATTGTGGCCAGTGCATAGGCAAAGTATGATGACTTGGTCCCTCCTTGATAGTTGGTGGTATCCGTCACTCTCGTTATGCTTTGGGTGTTCTCGTTTCCATTTTTCATGGAACTGACCTTTGAGGATGGATTTGGCTTCATCATAACTGAGCGGATGGTTCTATTGTGGTAATCTCCCTCCCTCTTTAGCTAATTTGTCTGCGCATTCGTTCCCGTGTATATTACAGTGTGATGGTATCCACTGAATGACTACTCTCTGAAAGTTATTGCATAGTTGGTCCAGGGTAGTTCTCAAGTCATTCTAAAATGTAAATGTAAGTGAATGTTCTAAAATGTAATGTAACTGCTTGTGAATGTTCTATGATGTGATATATTTGTGAAAGTTCTAAAATCTGATATAACTAATATAACTATTAATGAATGTCCCAAAATGTAATGTACCAGGGTAGTTCTCAAGTCATCTAGTTCATTGTTCTTGGGGCTTTTTAGAGCTGATAGTACTGACAGTGCATCAGTCAGAATCACCAATTTATTGTGCATGTTATTTTTGTGTTGAGTAGCCAGTGTTGCAGCATCTCTGATGGCCTCAGTTTCTGCTTTAAAGTTGTTTGAGAATTTTCCAGTAGCTATTGACTTGGTGATCTCGTCCTGATTATTCAGCGTCAAGAACACACCTCCCCCTCCATTTCTGGTGGCATTTGTAGCAGAGCTATCTGTGTATATGTGGGACCAAGAGTCCTGTGGGTAGGTATCGTTTATGTGTTTTTCTGCTATGTGTTTTCCTTCTGTGTCTGATTGGGTGCCTTTTTTAAGATTCCTGTTATATTTTCCTTAAGTTCTGGTATTTTATGTTTTCCATGAGAGACTATCAGATGGGCCCAAGGGTTTCAATATTGTTTGGGAAAGTACTGGGTCTCCAGTAGTTAGTTCATTGGCAATTGCAGCGAAGTTGCTCCTCTTTAGTCGTACAATTCCGGAACCAGTTATTCTTTGGTGCATGGGGTGGCTAAGGAGTCTTCTATATTTCTAATGTTCTAAAATGTAATGTAAGTGAATGTTCTAAAATGTAATGTAACTGCTTGTGAATGTTCTATGATGTGATATGTATTTGTGAAAGTTCTAAAATCTGATATAACTAATATAACTATAATTGTGTATGTCCCAAAATGTAATGTACCTGCTAATGAATATTCTATGATGTGATATGTATTTGTGAATGTTCTAAAATCTTATATAACTAATATAACTATTAGTGAATGTCCCAAAATGTAATGTAACTGCTTGTGAATGTTCTACAATGTGATATGTATTTGTGAATGTTGTAAAATCTGATATAACTAATATAACAATTAGTGAATTTCCCAAAATGTAATGTACCTGCTTATGAATATTCTGCAATGTGATATGTATTTGTGAATGTTCTAAAATCTGATAAAACTAATATAACTATTAGTGAATGTCCCAAAATGTAATGTTGGTGAATGTTCTAAAACATGATATATATTGTTTTTTTCCAATGAATGTAAAATGGAGTTATAACTGCTAGTGAATATTTTAAAATAGAGATATATCAGTTGGATATAAATGGTGGAGCCTCGGTGGTTGAGTGGTTAGTGTGCTTGCTTCCTGACCAGAAGGGTCCGGGTCGATCCCCAGCAATGGCAGATTTTTTTTAAGACTGACAAGGCCCAGGGGGTTCACCCAACCTTTAAAAATAGGTATTGTTGTAGAGATTTTTCTGGGCAGTAAAGGCGGCCTGGCGTAATACTGACCACATCACCCAAAAATCTGCCGTGGTCATAGAAAAAAATGGTCACTAACACCATATTGTCCATACACGTAGCAAGGCAGGGGAGGGAACCTTTACTTTTTTTGTTGAAACTTTTATAACTGTTAGTGAATCTTCTATAAAGGGGAAATAAGCAAGAAATAGACAAATAACAAAGAAGAGAGCACTACTAACCTGAGGTGAGAATTTGAGCACAGAATGGTCTGGCCATTGGAACCTTACACAGTCAGTTTTAGAGTGGTTGGTCATTGTCAAATTCAAAGTACGGTCCTCTGTGAGGTAACAGTCCCCAAATTGCATCACATTGGGTTGTGCGGCTGACAAAAACAAGTTGAGAATGATTTATCCTGCAGTACACTCAAACAAAAAGTTAATTAAATTAGCCTGTGTCATTAATTAATATGAATGAATTTAAGGCTAGAGAAGAAATAAGAGAAATGACAAAGTATCCAAAAATTTCTATAATTGAGAGATGGTGGTCATATGTTGGCCATCTGATGAGAAGAAACAAAAAACAGAATCTCAAAAAGGGCCCTTAAATGGAGACCAGAGGGTAAAAAAAAAGAGGTAGACCTAGAAAAACATTGAAAAGAACACTGAGGTGAGAGGCAACATAAGCAGGCATCAGCTCCCTCATGAGATTGAACAACTCGCCCAGAACAGACAGAGACTTGTGGTGATATACAATGCGGGTCTTATTTAAGGTCTGATGCTTGATAACAAAGATCATCGGACGCAGAGAGTCTATGACTTCTGCTCTATATGCCGTATTCAGCTCGAAAGGACAATAGATAGATAATTTAATTAGCATAAGCTATAAAATGGAAATGTAACAACACTGAACTCTATAAAATAATTGTACTCTTATATAGATACTTCATTTATTACATTCTTATGTAGATATTTCATTTATTACATTCTTATGTAGATACTTCATTTATTACATTCTTATGTAGATACTTCATTTATTACATTCTTATGTAGCTACTTCATTTATTACATTCTTATGTAGCTACTTCATTTATTACATTCTTATGTAGCTACTTCATTTATTACATTCTTATGTAGCTACTTCATTTATTACATTCTTATGTAGCTACTTCATTTATTACATTCTTCTTCAGCATTCACCTTTTAAGTGGGCCTTGATGTGTCACTAGCTTACAGCAACTCATAGTATTTGTGCCTTTCAGCCTGAAACAGCCATCTTTGGCATGGGTAGATTTTTAACTGCTGAATAATTTTGTCCTGCAGAAGCCATTTTGACCTCCTCTTTTCTATTTTTAGGCGTCTGTGGTTCTTTAACATGTGCAGAGTGCACATACAACTTTTTTCTGTCATTATCCAAGACATCTAATCTCACTACCCAGAGACCAAGAGAAGGTAATGCCATGAAGAAACTAGAGATCTGAAGATAAAAATTTCCTTTGCCTGTGCCTGGATTAAAACCCAACAACTTCTTGTCCAGAGGCCGACATCTTAACCTAAGACCATCCAGTTCCTGATTTTTTACATAAATTGTCATTTAAATACAATTTTTGTGTTTTTAATTATGTTAAAAACATCAATAATATTCTTTGTGTTTAGTTAAAATTAATATATCTTTATGTAGATATAATACTTATTATGTTAATTGTTTAGTGTCAATACTTATTCATCACAACAAGGTTCTAATGCAGAATTTGTGTTTATAAACAAAGTATCACCACAGTCATTCTAAAACTATCAACATTTTCTTTAATGTCAAACAAAAATAAGCCCATGTTAAACTACTTGATACTATTACACTACTTGAACAGCTTCTAGACTGGATATAAATATTCTCTAAATATATATATATATTTATTTTTTCAATATTCATTTCAATTTTTTCAATTATCATTGAGTGCTGTCCCCGCATCAAAGGTTGGCTACCACGGAGTGCCATTCCACTCTGTCTCTTGCTTGATGGTGCAGGTTGTCATAGGCTGACTTGTCCATCTTTTGATGTTCTCATCCATGTTAGTCTTGGTCTGCCTATGCCTCTTTTACCTTGTATTTTCCCTTCCAAGATTTCTTTTAGTAGACTGTTGTTTCTTTTAACATGCCCCAAAAATCTCATTTGTCTTGTTTGAATTGTATTTAGTAGCTTTCTTTTCATTTTTAGTTGTTTTAAGACTTCATTGTTTGTTTTCTTTTCTTTCCGTCCACTTCTACCTATTCTACAAATCCA
The DNA here is from genome assembly GCA_032433765.1 of Megaustenia siamemsis. Taxonomy (NCBI): domain Eukaryota; kingdom Metazoa; phylum Mollusca; class Gastropoda; order Stylommatophora; family Ariophantidae; genus Megaustenia; species Megaustenia siamemsis. The sequence goes on along the minus strand of JAVIAB010000106.1, from coordinate 74,442,121 downwards.
CACTTCAAAGGCTTCAATTTTCTGTTCTGTTTTCTTGTCTAATGTCCATGTTTCTGCATCTCATACAGAAATGTTGAGAAGATATAACTTATATATCATATCATATATATATATGTCATCATCATCATCAGGTCACATGTCCTTTGCAGCCCATGAAAGAATCTCTGCTTTAGCCAGATCTCTCACTGCTTCTGTTGTCATATTCAAATTCTCTTTGATGTCTTGAAACCACCTTCTTCTTGTTCTGCCTGTCTCATCACCCTGGAACCATGCCTTCAACTATTGTTTTTTTCAACCCACATAAAGATAATTAAAAATTTGTTTACATGTAACATTTATTTTTAAAAGAATGTGCAAGTAACATTTCTGTAACAGTGTTTGTCTCTTTAATGTTTTTTTTGCCTTTGTGAAAGTGCAACTTTTTTTTTTTTTTACATGTTAAAATACATATCTTTGTTGTTAAATATTCAGAAATACCCAAAATGTATTTGTACTTCTCATTTGAAGCATCATTCACCAGAACCACAAAAATAAGATATATGGACACAGAAAGCACAAGTCAGTTTCTTATATGCAGTGGTATGTTACTAATTGCAACCCAAATTAAAACAAAATCTTAAAATAAAACAACAAATTAAAACTTATGTGTTTCCAACAAAACAAAATGTGTTTCAACATTTGCCCTTTTCTTACTGTGCTGAAAAATTGGTTTATGGAAGATTAATTTGTTCACTTTTTTCCGGACCACTAACCAGCATATTGGCTCTGCTTATGAGGGTAACTATGGGACCAAAAACAGACACATCAGCTCGGAATGAGTACAGTTAAATGTTGAATATTTTAAAGTAAAGAAACAATTATCTATACATATTCATCAATTCTGAGTATCTAGAAAAAGCTTTATAATTACTTCCTTTGATTACCACAAGGTGTTTACTGTTTACACTCCCACTTTTAATTAGTTGAATTTTTGGTGTGAATGTGTGTTTTAGCTATAGTTTGAGCATATAAACATATCTTATCAAATTAAGGTAAAATTTGAGTATTTAAACACATTTAGACAAATTAACTGTCATTTTGAAAGGTTCTAGTAAATAACGCAAGAAACCTAGGAGCTGTGTTTTGTGGCTTTTAATTTATCAATGTTTCTGCAATTATTTCAGGTAACATCTTCTAATGTTTTTTAACCCCTTTTCCAACTTCCTGAGCAAATTGTCAGAACAAACGGCATTTTTTAGATTAATTTTAATTTATTTTATTATTATTATTTCAAATAATTAAAAAAAAGTTTTTAATGGCATGGCCTCAGCTTGTTAAAAATCCTTTGGTAGCAAATGTGCTAACTCAGTGTAATTTATAATCACACATTTTTGCAGTTTATAGATCATACATTAGTGTCACAAATTTGTTTAGTTTATAAATCATAAATTCATGTAACCTGTACATCGTAAATTTGTGCAGCGTATGCATCATATATCATGTAGTCTATAAATCATTCAATCAAATAATTTATGTTTTCAATGAAGTGTAATGTTATCCCTGTGCAGTCTCAGTGGACCAGGTTTGTGAGCAATATGAACAGCTGTAATCAAAGAAAAAGCAAAACAAAAGCAAATGCACAACAAACATTTAAAAAATCAAACTTTGTATTAGACTAATACCTATCACAATGTTTTCTTTTGCAAAGTCTAAAATTGAAGGTGATGATTCTGCATTTTCTGAAGTCTCACGTGCTTCAGTACTTTCCTTTGTTGGTGGCATGTTTGAATGCATTGATCCACAAGCTGCCATTCAAAGTATAAAACAGAGACTACATAGAGCTGCTTTGAAGATGACCCACATTTTTAAGTTAACGAGAGAATATTTTTGAGACAGTTCAAGAAATGATAACACTGCTGAAGACTAAAGGTGAATGATGCTGAGAGCTTTAATTGAAAGAAAAAAGTCTGGAAACTTGCTCAGCTTTTAATGTATTTATAAATTTAATTATTTTAATTTTTAAAAATCTATTTTTGAACATTTTGAACTTGTTATTTTGTTATTTAATACTTCTTCTACTGGATATTTTGCTAATGAACATTTATTTTGGCTATTTAGTTATTTAACATTTGTAACTGGCTATTTTGTTACAAACAATGCCATATTCAGTATCAGATAATTGGTAGCAAGAGCCAAAGAAAATGATAACAGATTTGTACTTATGTTTTATAGACTACTTCAAAGTATTTGACAAAGTAAAGCATCAGTAAATAATCAAAATTTTAGAAAGCATAAGTGTTGACAGCAAGGATCTAATAATATTAACTTGAATATGATTCCATCATAAATATTATCACTTCCAAAAAAATTTTTTTTTTAATGTGACGGTTTCTCACAGGCAAACATTCTACCCTCCCTATACCTTCCTAATTATCACTTCCGGTGACCCCAGAGTGTTTGATTTCTCTCCTTTGGTGTTGGATTTTTTTTTCATTCATATAGTAAAAAGCACTATGGATCATAAAAACGCACCTGTCTTTTATTTAAAATTCTGCCAAATTTAAAGAAATTCTTTATTTTCCCTTTATTTTTTTCATGACGGAGGAAATCTTCTCGGTTGTTGGCATGCCATCAAAAAAACTTTTGTAACACAGGATAGTCAGCGAACAATGCAAAGAGGACACAGAACATATGGGCTAAACTGACGCAGACAGTCTCTGTGTGAACAGACAACACTTCCCGGTAGTCGCGGGGCCATGTGGTTGAGTTTTAGGCTAAAAATCAACTATAAGTCAGAAAATGATTTTCCACATCTGATCCTCATGTCTCATCTTGGGTAAACACACTGCCATGTAGCAAAAGTTCAAGGGGGGTGGGTGATGTCCGCTCTTGACATCACCAAAAGGTATTTGAGGCGTTCATAGCCTCTCATTTGCCAGGCTCAGTGGATATCAGATGACAAAACTTCTCTGTGTTGACAAAATCCTCTCCGGTCTTGATGACTAAATTCAACTCCACTGGGCTACTGTATCCAAAGCCACACCTACATGTGGTCCCCCTGTTATCGCAAAGTTAGTCTTGGACACGACCGAGCTCCCAGCGGTGAGCCCCAATATATGCAGGGCTAGAGCACACCGACATGTGGTATATGCCATGGCCCTCATCCAATCACCCTCACTCTCCCTTGAGTGAGTGTCTTGTCTTCTATCTTATTACTATTTCTATAGGAACCCCTGTGGACAGGGTAAGAGCTTCAGCGAAACCGCCTCGAGACCATCTACTGGCATACTTGAAGACAAATGACTCTAGTACTGACTAGAAGTCCATCATGTTTCTTTTTAACAGTCCTGTAGTACATTGCACAGACACAAGTGACCCAGGACATGACGATCCTCTGTCAATACATTTGGCCCCCATGTGATACACCTGAATAAACGGAGTACGTACCAGTGACAGTAGGTGGCGGGGAATGGGCTGTGGTGAATCCTGCTTGAATAGAGGGCCTAGAAAGTGAACACATGGATGGATGATATGTCAGTAGAGACAGAGACACAATACATGCCATGGATAGAATTGAGGTGAGGATTTGCAAAACCTTCACCCTGGGGTAGGAAGATAGCCCACAGGTCTCCCAGTTTTAACAATGCCATGTACATCAAGACTATAGACCAATACGACCTCGGACGCCGCTTCGGTCAACAAGGTCCGCACCAGACAGTGAGCGACCAGGCTGGACTGCGTGATAAATTAGCTACTGGAAGAAACTCAAACAACTCATACAAAAACCAGAAACTTCGGATCCAACAAACTTCAATATATACATATTTTAATGGAAGAAAGAGCATGAAGATTGGTCAGAGTAGAAAAACAAATAAATTAAACATACTACAACTTAATATTTCAGGCCTCAAAAACAAGAAAACAGAGCTAACCAAAACCATGTACAAATACCAGATCCATATTGCCCTACTGCAGGAAACACTACACAAGAACATAGATACACATATTACAGGTTACACCAGCTATCCATGTAAGTATACCAACAACTGCAGGGGTATAACCACCTACATCAACAATAATATACAGGGAGATGTAGCATCACTAAATAATGCCGAACTAAAAGATGTTCAGAAAGCCACAATTTGGTTTGCATCCAGCAAATATAATATTTATAATGTTTACAATCCATCGGGCACAAATTGTAACATAACAGAACTTGATAAGTCAACTACCATAGAACTATCTTGGCTGGAGATTTTAATGGACATTCAACACAATGGGGATATTATAACTCAAATCCCACAGGAAAATACATAGAAGATCTTTGCCAGTCAACTTATCTTACTGTTATGGAGGACGTAGAATCAACACCAACTCTCATACATAGAGCCCATCTCTCCCTTAGATAGAGACATTATTGATGACATAGGCAGTGATCACAGACCCATAGTCACCATAGGAGACACAAAAACAACAAAAATCCAAACAGAGAACAAGATGGAATTTCAAGAAAGCTGACTGGAAGCTATATCAAGAAAAATCCTTCCATCTCCTGAACAATCCGACAGACAACAGCGTGGAAAAATTAAACGAGATGTTCACACAAATAATACTCAACACTGCAGAACAAACTATACCTAAAGGATGTAGAACACAATATCGACCATTTTGGAACACACAGAACTGGAGACAGCAGTTTCAGAAAGAAAGAAAGCCAGAACAATACTTAAGCAAAACCCAACTTTGAATAATAAAATAAGCCATAACAAAGCTAGTGCGGTCAAACTAGTTACTAAAAAAGCAAAGAAAGAGAAATAGCAAGAAACATGCAATAAACTCGATCTGCGACATGAAGGAAATAAAGCATGGAGACTTATGCAACATTTGTCTGGTGATAAAAGAGAACCAAACCCTAAACCAATCAAATTTAATAATGAAATCATTAGCTCAAAAAAAATATAGTTAAAAAATGTAATAGTTACTTTGCTTCAGTCAACAGAGCGAGCAAACTTACAGATAGCGATAAAATCCATCTACGTAATTTAAAATTAATTGAAAGAGCCCCAACAACAAATGTTGCAATATTTGAAGAAGATTTTAACATGAGGGAACTAGAAAGGGCATTAAGAAAATTAAAATATAGAAAATCCCAAGGGCCAGACAGGATACACAATGAGATGATAAAGCACCTCGGCAAGTCAGGTAAAGAAACATTACTCATACTGATCAACAAGTCATGGAAAAAAAGCAAAATTCCCAAGCCATGGAGAAATGCCTATATAGTGCCATTGCTCAAAAAGAACAAGCCTCCAGATGACCCCAGAAGCTATCGTCCCCTATCCTTAACATCACGCATAGGTAAAATAGCTGAGAGTATGGTCAATAGCAGACTATACTGGTATCTGGAAACCTCTAATACCCAGTGCTATGAACAAGCTGGTTTCAGGGCAGGCAATAACACAGAAGACCAAATATTCAGGTTAATGCAACAGGTCCAAGATGGATTTCAGAAGAAACAACATACTCTAGCCATCCTAGTAGACCTGCAGCAGGCGTATGATAGAGTCTGGCATAAGGGGCTTTTATTGAAGATGAGAGATCACCACTCAGTTGTACCCTTTGTTTCATATATATCAATGATCTAACCAAAACCCTGACAAATTAAAAAGCTCTCTATGCGGATGATCTGGTCATGTGGAGTACGAATGAAAATATTAGAACAGCTGAAGCACAACTAAATAAAGACTTGAGACACCTAGAAGAATACTGTAATACCTGGACAATGAAAATAAATATACAGAAAACAGTATATACAGTATTTACTAAAAATAACCAAATAGCTAAGGCAAACATCAAACTCAATCTCCAACACAATAGTCAACAAAAAGAGGAACACCCTACATACTTAGGAATACAACTAGACCGACAATTGAACCTGAAGAAACACGTAGAGAATCTCACTAAGAAGGCAACACAAAGACTCCAACTAATGAAAAAGGCATTCCAGTGCCTTATGGGGAGCAGACAAAGAAACACTTAGAAATCTCTATCTGGGATATGTTCGCTCTGTTTTGGATCATGGTAGCTCGCTCCTAGTGACATGCAGCAAAACAACTAACATGTCACTGGACAAGATACAAAATAATGCATTACGACTCATCAGTGGTGCAATGAGGTCCACTCCAGTTGCAGCCTGTGAAATTCACTGCAATGTGGAACCTTTAGATTTGAGGAGAAACAAGGCTGCTATGGTACTATGAAAGACAAAAAAGAATTGAGAAGGACCACCCTAACAGAAAATTAGTAGATATGTGGACTCCAAAACAAAGAATTAAACAGATGCTAGTATTGCAACATGTTAGAAATATACAAGAAAAATTTCATCTACCTGAAAAACGACTACAAATATTAAGAGTCATCAAAGAAATGCCACCAAGTACGAATTTTAAAAATCCTGAAATAAATGTAGATATATGTGACAGAACAGATAAAAGGGCAGACCCAGTAGCAGTAACACTAGCAGCAAGGAAAACAATAGATACTTATCCAGAGGATTGGATACATATATACACAGATGGTGCAGCCACTAACGCTACTTCAAAAGCTGGATATGGAATATTAATACATTATCCAGATGGAACAGCAGAAGAAATGTGTGGACCTTGTGGTGAAGTCTGTAATAATTATGAAGCAGAAATAACAGCTATAGAAACAGAAATTTATCATTTAAATACGATTTTCGATACCACACCATCGAAGAAGACAAACACAGTCATATTTACAGATTCCAAATCGGCTCTGCAAACACTGGGAAACAACATAAACAAACCTGAACTCACACAGCTTATCATAGATACAGACAATCTCATTGAAACACATAACATAAGATTGGTAATGCAATGTATCCCGGAACACTCAAATATACCAGGAAATGATAAGGCAGATATATTAGCTAAGAGAGGATCCAGACAAACACAGATACATATATCCATCACACTAGACACATAACCTATACCTATTTTTGTCAATAGAAATAAGAAAAAGAGTTCTTTAATGTTATGTGGAACCAGTCTTGAAATATGGATGTGAATCATGGATAACTGAACAATATACAAGAAAATCACTAGAGACCACAGAAATGATGAATGAACTAGAAATATTGAGTTCTTTTCTAGCTTAGTAAATGATCTACTCCAAAACTGACATTATATACACTTAAAATGTTTCTCCCTGTGAACAAGACCTAATTAACTTGCTTTGGCCAGGCTAAGTATAAACAAACTATTACCTTGCAAGTCATCATCTGCTATAATGCCAAAATCTTTTTCCTGATCTGCCAAGACAAACACAGACCCAATGTTATCAAGGGTGATCTCATCTTCAAAACCTTGACCAACCATCTGGACAATGCAGTCTTCATACTGGTTGTCTACCACAGTTACTTTAAGATTGGCCTGAGATCTTTGCGGTGCTAAGGGTCGGTAAATAACCTCAAAGGTGGCAGTCTCACCAGGATTCACAACAACTGAAGCAGTGTGGGGTCTCTTTCTGGTTTCTGAATTGAGTCACCAAAAAATGTATATAGTGAAATGAATGTACGCAAATATATATAATGAATTGGCTGCACAATAACATGCTTATGATGAACTGAATCATTAATGGTTATATAGAATGAATGAAGTAAATGCACACAAAATGTATACAAATAAATGAATGCAAAAAAAGGAATAATGAACTGAATGCATAAACAAATATATATATATATATATATATATATATATATATATATATATATATATATATACACACAGTGAAGTGTATGCATAAAAATGTATAGAATGAAGTAGCTATCTTTACAGCCATACTTGTTACTGGGGTCAGCCAGGGACAGAGCAAATCTTGCAGAAATAAAAGCATATAGGAAACATAATTTCATAACTAGGAATGAAACAAGAAATACTGAGCAAGGTGGAGGTCTCACATGAAACATTTTGGAAAGTGTGCATGGCCGCCTATCCAGAAGTGTTCAGAAACTTCTGGATTGTCTCGTTACAAGCATCGAAACTCACAATACGAGAAGGCATTCCTCACCTTCTCAGAGTAATACCGTGGTACCCATTTCTGCCAGTGGCTGGGTCAAACGCGGGGGTATTTTTATTTTCCAACCATGAGTACAACTCAAACTGCTTCCAATTGGAATTGAACGTGGGTTGTTTGAATGTCAGTACCCCAGTCGGGTGGTTTTCCCAACTAGGCTACTGAGGCCCCCAATGGTGAGGAAGACATGGAATGATCTTAAAAAAATAGCAAGAGACAGAATGGCGTGGAAAGTGTTTGTTGAAGACCTATGCTCCACAGGGAGCTGAAAGGAAGAAGAAGAAAGGTGACCTGACATGATATTGACCATATCACCCAAAAATGTGCCATGGACAAGGAAATATATGGTTGCTAACTCCATATTCCCCCTGCGCCTAGAAAGGCATGGAGGGAAGCTTTATTTTCATATAAACTTTGAAGTGCAACATATTATATTTTAGTATAGATGTGAAGTGTGATGCCATGTCAACATTAATGTAGAGTATAATGTCACTGTAGTGTGAACATGACATGTAAACCAATCACATCTGTTAACTCTTTCAGGACCGATGCCGAGTCCTCGGCGTCATCCCTTTGGACAACACCGATATGTTGGACATTTTGGATGTAGCTGAATATTTGTTTCGTTTTCACCGAATTTCGTTTTTGTTTCAACCAATACTTGATTTCCGGTCGTGAGAGTTATTTTTCCTTGATCTTCGCGTGGTTTGAAAGCGTGGTTAGACGTTTGGATTTAAAAATTATTCATTTATATTCATTGTTTATTTTTCTTAAATTTCTATCACAAAATGGCCACGCCCACTGCTGGTAGTTCTTGCAGTACATCTCGCCCAAAACGATATAGTGCAGAACAAGCGAGATCTATGTTCGAAACATTGTTATTTAGTGAATCAGAAATGGACTATTCAGAAGATTCAGACGAGAGTTTTAGTTTTTGTGGTGATAGTCATGATAATCGTAGTGGTAAGTCGAGTGGCAAGAAACCAAGACTCGCTAACTCTTGTTTAGGTTTAGCTGGTCGATGCCTCCAGTCCAGCACTATCAGTGACTCAGAGGAATTTAGTGGCAGTGATTCTGACGATGAAACTGATACTATTCTGTCAGCTGACAGGACAGATGTGGCTAGGAAGCCTGCTGATGGGTGGCATGAAGCCAGAGATGGCGATACCATAGGAAAATCTAGCTTCCAAAATATAAATTCTGGATGTAAGTTAGATCTTCCAGAAAATGCTTCACCTTCCAAGTATTTTCTGAGCCTGTTGACTGACACAATTGTTGATAGTCTGATTCAAAATATCAACAGTTATGCTCAGCAAAAAATGGAATTGAGTACTCCTGCACGCAGGTATTCCAGTTTTGCTAAATGGACACCGCTGGACCGTAATACTTTTTTTCAGTTTCTGGCAGTCATGATTGCCATGGGAATGAATCCAAAAAATTCTATAAAGGATTACTGGTCCATTCAATCATTTAAAAGTAGTCCTTGGTTTAGGTGCATGTTTAGTCGGACCAGATTTTTACTGATTTATCAATCTATGCTTCATGCGGCTGTTCCTGATGCGGCTGGAAAATGTAAAATTGAGCCGTTCATCAATTCATTGATCGAAAAATTTCAAGAAGCGTTTTATCCGTTTGAAAATATCTGCATTGATGAGATGGTTATAGGCTACAAGGGAAGATTTAAGTACAAGCAGTACAATGCCAGTAAGCCAAAAAAATATCATATCAAATCATACGGACTTTGCGACTCGGTCACCGGATACGTTTTCAACCTCCTGGTATATTTTGGTACGGACACAGCTTACAGGCCTGAAACAGACCCACATTCTTCACATGCTGTCAAAGTTTTTGACAAGTTACTGGAAGGCATCACAGATCATCATCATTTGTTTGCTGACCGGTATTATACTTCCCTGCCACTTGTTCAATTTCTGCGGCAGAAAAATCACAACTACACTGGAACGCTAAATTCAAACAGACGCGGATTTCCAGCAGAAGTCAAAAATAAAAAAATATCAGTGAATGAGGCAAAGTGGTTCATCAATTATGGGGAGCAAGTTATGTGTGTCAGCTGGAGGGATAAAAAATCCAAAAAGCCCTGCCAATTGGTGACAACACATGGAAGTGTCACATTTGAGATCAGAAATGAAGGTAGGAGTCAAGTCAGGAAGCCATCACCCATCCATAGCTACAACCACTCAATGAATGGATGTGACAGAGTAGACCAGATGATCTCATATTATGGGAACCACACAAGGAAGACAGTCAAGTGGTGGAAGAAAATATTTATGTGGATAATTGAGATCACACAACTCAATGCTCATATTTTATATAACTTGAGCCGCCCTAACACCGAAAAGCCTATGCCTTTTGCAGATTTCAAGGAGCTGCTTATTTATGATTTGTGTAGCATAGTAGGAGCAGAGACACCTATTCCTAACAACCTTCTTCAAGTTGATTTATCCAAGCCGGTGAAAAAATGGAACACGAAGCCGCAGAGATATCAGGGCACCCATCTCATTGATTTTGATGGGAAAGACCTGCAGTGTGTTCATTGTTCGGAGCAGCGGAAAGTAAGAAAACGAAGCAGCTATTATTGTACAGGTTGTCCGGATAAGCCACATCTGTGTGCTAAAACATGCTTTAGGGAATATCACACACAATAAGTACATATGTGTCAATAAAAATAACAAACTTGACTTGTAAATAATATTGTTGTGATGTGAAAAAAATTTGAAATTTTTTTATTCTGGGATCATTTATAAAAATGTGCATAATTTTGTTATTTGTGGACATAAATTCATCAAATAAACTGTATTTTCGAGGAATTTGGATTATGTTGTGTAATAATTCAAGACAAATGGATAGCAACACATATCTGGATGGAAATGGGTAAGTGAAATACAATATTTTAAATTTTAAATTATCTACCTTGAATATTTCTTTTTTTTTTAAATATAACTATTCCTTTAAATAATCTATCTATCTATTGACCTTTCGAGCCGTAACCGGCCCATAGGGCGTAGACCAAGATACACCTTCTCCTATATGAATTTTTTTGTTCTAGCAGTTTTCTTTTAAAGATATTTTATCAAATCTCGCCATCTGTCTCTGTTATGTGCAAGCAGTTCTATCTCATTGAGGGAGCCGATTCCCGCTGCTCTTGCCTCTCTCATCAATGTTCTTCTCAGTGTCTCCCTGGGTCTTCCTCTTTTTCTTTTACCTGTTGTTTCCCATATGAGGGCTTGCTTTGCTATTCGGTTATTATCTCTTCTCATCACATGTCCAACGTATGACCATCGTCTTTTCTTTATTACTGAAGATATTAGTGGTTGATTGGCGATTTCTCTAATTTCCTCGTTTGTTTTGAATTTGTTCCATGCTATACCAAGTATTTTCCTTAGACATTTATTTTCGAATGCGTTCAACTTTGTTTCTATATCTCTGAAATATATTGCTATTTTCATTTTCTGTATCCATTTCCCTTTCCAGTGATATATAACACATGCCACATTTATCTTAATTACTGTGTGAAGTAGTCAAATGAAAAAGTTATATGGTAAAATTTCTGGAAACAGGAAAAAAAATCAAGTTTTCTGGTCCAAATCTGAAAATTCCTGTTTCCTGTTCTGGTCCTGAAAGAGTTAAGAAAATAGTGTACAATGTCTTGGACCCTACGTGTGACATAAGCAGCAAGCCAAACATCCACACCACATACCAAGGTCATCGAAATCAATTTCTCCAACAGATGACCTGGACTGTTGAGTTGGTCTCAAAGCAAAGCACCTGTCTGGGTCATAGAGATCAATATCCACCTGTAGAAGAGTGAAGCTTTTTATAAGAACGGCCAAGAAATTATAGACATTCTTATTTATACTTCACATGTCTGTCTATGATAAACATGCCTGACTACACCCTCAATTTGTCTGTCTAAACTAAATATATTTGTTTATACTAAAATATATGCCTGTAATAAACATGTATGTCTGTATTACTCATTTGTTTATAAAGAATACAGATTACAAAATTAATTAATCCTAGATTATAACGTTTCATTAACAAAAGCGTTTTTAACAATAATGGCTTGTTAAACCTCTGATCAACGGTTCTATACCAAGCGGGAGAAAAACAAGTTCTCCATTTTTGATCCAACTGGAAACTACTGGTATAGCGTGGAACAAATTCAAAACAAATGAAGAAATTAGAGAAATCGCCAATCAACCACTAATATCTTCAGTAATCAAGAAAAGACGCTGGTCATATGTTGGACATATGATGAGGAGAGATAATAACCGAATAATAAAACAATGCTAGAGTCAAGATATACAAGATATAACTAAGGATGACAAGAAACAATGCTAGAGTCAAGATATACAAGATATAACTAAGGATGACAAGAAGCAATGCTAGAGTCAAGATGTACAAGATATAACTAAGGATGACAAGAAGCAATGCTAGAGTCAAGATGTACAAGATATAACTAAGGATGACAAGAAACAATGCTAGAGTCCAGTGGCAGATATTCAGAGGAGGCAACAGAGGCCATGACTCCTCCAGTATTTAGCAAAATACATAAAACAGTCACATTCCAACTTAATTAGATAAATGTCAGCGTACAACCGGCTACCGTATTTCAGTCTGACTTTATATAGTTCAAATAATTTAAGCCTTTATTAATAAATAAGCTTCAGCATCTGTGAAGGTCAAACCTACAATTGTGTAAGGCATCTATTGACCTTGCAATATGTATGAAAAATAGGAAGGCCATTTCAGCAATCAACTCTTAGTTACCATAACAACAAGGGAGCAACTAATAGGATAATTTCCTATCTCTTTATTGAAACATATACAAGTAGAGCCAACAGGAGGTAGACTTTATAAGAGCCTACTTTGAATCATTGCACAGTATCTTTAAATAAAAAGCTGCAATGAAACTGTAAGAGATGTTAATGTTAATTAACATTAAAACCATGGTTTTTTTTCATAACTTACAATGACCAAAGACAAGAAGGTGATTAATAAATACAAAACACATCATTTAAATGTACAAGACATGCAGCAACAAAGATCACATTACACAGAGTAACAATAAATACACACATTTCAACTGTGAAAAGAGTTGGTTAAGAGTTGGTTTGAAGCAATGGGAAGAGGGTAAAGGCAGACATAGAAGATAAATTAATGAAATATTAGACATCATAATATCGCAAAAACCATGACAGACACACTAGATAATACTCAATCTTTCCTAAACAATGAAATTCAACTGTTATAGATGAAAGTAAAGTAAATGTCATATGTTCATAAAGTAATAAGCAAAATATTCAGCATAATTTAGCATAAGCAAAATAATCCTTACTTTACTTGAGAGAGTGCCCTCATTAAGTAACTCCAAGGGAAGAGATTCAGATCGACCAATCAGAATGCGTTTGAAAAGCAAGAGAGGTTGCCCTCTCCTGTTTCTGATTGCAGGCTTGGAAACAGTAATTCGAGGCAGGTTACCTTCCCCGGAAATCTCAAATGCCAGTGACTTTCCTCTGGCCTGGTTCTGAGTTAAGCCTTCAATGGAAGCCTCAAGTATAGTACTGTAGGACTGATCACATAAAACAAGACTTTAAGATGTGGTTGTTGGTCTAACTAAAAGTCACATAAAACAAAACATTAAAATGTGGTTGCTGGTTTAACTAACGGCCACATAAAACAAGACTTTAAAGTGTGATTGTTGGTCTAACTAATGGCCACATAAAACAATACTTTAAGGTGTGGTTGCTGGTCTAACTAATGGCCACATTAAAACAAAAAACTTCATAGTTTGATATTTGACCATAGTTGTTGGAAAAACTAGAAGTTATGTGTAATTATTGGTCTAGCAATTGGTCACCTTATAATAAGACTTTTGTGGTTTGATGCAGAGTATAACAAGTTAGTTAATGGTGACTTACACTAAACATCTCCTCCTTCACAGACATAGCAAACTATCAAATTTCAATATAGGTCTCAATATATATATGTACTGAACCTTCCTAGCCTTTCTTGTGCTGACCATACTTGTAGTAATACCACTAGGTCCTCTCTTGTGCAGGCCTCACAAGTCCTGTTTTGTACTAATCTCAAATGTTTTTCTTTGTCTGGCCTCACATATTTTCTCAAGTATTGATCCCAAATGTCCTCTATTTTACTGACTCTAAGTGCTAGAGATTTAGACTAATCAAATCAAATGTGCTATCTCCCCTTACGTATGCATGTGAGAGCTGGAAAACAACAAGAGATATAGAAATAAAGTTGAATGAATTCGAAAATAAATGTCTAAGAAAAATACCTGGAATAGTGTGGAATGAATTGAAAACAAATGAAGAAATTAGAGAAATCGCCAATCAACCACTAATATCTTCAGTAATCAAGGAAAGACGATGGTCATATGTTGGACATGTGATGAGGAGAGATAATAACCGAATAACAAAGTAAGCCCTCATATGGGAAACAACAGGTATGAGGAAAAGAGGAAGACCCAGGGAGACACTGAGAAGAACATTGATCAGAGAGGAAAGAGCATCAGGAATTAGCTCCCTCATTGAGATAGAGCTGCTTGCACAGAACAGAGACAAATGGCGAGATTTGATAAAATATCTTTAGGATTGAAAACTGCTAGATTAAAAATTTAGATAAGAGAAAGAGTATCTGGGTCTATGCCCTATGGGCTGGCTACGGCTCGAAAGGTCAATAGATAGATAGATGTGCTAGAGGTCCTCTATTATACACATACATATGTCCTACTTTTATATTGACTGCATTATTTCTAATTAAAATGTTTGACTCAGTAGAAAAATACTTGGCTGAGTGAGAGAATGTTTGACTCAATAGAGACACATTTAGCTAGCAGACAATGGTTGACTCATTGGAAGCACATTTAGCTAAAAGTGGTAATGTTTCACTGAATATAATTATTTGCACAAAATTTTTTTACCAGAACAGAATGAAATATTATTGTGTTTCTAGCACGAAAACTGACATTTCTATTCACACAAATATTGTACCTGCATGGACTGTGGTGTAAATGTTACAGTCACGTACATATGACTATTGTTAGCAATTTGCATGCGAGGAGGATCCAAGTCAAAGACATCTTGAGATCTTGAGACTCCTTTCTGTGCAATGGGCTTAAGCGTCAGGACAACATCACATGGGACCTGAGAAATATGACTAAGTGAAATTAACTGAAGCTTATATACACTGTTATAGATAATATCACAAGAGATTTGATGTATAAATCATGTGGTAAAAATTAATGGTTTCCCACCACACCTAAGGGGGCTGCGATAGCACAGTGGTTAGTGAACTGGACTACTAAGGACAGGGGTCAAGGCAAACAAATGCAAATAAATGCAGAAAAATTGAAAGCTGCATCGTTCAAATTTGTGTCGTTCATCAATTATGTAAAGCTTTTACCATTCTTCTTCTTCTACCTTTTAGCTCCCAGTGGAGCATAGGTCTTCAACAAACACTTTCCAAGTCGTTCTGTTTTTTGCCATTCTTTTAAGATCATTCCATGTCTTCCCCACCATCTTCATCTCTGCTTCTATCTGTCTTCTCCAAGAATTCCTTGGTCTTCCTCTTTGTCTTTTCCCCTGGGGATTCCAAAAAAGGGCCTGTTGTGTAATACTCTCAGTTGGCTTCCGTAGTGTGTGTCCTATCCAGCACCATCGTCTTCGCTGTATCTCTTTACCCACTGGTATTTGACTGGTACATTTCCATAATTCTATGTTAGTGATTTTGTCCTGCCATTTCCATCCTTTTATTCTGCGTAAGCATCCATTAATGAAAGTATGTATCTTCGTGATTGTCAATTTTGTTGTTCTCCATGTTTCACTTGACTTGACTTGACTTGACTTAATCCCCTTGTTAGCCGTGAGCTATGAGCTCTTTACAGCTTAATGCCTCTCGCATGAAGGCGCAGGTCCTTCTCAGTTGAACAGATGAAGAGTACAGTGTGTTATTGATGGTTGGAGGTAGTGGGAGTAACATGCTCCGTCGATTTAGTAAATGGGGACAGTGTAGTAGCAGGTGATCTACTGTCTCAGATTGTTGACGGCAGTGTCTGCAGATTGGGTCATGTTGTGTTTTTATTCTGCTCAAGTGTTGATTGGTAGGAGCATGGCCTGTTCTCAGCTGGAATATCAGGCTTTGGTCCCTTCGCCTCAGCTCCCGCACAGGGTCGAGGGGGTCTGGTTTTGTTTGATATCTGTAGAGTAGGCGTCCAGTCTTAGCTGAAGCCCACATATTCAACCATTCCTCGTGGTAGTTGTTTCTCAAAATTTGCTTACATGTTTTGAGGCTAACTTGAACAGGAAGCTGTGGTAGAGATGCTCCCAGTTTAGCCAACCTATCCGCTCTCTCATTTCCCGCAATGCCAATGTGACCAGGGATCCATTGTAGGGTTACAGTCCATAGGTAGTGGAGAGTTGGTTGGATAAAGATCTTATATTAGAAACCTCGGAAGTTAGTCCGCTTTCAATTGCTTCGAGTGCTGATTTAGAATCCGAGAAAATATAAATATCTTCCGGTGCGATGGTGTCACATTCAAAGTCTACAAATATCCTTCTGAGTGCTCTCTCTATAGCTATAATTTCTGCAGAGTAATTGGAGCAGTATTCTCCGCATGGACCGTAAATTTGGGGGTAGTCGTCTGGGTGAGAGTAGGGATACTTGACAACAGCACCGTAACCAGCATTTAGGGTGGCCTTGAATGCAGATCCATCAGTATAAACATGGATGGCATTACGTGGATACTGGTCAATGGTTTCCAGTGCTATGGCTTTGAGTATAGGAGGTAGAGTATTTCTATCTGCTAGGGGGTCGGAGAGCTCAGTCCTGACATCGGGGACAACTATTTGGCGGCAAAGTGCTTCAGGGCGGATGGGCATATCTTGAAGTCTGTCTGCTGGAAGGTGATGTTTAGAGCTGTAGTTAATTACATGGTCTAAAAAGGATGATTTCTTAATCCGTGTTTTCTGCCGCCACTTTTCTACCATAATGCGATTTTCCCCTGTTGGTTCCGTCCGCAAATATCTCTCGTAGGTTTCCACTACAGCACGTTCTCTTCGAATGCCAAGAGGTTCGATGTTATTGTGTATTTCGCAAGCATTATTAGGAGTTGATTTCATAGCACCGCTAATAAATCTCAGGGCTTGATTTTGAATTTTATCTAAGCTTTGGAGTAGAGTCTTGCTAGCAATAGATTGCAGAGGTAGTGAATAGTCTATTACTGATCGCACGTAACCAGTATAGAGTTGACGCAGTGTTTGTTGATCTGCCCCCCATTCACAACTGGCGAGGTGCTTGATGATCCTGAGTCTAGTTGTGGTTTTCTCTATCAGCTTGTTTATGTGTTGTTTCAGAGATAGCCTTCGGTCTAAGTCAACTCCCAGATATCTCGGATATTTGTCGTATTTTAGTTTCTCTCCGCTCATTCGGACATCTATTTCTTCCCCTTTGACTTTGTTGCTTAGGGTAAATATACTGTAGACTGACTTCTCAGTGCTAGACTCTAACTTCCAGAACTGGCAGTAAGCAGCAATGGTAGTAAGGTTCGTATTTATGTTATGAGTAAGGGCTTGAATATTCTTGCCTCTTACCCAGATGGCGAGGTCGTCTGCAAAAAGTGCCTTACGACATGTGATATATTCTGGCATGTCATTTATAAACATAAGGAACAATGTGCAACTTAGGGCTGATCCTTGAGGTAGGCCTTCCTCCAGGGTTCTTTGTTTGGAAGTTGTTCCCGTGTATGTTGTTTGTATTGTTCGATTACAAAAGAAGCCCTTTATCCACTTGTACATTCGTCCTGATATTCCCATTTTTTGCAGTTTGAATAGAAGACCTTTTCTCCAGACTCTGTCATAAGCTTGTTTCAGGTCAATGAATGTGGCTAATACGTGTTTTTGCTCCTGGAATGAGTCACCTATCTCTTGAGTGAGTCTTATCAGCTGGTCCATGGTACGCTTGTTCTTTCTGAAGCCTGCTTGGTAATTGTTGAGTGTCTTCGTGTTCTCAAGCCACCAGTACAGCCTTTCGTTGACCATTCGTTCTGCTATTTTCCCCAGATTAGAGGTCAGGGAGATTGGTCTGTAACTGCTGAGGTCGTTGGGATCTTTCCCTTTCTTTAGTAAGGGTGTTATATTTGCTTTCTTCCACTGAGCCGGCAGCTTACCCTCTCTCCACGTAATGTTGATAAACTCTAAGATAACATCAAGTTCTTTGATTGAGAGGTTAGTAATAAGTTCGTTAGTCAGTCTATCGGGGCCAGCAGATTTCCCCTTTTTACACTTATCAAGGGCAGCTTTTAGCTCTGGAAGGGTGAAATCTTTTTCAAAGACTTCAATGCTTACTGTATGGCGCTTTTCCATTTCTTTGGTAAGTTTGTTGATAGCGTAGTCTAGTCTTTGGTTGTCTCGTTGTTTATTGATACTGGCGAAGTAATTGTTAAGGGTTTCTGCTTTCTGTGAACTAGCTGGTATTATTTCCGAACCCGCCTTAAGTGGCACAATGTTCGATCGTCTTTATTTCCCTGATAGGTTAGAAATAAGACGCCATGCTTGCTTGCCTTCCTTTCTTAAATCCAGGTTTTCACATTTCGTGATCCATGTGACCTTCTTTGCTTTAGCGCTTAGTAGTTTAACCTTCGCAGTCAATCTGTTGTAATTTGTTTTGTTGGCGGGGGTTGGATGTTTCTCGACTAATCTTCTTGCCTTTTTTCTTTCTTTGACAATGCACTCTAGTTCTTCATTCCAGAACGGTTTGAATTTATTACGGCGTCCTCGGGGGATGGATTGTTTAGCAGATTGTAGAATAGCTGCGGTGATGTTGTTATAGACAGTGTCAATATCCGCTGTTATATCTATCTCTTGAAATGCTTGGTTTACTAGGTTCCTGAATGTTGCCCAGTCAGCTTTTTTATAATTGAATGGCACTATTACTGGACAACTACTTATGGTTTCTTTATTGTTGGCAATTTCTAGTATGATTGGTCTGTGATCACTACCTATGTCATCGAGGACACTGAGGGAGCACTTGGGATGGATGTCCGCTGTCACCAGAGTGAGGTCGGGTCTACTTGAGGTTCCACTGGCTCTATGAAGGAGTGTTGGTGGGGAATCTGAGTTTTGGAGTAATATAAGGGTAGTTGTATTAATGAGTTCTTCGATGATCAGTCCTGTGTGGTTTCTGTCATTATAGCCCCATAGATGGGAGTGGCCATTCATATCTCCTGCTACGATAGTTCTGAAAAGATCAGTGTTAGTAAAGAGTGGTAGGCTGATCATGTTTTTTGGTGGGTTGTATACATTCATAATTTTTAGCAGTTGGTTGTTTGTCCAAACTGTCACTTCTTGGATATCAGTTTCTTCATTGGTTCCATGTTTCACAGCCATATAATAGGACTGCCTTAAAATTTGAGTTGAAAATTTTTATTTTTGTATTTAACCTAATTTCTTTGGATTTCCATGTTTCCCAGTGCAATGAAAGCTCCTCTTGCTTTTGATATCTTTATTTTGGTATCATTTTCTGTTCCTCCCTCTTTATCTATATTACTGCCCAGATATATGTATGATTGTACATCTAATAGAGGTATTTCTCCTAGTTTTATTTGGTTATTACCAACTGTATTAATTCTCATAATGTTGGTCTTATCTCTATTAATCTTTAGTCCTAGCTGTTGTGATCTCTCATCAAGTATGCTCATTTTATCCTGCATCTGTTGATGGCTGTGTGATAGGAGAGCTATGTCATCAGCAAAGTCTAAATCATCAAGTTGTTTGGTCAGTGACCACTGGATTCCATTTCTGTTGTTTTGAGTTATTTTCATAATCCAATCTATGGCCAGTAGAAAAAGCTTTTACCATACCATTTTATATTTTTTTTTTCATTTCTCCTACTACTTAGGACAAGAGGTCTGGTTCAATACTGATCAACGGCTTCCGGGTTCACCCAGCCTTAAATAGGTAGGAATTTTTTTCTGGAAAGTAAAGTGGCACGGGCGTAATACTGACCACATTACCCCTATAATCAAGTGCCGAAGGTCTACAAAAAAAAAAATTACGGTCACTAACACCATATTCCCTATAGCCCACTAACACCATATTCCCTATAGCCCACTAACACCATATTCCCTATAGCCCACTAACACCATATTCCCTATACGCCACTTGGCATGATGGTTCTCTTTACTTTACCTTACTCCACACCTTAACAAACTCACTACCAAGGAGTTTGGAACATCTTTTATAATGTTACCAACAAAATGATGTACAACTCATAAGGAACATTTGTATGTCACCAACAAAATGATGTACAATTCATAAGGAACATCATATAATGTCATAAGCAAACTGATAAAATAATACACAATTCACGTGGAACATTTTTTTCTGAAAGAAGATAAGAACATGCCAGCCCAAAAACTATAAACGTGAGGCAAGGAAAATGTATTCTCATAATTCAAGTCTATAATTTGAACTTTTCTTCGTAGAATTGCAGTTCTATTACAAAATATAGTGTTCTAGTTGTACCCATATACATTGTTACACTTATATATGGTTAATGAGCATTTGGGCTATCTTCAAGTATGTTTGATAAGTGCATATATTGTCTTTATGTACAACTAATGAGTGTTTGGGTTGTCGTTTTGTATAATTACTTAGTGGCTGTCTTCATATTAGACAATGTTTGAAAATATAATGAGTCTAATATACATACATACACATATACATGATAAAATAAAACTATCAGACCTTATTTATACTTGAGATTTTGAATCGAGCTTTGGCAGAACGACCAACAATGACGTTTGCGAAAATAAACTTCTTGTCTTCTTCTCCATAGATGCCTCCCACTTCAGACTGGCCATGGTGGATGTGCTGCCATACAGAGAGATTCTTACACACCCGATGCTCTTCAAATATACTTCCAATGTCATCCACATTGATAGCTGGAACACAGGCTTCAGCAATCAGCTGGTAGGGAATCCCCCCCTTGAATGTTTCTGGGTCACGATCATGGATATCGATGCAGATATCCTGAAATAAAAGCAGGAAAGAGGTCTCCTTCAACAAACACCTTCAATAAACACACCAGAGTGTGTAGCCTCTTCATCAAGACATCATTAAGTAAAATCAATGGTTATTTTTTTCAAGTACATGAAGAATGATATGGTGAAATCAATTAATGACATTACCTTATACAATACAAGAGACAATAAAATATCATCATCATCATGTGCCATACCAGTTGGCATAGGCAATCATGTCCTTCCGCAATCTTCTATCCGCAGCTAAAAAAAAGTGAAGTGCCCCATCATGCCAAGTGGCATATAGGGAATATGGTGTTAGTAACCATAATTTTTACAGACCTTCAGCACATGATTTTTGGGGTAATGTGGTCGATATTATGCCCGTGCCACTTTACTTTCCTGGAAAAAATTCCTATACCCATTTTAAGGCTAGGGGAACCTGGAAGCTGTTAATCAGGATCAAACCCCGCCTCTTGTCCTTAATAGTCCAGTTCACTAACCACTGAGCTAAGCTATCTAGTATCTTCTCTCTTTGACATCCGCTGCCTCTCTTTCCCTGTATTTTGTCAGTTGTAACTAAGTATTCTAACTTTCCTCTTCTCATGATATGCCCGAAACATGATTGTTTCTTTCTGATGTTTTTTTAAGAGCTCCCTTTTTATGTTGTTTTGTTTTGGGGTCTTTGAGAATTTTCTTGTTGGTCTTTATACCTGTCCAGGGAACTTTCAATATACTTCTGTGAAATCCCATCTAATGTCATTTTTAAATTATGTCAAAATAATTAAATAGAGACAGTACAAAAGATTCATTATGAAAAATTACATCTAAACAAGAGAAAACATGAAACTTTTTAGAATTAAAGAAAGGGAACTGTGAGGAAAGGGGAGACAGCTACTTGTGCAGCTTTTCCTTGTTCATTTAGAGTATGTACATTTTATGTACCAATTCTGGAGAATTTCCTGATAGACAAAAGGTGAGTCGGTGTCCCAGACTCCTTGCGGCTTTTTCCAGATTGCAGCATACATCTTTTAGACAGACAGCCCTTATCTTTCCTGGATGACAGATTTACTTTTTTTTTTTTATTTATCCACGTTAGTGAAGTTTTTGTGGCTTATTTTTTTACAGTATAGAATAGCCAGTCCCATGCCTAACCTTCCTTAGTCACGCTCTTTTGAACATGCCTGGTAGAGAACAGTGCTATAATTCTTTACTTCCCTTTCGGGTCCCAGCAGCACACAGGCGTCCATATACCTTGTCCCAGCATATGTTTTGGCTAGGTCATCTTCTTGCTGTGTTCACTCCTGAGTGACTTATTAACACATCACTTTACTGTCATGATAGAAAGATTATTACTATTATTATTATTATTATTATTATTATTATTATTATTATTGTCCATGTTGAGAATACCATGGACAGCTAAGAAGAGTAATGAACACGTTTTGAAAGAGGTCAAAGCAAAAAGAGAGCTAATTTCCAATATTAGGAAGAAACAAGCATCATTTTTTTGCCACATGATGAGAAGAGAACAGCTGGAATATATTGTAACAACTGAAAAAAATTGAGGGACAAAGAGATAGAGGGAAGCAAAGAGAAAAGATACCAGACGGCTTAAGAGAATGGCTTGGCAGAAGGTCAACAACAGAAATGATAAATAACTGTCAAGATCAAAAGTTGTGGAGAGACATGATCACCCCATGCCAGCAGGCCTTGTACTTGATAATGATGATTATTATTAATCTAATTTGTTGGAATATCATTAGTAACATTATAGTGCAATCACTCTCTTTAATAACAGTAATAATCATTTCTTACCTGTAAATCTTTGCCTGGCAACTCTCCCACACAATCAACTGTAATTACTTGATTTCCCTTCGGCAGAATGATTCCAAAAGTTGGATAAATTGTGAACATCCCCAGTGTTAGCTTGGACTGATCCTTGTTGGCCTCTATGAGTCTGCAGTAGTGAGGTCAGGGTCAATGAAACAAATAACATACAAGAGAAAGCAGCAACATGCTTGTGATGATAGTTGAAGTGATGTGATGATTATTGACAAGTGATGTCAGGCATGTGATGACTGTTGATAAATGAAGCTACTGATGTGATGATTATTGACAAGTGATGTCAGGCATGTGATGACTGTTGATAAATGAAGCTACTGATGTGATGATTGTTGACAAGTGATGTGATGATTATTGACAAGTGATGTCAGGCATGTGATGACTGTTGATAAATGAAGCTACTGATGTGATGATTTTTGACAAGTGATGTGATGATTATTGACAAGTGATGTCAGGCATGTGATGACTGTTGATAAATGAAGCTACTGATGTGATGATTGTTGACAAGTGATGTGATGATTGTTGACAAGTGATGTGATGATTATTGACAAGTGATGTCAGGCATGTGATGACTGTTGATAAATGAAGCTACTGATGTGATGATTGTTGACAAGTGATGTGATGATTGTTGACAAGTGATGTGATGATTGTTGACAAGTGATGTGATGATTGTTGACAAGTAATGTGATGATTGTTGACAAGTGATGTGATGATTGTTGACAAGTGATGTGATGATTGTTGATAAATGATGATATGGATGTGATGATTGTTGACAAGTGGTGTGATGATTGTTAACAAGTAATGTGATAATTATTGACAAGTGATGTGATGATTGTTGACAAGTAATGTGATGATTGTTGACAAGTAATGTGATGATTGTTGACAAGTGATGTGATGATTGTTGACAAGTAATGTGATGATTGTTGACAAGTGGTGTGATGATTGTTAACAAGTAATGTGATAATTGTTGACAAGTGATGTGATGACTGTTGATAAGTGATGATATGGATGTGATGATTGTTGACAAGTGATGAAATGATTGTTGACAAATGATGTGATGTGATGATTGTTGACAAGTGATGTGATGATTATTGACAAGTGATGGTAAGGATGTGATGACTGTTGACAAGTAATGTGATGATTGTTGACAAGTGAAGCTACTGATGTGATGATTGTTGACAAGTGATGGTAAGGATGTAATGATTGTTCACAAGTGATAGTTAGGATGTGATGATTATTGACAAGTGATGGTAAGGATGTGATGATTATTGACAAGTGATGGTAAGGTTGTGATGATTATTGACAAGTGATGGTAAGAATGTGATGATTATTGACAAGTAATAGTAAGGATGTGATGATTATTGACAAGTAATAGTAAGGATGTGATGATTATTGACAAGTAATAATAAGGATGTGATGATTATTGAGAAGTAATAGTAAGGATGTGATGATTATTGACAAGTAATAGTAAGGATGTGATTATTATTGACAAGTAATAGTAAGGATGTGATGATTATTGACAAGTGATAGTAAGGATGTGATGATTATTGACAAGTAATGTCATGATTATTGACAAGTGATATGATGATTATTGACAAGTAATAGTAAGGATGTGATGATTATTGACAAGTAATAGTAAGGATGTGATGATTATTGACAAGTAATAGTAAGGATGTGATGATTATTGACAAGTAATAATAAGGATGTGATGATTATTGACAAGTAATAGTAAGGATGTGATGATTATTGACAAGTAATAGTAAGGATGTGATGATTATTGACAAGTAATAGTAAGGATGTGATGATTATTGACAAGTGATGGTAAGGATGTGATGATTATTGACAAGTAATGTCATAATTATTGACAAGTGATATGATGATTGTTGACAAGTAATAGTAAAGATGTAATGATTATTGACAAGTAATAATAAGGATGTGATGATTATTGACAAGTAATAGTAAGGATGTGATGATTATTGACAAATGATGGTAAGGATGTGATGATTGTTGATAAATGAAGCTACTGATGTGATGATTGTTGACAAGTGATGGTAAGGATGTAATGATTGTTCACAAGTGATGGTAAGGATGTGATGATTATTGACAAGTGATGGTAAGGATGTGATGATTGTTGATAAATGAAGCTACTGATGTGATTATTGTTGACAAGTGATGGTAAGGATATGATGATTGTTGATAAATGAAGCTACTGATGTGATGATTGTTGACAAGTGATGGTAAGGATGTGATGATTGTTGATAAATGAAGCTACTGATGTTTTGATTGTTGACAAGTGATGTCATATATGTGATGATTGTTGACAAGTGATGGTAAGGATGTGATGATTGTTGATAAATGAAGTTAATGATGTGATGATTGTTGATAAATGAAGCTATTGATGTGATGATTGTTGACAAGTTATGTGATGATTATTGACAAGTGATGTCAGGCGTGTGATGACTGTTGATAAATGAAGCTACTGATGTGATGATTGTTGACAAGTGATGTCATGGATGTGATGATTGTTGACAAGTGATGTTATAATTGCTGAGTGATGTGATGATTGTTGACAAGTTATGTGATGATTATTGACAAGTGATGTCAGGCATGTGATGACTGTTGATAAATGAAGCTACTGATGTGATGATTGTTGACAAGTGATGTCATAGATGTGATGATTGTTGACAAGTGATGTTATAATTGCTTGACCTTGTGTGGCGTGAGGTGATGGTTTCACTTGTGGTGAGTGACCTTGTGTGGTATGAGGATGTGATGATTGTTGACAAGTTATGTGATGATTATTGACAAGTGATGTCTGGCATGTGATGACTGTTGATAAATGAAGCTACTGATGTGATGATTGTTGACAAGTGATGGTAAAAATGTGATGACTGTTGATAAATGAAGCTACTGATGTGATGATTATTGACAAGTGATGTCATGGATGTGATGATTGTTGACAAGTGATGTTATAATTGTTGACAAGTTATGTGATGATTATTGACAAGTGATGTGATGATTATTGACAAGTGATGTCAGGCATGTGATGATTGTTGACAAGTGATGAATATTATAATTTTTTTTTACTAATTGAATTAGCTCTCATGTAGATCACACTCAGGTTACATCACATTAAATTATAATATTATAATTTTTGACTAATTGAATTAGCTCTCATGTAGATCACACTCAGGTTACATCACATTAAATTATAATATTATAATTTTTGACTAATTGAATTAGCTCTCATGTAGATCACACTCAGGTTACATCACATTAAATTATAATATTATAAATTTTGACTAATTGAATTAGCTCTCATGTAGATCACACTCAGGTTACATCACATTAAATTATAATATTATAAATTTTGACTAATTGAATTAGCTCTCATGTAGATCACACTCAGGTTACATCACATTAAATTATAATATTATAATTTTTGACTAATTGAATTAGCTCTCATGTAGATCACACTCAGGTTACACTACATTAAATTATTTTATAGAGGATCATTACCAGTTTTATTGTACCATCCTAAGACATGAGCTGCACAACTTAGCAACAATTCTAAATATCACTACAATCAATGATTCACCACTTTTACTGTTGACTGCCATGCTACATCATGTTCTAGGCAAACCAATCTGGCTTCATTCATTGTGAATATCCAAAAGTGTGAAATTCAAGACCTGATTATGAACTGTTTTTTAATTTTTAGAGCCAATTCTTTCATAATCCTTTAACCACCTAAGCACTTTCTTGTGTATGTTACAAGTTACTTGATGTTTGTGAAGTATTTATGCTTTTCATACTGACATATTGAAGAATTTCAAAGTGGTTTTGTACAAATTTTCAAAACAAACAAGCAAAATTAAAATAATCTAAATTAGCTGTTTAAACTTAGGTATAATGTGTTTCAATTAAGAATACTTATTATAAGAATTAAACTTTTCCAAATAAGGTTTCAAAATCATCATCCTGTGTTCTCTCTACATCAAAAGTTGGCTAGCATTAAGTAACATTTCATCATGTCTGTTACCTTGATGGTGCATACTGTCGTAATTTTTCTTCTCCATCTCTTGATGTCAGCACACTTTAGTTTTTATCTACCTCATTTACCTTGTATTTTCCCCTCCAAGATGGGTTTTAACTCTTAATTTTGAAACTTATCCCATAAGACACTCTGTACGACACGTTCGTAAAAGTTATGAACACTGATTGTTACATTTGGAGGTTGGAAAATAAGATTTTCTTTGAATCTTTGATACACAGCTTTATGTTTACTCAAGAAGAAACACTGGAATCGGATACAGTAATTATTTCCAGCGTTAAGCTAGATTTAAGGCCTTAAATACAAACACATGGCACCACGGTTACTGGAGGTATCACTTTGTTTATTGTCACGTTGGCTGTCAGTCGGTCAGTCCAGCAATATGTTTGGCTTCCTCTTAGCATCATTCGCTGCCTATCCCATGTTATGATGCAAATATACAGGCGGGAGAAACTACAGAATGAAGCTATGCGCATTATCTTGGGGTGTACAAGGGACACTGCCTGTGGGGTAATGAGGTATCTTCTTGACTTTCCAACCATGGATGACAGGATCAAGATCTGGAGGGCACAAGCATACTTGAAGATCATCATCATCAACTACCAGGCCCGCTGGTGTATGTGATCATGTCTCTCCACAACTTTCAATCTCGACAGTTATTTATCATTTCTGTTGTTGACCTTCTGCCAAGCCATTCTCTTAAGCTGTCTGGTATTTTTTCTCTTTGCTTCCCTCTATCTCTTCATCCCTTAATTTTTCCAGTTGTTACAATATATTCCAGTTGTTCTCTTCTCATTACATGGCCAAAAAATGATGATTGTTTCTTCCTAATATTGGAAATTAGCTCTCTTTTTGCTTTGACCTCTCTCGGAACATCTTCATTACTCTTCTTAGCTGTCCATGGTACTCTCAACATTCTTCTGTAAAGCCCCATTTCTACAGACTCCAGTGATTTTCTTGTCTGTTGTCCTTTTGTCCATGATTCGCATCCATGTGTTAAGATTGGCTCTACGTAACATTTTTAATATTGTTCCACTTGTCTTTATTTTGCACTGAGGTGATGTCTTTTTCTTTGTTGTCCTCTGTCTTTTTGCTATTAAGGCTGAGTCCTTTATTTTTGCTTTCTTTCACTATAATGTCCAACATTTCTTGTAACTCACTTTCACTTTTAGCGATTAAGACTGTATCATCAGAAGATAAGTTTATCAACTTGAAGATAAGTGCAGATAAAGAGCATCCATTACACAACGAGCTCAACACAGGGAAGGGTGTCAGGCTAAAAAGAGGCAAATCATGGGTGGGCCGAGCAGAAGATGTCATCAAACAGGTCTGTGGGCTTACCAATATCAACACTGGTGGGGAATGAGTACCTGTGCCTACATCATTCAGGGGCATATTCTCATGTATTGTCACACTTGACAGGAAATGTAAGGAGCAGAACTCAGTCGTGGTCAATGGTCTCATCTGGGATAACACTGATGAGGAAGATGAAGTCATCTATACAGACATATCTGTAATATGATACCAAAGAAGCGCATGGGCATTTACAGCATGCTCGGCAGACAGAATAGTCTAAGAAGACAGTGGTGCATATGTTATGACCATGAGTAGCATGACTATGGAGGTGATGGCAGTGACCAGGGCATTCATCTGGTTAGAGTCACAAGCCTACACCCACGCCTGCGTCCTAAGTGATTCGATGAGCATGATAAGAAAAGTGGAGTCAGGCTCTGTTCACAGGTAATGAGTTGAGTCATTACAGAAGTAAAAAAATATGTAGAGTCACTTTTGTCTACGTCCCTGGACATGTGGAAGTATAGGCAAATGAAAGAGCAGACAGGTTGGCTAGCTTTGATGTCATTGAAGATGGTAAACCAATGGATTGGGCAAACATCATAAATGCCCTCCAATATGTGGGAAGAACATAGGACTTTGGCAACCCTGAGTCCACATCACTCTTTCGGATGAAAGAGATGGGAATTACATGGGCATAGCCTGAAACGAGAATCTTAGTGTGCGTATAAGAGAACTTATGAACCAACACAGAACTAAAGTCATCAGTCCCTGGATGCTGCAGGACTTGCTGAGGAGGGGATCTGAGCACCTATGGACAATTTCGAGTTGCAAAGATGATCACCTGCAAATAACTCAATAACCCATATTACAATGGTTTGTTTGATGTCTCGTTGATAGCTGAAAAGATTTCCCCTGTCATAAAAAAAATTGTCTGAAAAAAACGGAGTAAGCCAACATCTAACCAACCTAATTAATAGTCTCTACATCAACAACAGCTGCAGGGTCAGAACAGCAGCAGGCTACACAGACCACTTCGAAGTTAGATCAGGTGTAAGACAGGGGTGTGTACTATCCCCCTAATGTTTATTACATACATGGACCACATATGCAAGCTAACCAACCCATCAGAAACAGAGGAGATCAATGAGCTTTTATTTGCAGATGATCAGGCACTAATACATAAAACAATAGAAGACCTACAAGAACACTTAAACAAACTCAACAGCTCAGGCACAAAATACAACATGAAAATCAACAACAACAAAACAGAAATCATGAATGTCTGCAAAATAAACAGAACATCAACATAACCATAGAAGGCAGGCAACTAAAACAAGTAGAGGAATTCAAATACCTAGGAAGTCTAACGACAAACGATTATAGCAGAGATAGAATCAAGATGCAACAAAGCTTGTCAAATCATTGGACAGTTATCACCACTATTGTCCAACAAGGAAAAAAAAAACCAACCCCATTTTACAACAGCTTAGTGATATTTACGAAGTACCACCTTGTGTTTGGAAAAAAAAATTCCATCATCAAAGGAAACAAATCCAACACTCAGGGGTCACAGGAAGTAATAATTAAGAAGGAATAGGGAGGGAGGGGGGAATGTTTGCCTGTGGCAAACTGTCGTATTCCAAGAATTTTTATTTCATCTTTGACATTTTTATGAAAGTGTCAAAATTAAGGGTTATTAGGTTATTTTGTCTTATTAAATGTCCTAAAAATGTCATTTGTCTTCTTCAAACTATGATAGTTCTTTACTCATTTTCAATTGTTTCAGAACTTAATTATTTGTTTATCAAGGAATTTATTCCAAATGAGAATACTATACTTATGAAATAAACTTTTCCTCATAAGGTTTAAACATCTAGGAAATAATAACTAAGATTTAAATTGTACAAATTTTATAACTAAAGAGACTTAGTCTAGGCATTAAGTTGTTAAAAGTGAGGTTTCAACATGTAGGAATAAACATGTTTCAACTGATAATACCAACCTAACAGAATCTGTTCTTCTGGATTTATTTGTCTGGGCAGATTGCAAATCATCATGGGCTTTATTTCTTAATGTTCTGAAATAAGTGGAGGGTAGGGTAAAACTAAAACAAGTGGAGAGTAGGGTAAAATATAAAACAAATGGAAGGTAGGGTTGAGCTAAAACAAATTGAAGGTAGAGTAGAGCTAAACAAGTGGAAGGTAGGGTAAAGCTAAAACATATGAAAAGTAGGGTAAAGCTAAAACATATAGAAGGTAAGGTTGAGCTAAAACAAATGGAAGGTAGGGTAGAGTTAAAACAAATGGAAGGTAGGGTAAACTAAAACAAATGGAAGGTAAGGTGAAACTGAAAGAAATGGAAGGTAGGGTGAAACTGAAACAAATGGAAGGTAGGGTGAAACTGAAACAAATGAAGGTATGGTGAAACTGAAACAAATGGAAGGTAGGGTGAAACTGAACAAGGAAGGTAGGGTAAAACAAAATACTTGGAGGATAGTTAGTGTAACACTCAAACATAGACAAAGGGAATGAAATGCAGACCTAAAACATAAGTAAACAAAATGATGAAAAAAATTGAAACATCTAAAAATAAATGAAAAGATAAAACTAAAAATATTTTGTAAGATACAACATGTATTCTTGATCTTGTATTTGGAGTCATCAACACTGCACTTAAGCAATGTCCATTAGCATTCTTTGCTCTTGCCTTATTGTACAGAAAGACTTTAGTTCAATGAATTATCAGTAAAATCAACTACCATACCATAGATAAGGTTTCCAGGAGCTCCAAAAGTCCTCTTATAAAGGATCTTATTTTTCTTGTCATTTTATGACAAAAAAAGTATGTTAATATTTTTAATTATTTCTACTCTTGTCTTTAGTTTAATCAATAATGTTTAACAGTCTGCTACCTTTGTTGTCACTGCCTTTTTTTCCCTCATAAATTTTGCCTGCTGCCACATTTGACCCTTTACTTGCTCACTTCAGTATTCAAAAAATGGTATTTTTATTTTGATTTATCCAATAATAATATATATGGCCATTTTCGTCTTGTCAGACAGTCTAGTGTAGGCTATTGTGTATTTATTTTGTTTTTGAGGTTTTGTTTTTATTGAACAGCTTCTCTCGTGGCTAATTCTACAAATGTTTGACAAACACATACAGCCACAGAATGAACAAGTCCTGATCCACACATGGTTTTCCATCCTTTTTCATGAGTCTTTTCTTTTCTAAGTATTGCTTTGGCACAGTCTCAAATGATGTTATACCATTCCTTGTACATGCTCTCCATGATGTGCCATCACTTGCCAGATGTTCCCAGTCATTTTCACTAATGGAGAAGTCATGGTCCTTACATTCCATGTGCCAAGTTTAAACATTGGTGTGTTCTTCCTCATTTCCCTTTGCCTACTCTGCCTGGGTACGAAATATGGAGATAGTGCTTTACCCAGTAACACTATCTCCCTCTTGACTTCATTTCAAGAATTTCTGAAGAAGGGACACAGTCCATACATTTGGAATTGAAAGAAGGTGCAGGGGATGCCAGAAAGACGGTTAATGACTATGATGCCTTAGAGCAGCGGTCGTCAAACTGTGCTCCGCGGAGCCTAGGTGCTCCGCGAGCCCATCCTAGGGGCTCCGCGGATCGGACATCATTTTCATCATCAACGAGTGCCATGCCCGTCGTAGGTGATATTTCTCAACAAACAATTTATCAACTTCGCCGTTTTTGTACCACAATAATGTCTAATTATTTCTCTCTATGGCCCAAGATTTATTTTCCGCTCTTTTCAATGACAGTTAGCAACAATGTTTTATTCAAATTTATTCGGTGTAAAGTCGCGTGTGTGTGTGTGTGTGTTGTGGCCAAGTGGTTGACTTTCCTTTGTTCTTGAAAGGGTGCCGCAAACATCAATCAAAGAAAATTGGCGCAGGATAGGCTCACTCGTTCGGACTTTCTCTGCCCGCCCCCACCTCCCACCCATCCAACTCCGTCCCGCCATACGCTTTGATCGAGAGAAGAGCATTCAAGTCGCACCAGTGAAAATAATATTCAGTTTGGACGTTTGTTTTATCGAAGTCAGTTTGATTAAAACCTTGTCTCGTGTCAGTGCTCTGTTGTCACAATGGATAATTTTGTAAGTAGGACTATAAAACGTACCATCTCTGACGATTCATGCAGTTCAAAAGACGCAGAATTGAAACGGGGGAAAAAGCGTAAGTATGACGATAGTTACTTGGATTTCGGATTTACTAGCACTGTTGTAGAAAATGAGGAGTGCCCAAAATGTGTTATTTGTTTTAAAGTTTTGGCCTGTGCAAGCATGCATCCCAGTAAATTGAAACGACATTTGCAAACAGTCCATAGTAGTTTAGTGAACCGACCACGTGAATTCTTTTCTCAGAAGTTAAAAGAAATGAATCAACAAAAGGCAACTTTCACAAAACATGCGACGATTCCTTCAAGGGCTCTTCTTTCATCTTACAAAGTTGCTTATCTAGTAGCAAAGAACAAGAAACCTCACACCATTGCAAAAGAACTTATCTTACCGGCCGCAGTTGAGATGGTGACTGTTATGATAGGTGAGTCTGCTGCCAAACAACTGCTGAATGTGCCCTTGTCAGATAACACTATTAGTCGTCGAATTCATGAGATGGCTGACGATGTTAATGACCAGCTTATTCAAAAACTACGAGGTGATTTTGCTCTTCAGCTGGATGAAGCCACTGACATACACAGTGATGCATACTTAATTTGCTATGTTCGGTTCATAGATGACAATAGCAAGTTTTGCAAGGAACTACTTTTTAAAAAAATCATAAAATCTGCATGCAAAGCAGCAGATCTGTTTCAAATACTTGATTCTTTTATTGAAGAAAATAGAATTAACTGGGAGAATTGTGTAGGAGTGTGCACAGACGGAGGTCGTTCAATGTCTGGATGCTATACTGGGCTGCAAGCTTTGATCCGCAAAAAGTCTCCTTTCTGTGTTTGGACTCATTGCATTATTCACAGGGAAGCACTGGCTTCAAAAAACACCTGCCCGGCCCTTAATGAGGTTGTTCAGTCCATAATCGAAGTAGTAAATTTTATTAAAATGCGACCACTTAAATGCCGGTGGTTTGAGCAAATGTGCATTGATATGGGAGCCACACATACTTCCTTGCTCTATTATTGTAACTCTCGATGGCTTTCACGTGGAAATGTCGTGAAAAGGGTCTATGAACTGAGAAATGAGCTTCATTGCTATCTTGTTGAAGAAAAGCATTCTAGTTCAGGAAAGTTTGTGGATGACGACTTTGTTTTGAAGTTGGCGGTTCTTTGTGATATATTTGAAAAACTAAATTCGTTAAACATGTCCCTGCAAGGTGCTGAAACGCACATACTACAACTGTCGGAGAAAGTTTCCGCCTTCAGAAGAAAATTATTATTGTGGAAGGAAAAACTGGTCGACAAAGATTTTAGTTACTGTTTTCCAACTCTACATGCACTTTTAGTTGATAATGATTTGAGTTTAAGTGAAGAACTAACAGGTGTGTTTGTAGGTCATTTAACACAGCTCATTGCTTATTTTGACAAGTATTTCTCAGGAGAGGCAGACCAGTATGATTGGATTAAAAACCCGTTTAGTACAGCACTACCCACAACTCTCACTTCGAAAGAACAAGAGCAATTGATTGATATTTCATCAGACGCAACTTTGAAAGCAAGATTAGCTTCCTCATCACTACCAGAATTTTGGAGCTTTGTAAAGCAAGAATTTCCAGAAGTAGGCAAGAAGGCCCTCCGTGTATTAATTCCATTTGCGACTACCTACTTATGTGAGACCGGTTTTTCGGCACTGGCAGCTATAAAAACCAAATACAGATCACATTTGAACGCTGAGAAAGAGATTAGAGTGGGAATTTCCAAACTTGTGCCAAGATTTGAGGACCTGGTGAGGATGAAGCAAGCTCATTCTTCCCATTGACTTTATACAGCAAATAAATATCACAATGTAAGTTGATTCACTTATACTTTTATTACATAAATATAATAACCTGTTAAATATGCCGTTAAAATGTTCTTAAAAGTTTGGGTTTTTTAACATTGTAATTTTTGTTGATATAAGGTGCTGCCGCGGTGATTTGTGGTTAAGAATTAGGGCTCCGTGGGTCGAAAAAGTTTGACGACCGCTGCCTTAGAGTCCCTCCCTCTGGATTTTTACTCTGGGTGTACTCCCATAACCTATGACTCTAACTAGAATCTAGTCCACAAGGTAGTGGAGGGTTTTGTGGTTGAAGTTTCCCTTCTTCTAGAAGGGTTTCCAGCCAAGGTTTACGAGTCCCGTCTACCCAGAGCAATATCTAAAGATACAATATGTAATAATATGATCATAATATTACTTCCCCACACCTTTGAAAATGTATGTGATTCTTCCAGATATTCTAAATGTTTTACTGATAATCCAGATCTCAGTATCCATCAATAATACTGTTTATTACATACATGGACTAATTAAAAGTCTCCATCTCTAGTCTTGGTTGCGATTTCCTTTTGGTTTTGACAGGATAGTTAATTTTGTTTTCTTTAACACATTTCGATTGTTTTTGTTTTGGTTGTTTCGTTATTAGTTTTATGTGTGTTTTTTTGTTTGTTCCTGATGAAGGCCTATTGAGCCGAAACGTTGTTTAGTCTGTGTCGTCCACTTATCACGTAAAGCTTCTTACATACCATTTGTTTATTTTTTAATTTTTCCTCCTATCCATCAATAATCATGTTTATATGTTCACTGTCACTGATTCACTTCTATATTTTAGGACTAAATATAGATAACACAGAAGAACTCTGTTGTAATATCCATTTGCAATTATAGTATTATTATTATTATTATTATTACAAGTATTCTACAATCAGATCAACCAGAACAACATGGTTACAAATCAGAACAAATCAGACTGTTCTTATCCAGAATGAATCAATCACTAAGAAGGAATAATTTTGTTGTTGAATAATATGAACCCATCATTAACCAGAACAGATCAGATTGTTGCTGATATCGAAATAAATTATTTACTAACAGGTAAAATAATTAGATTGTTGCTAACATTGACATAGATTGGTTAATAATCAGAAGAAAATATATCAAGATTGTTGCTAACATCAAGATAAATCAGTTACTAACCACATATCACAGCCATGAATAAAGCAAGAATTAAACTCTATAACTAAAATATGAACAAAAAATGTTTAAAGCTAGTCTGTGCTTACCCCTTGCCTTGTACAAAAGCTGCTGGAAGTTTAGAGTCTTTCTCTTTTTTGAAGATAATGTATTTGAAATCAAACTCTCCTTTGTTCTCAATGGTGAATGTTCGAGTTTTCTTGCTGCCAACCAGCAGTGAGCCAAAGTTGATGTCTTCCGATGGAGTGATGTTAAACCTGGAAACCAAGACAAATGCTTCTTTTTTATATAACACTTCCTGTAAAATACTTCATTATTGCTGTATCAATGTCACTGATACATATAATGACTTAACATTAACATCAGTGACATGACAGTACAACTTATTTATTACATCATCATGTGCCATACCAGTTGGCGTAGGTGATCATGTCCTTCTACAATCTTCTATCCACAGTGCATGGTATTAGTTCTGGTGTTGACTGTTTTCCATGTCATAACACCAAGTTATCCAGTATCTTCTCTCTTATCTGCGATCTTTCTTTCCTTCTATTTTGTCAGTTGTAACCAAGTATTCCAACTTTCCTTTTTTCATAATGTGCTACAAAAATTTTTATTATTTTTTTGGATGTTTCTTAGGAGTTCCCTTTTTGTGTTTTTTTAGCTGTCCAACATTCTTCTGATAAATCACATCTCTGTGGCCTCTGATCATCTTTTCATTTGTTTGTCTACTGTCTATGATTCACTTCCATAGGTCAGAATTGGCCGCATATAGTACCAATGAACTTTATTTCTAACTTCTATTGACATAGATTTGTTGCACAAGGTGTTTTTAAATTTGTTAAATGCTATCTTGACCTGAGCTATTCTACTTTTTATTTCCGAGGTGCATTTTTAGTCTGATATTATTGTGCCAAAGTATTTGATGCCTGTGCACTTGCTATAGATTTTTCTCATTTAATTTTATGCTGCACGATGGTGATGATTATTTCTTCGATATGACCATTACTTCTGTTTTCTTACTATTTGGACTGAGACCTTTCTTGTTGCTTTCTTTTAATGTTTTATCTATCATTTCTTGTAATCCATTCTCTGTCTCTGATATTAAGACTGTGTCATCCACATATCACAGGTTGTTTATGTTGTGACCGCTGACATTAATTCTTTTTTTGTGTGTCTATTATTGCTCTTATAATATTTTTTTATGTAAAGTTAGAACAAATCTAATGACAGAACACAGCCTCGTCTGACTCCTTGTTTATATATTGGAACTGTCCTATTTAATTGCTAAATCTAATTATATATTAATCAATTTTGAAATTAATTAGTTTCAAATTTTTTTAAAAGTTTGAAATTATTTTTTGCAATCATACATACATAATTTCTTGTAATAGGGCATTACTCATAACTTCGAACAATACTATAGGCTGATAATGATGGTACAATATTTTTAACAATGGGACATAACTTATAATATTACTGGTAAAGGATTTCCTCCACACCTTAAGAGTTAGTGTTCATGTTTCTTTCATTGACACATTTAAAAAAAACTAGACAAAACAGATGGCACACACAGAAAACATGTCTGTAAGCTAACTAGTGTACCAACTGTATAGTAACAAATATAGATAGTTATCACTAAACACAATGCTGACATCCATGATAAAACATTGTTAACAAATGTGTTGTTTTTTTATTTGTGCTCTAAATGCAAGGCTCCAGGGTTGACCCAATCTCTAAAAATAGGTACCAGAGATTTTTCTTAAAAGTAAAGGCAGCCTGGCGTGACCACATCCCCCAAAAATGTGCAAATGGTAATCAAAAAAGATATATGTCACTAACACCATATTCCCCATATGCCCTGTACTTCACTCCACTCCACTCCATTCCACTCTACTTTACTTTAAATAGGTGTTTCTCAGTCACAATGTAACAGAACTGCTCAAAATTTTATAAAACTAGTCATAAATCTGCAAAACTAGTCAAAAGTCAAGGAAAATAAACATAAGCCTATAAAACTTGTCACAAGCCTAAACATCTACTCATTAGTTACAGAAACATCAAAAAGTTACACAACTACTCACACAACTAGTCACAAAGTTACAGAACTACTTACAGTGTCACAGAGCTAGTCACAAAGTTACAGAACCAGTCATAAAGTTACAGAACTATAGCTTGTTTCATAACTCGTGCCCAACTTTAAAAATCAATATCTTTTTAACCACTTGTTGTAAGATATTCAAAATTTGCATGTAAAGTTATAATGATTAGAACCCAACAGGGAATTAATTTCATTAAAAAAAAACATTTGGTTATTATTGTTGCTTATTTGATTTATATAAATTTATAACGACCCATTGATGTAGTCAAAACTTAATGTGTACAGTATTTGAAACTAAAAATAGCGAGTAAAAATCCATAGACGGTAGAATTGACGTATTTGCACGCTTTCCCCGTGGTTTTTTTTGACACAATTAGACACTTGAGAAATTGTGTGTTTCATTTCCGTTCATTCATAGGTGTAGACGTGGAACAATAACATTTATCATGAGTCTTAAAATGAAATTCTGCAGTTTACAAAACATCGCAATGAAAATGTATGACTATTTTTGCAAAGAGGCTAAACGAGGAAGATTATTTCATTCTTTAGAAAACCCTGAGAATAGGACAAGACACATTTTGGATTTATCTAAACGGTCATTTAATCGCTGGATTCAAGCACGTGACCGTCAATGTTCCAAATATACAAAATCACAAGGAAGAGCAAAAATGTTGGATAATTTCGACAGTGAACTTATTAGAAGTGAAATTCGCAAAATGTTGGGTATGAATGAAACTGTTACAATAAGAAAATTAAAAATTTCGCTGAAAAAGAACAACAGTATTGAAATATCAAAGTCTACATTATGGAGGAATGTGAGAGCTGCAGGCTTTACATTCAGAAAGTATTCCAATGGACGAAACATCATCTGTGAGAAGCCACATATAGTAGTCATGAGAAGCAAGTATTTACGTGAAGTAAAAGAGGTGCGCAAGCAAGGTTATGATATTGTGTACTTGGATGAAACATGGATCAATGCTAACCAAAGGGAATGGCAGTCATCAGATGGAAAGATTAAGAGATTAATACCTAGCAGCAAAGGACAGCGCTTGATAATTGCTCATGCAGGTAGTCGACAACATGGACTAATACAGAATGCAGAGCTCATTTTTCTTTCAAAATCCATAGACAATCGGGATTATCACTCTGAGATGAATGGTCACATATTTAGACATTGGATTGAAAAAATTCTGTTCTCCCATCACTAGATCGACCATCTTGCCTAATAATGGACAATGCAGCATACCACAACATTGTTGCACTTGAAGATAAAGTCCAGACGTCATCCAGTACAAAAGATGCTATTAAGATATGGCTCACAAAGGAGCACATACAATTTAATAACATGTACTTAAAACCTGAATTACTATCTCTAGTAAAGCAAAAACAAAGGACAAAGATTTTTCAAATAGATAAGACTATCCAAGAGCACGGTCATATAAGTTTGAGGCTGCCACCTTACCATGCTCATTTAAATCCAATAGAACTAATCTGGGCAAAATTAAAAGGACAAGTGGCAGATGAAAATACAACATTCAAAATATGCGATGTAAAGACTCTTGCTAATCTCGCTTTATTAAATATAGACAAAGATTATTGAGCTAAATGTGAAGACCACGTCTTAAAACAGGAAGAGGAATATTGGAAAAATGATGGTTTGTGGAATATTCAACCCCAAACAGTTATTAATCTTATAGACTCGTCTGATTCAGAATGAAAGTATATAGCCCCCACAATGTTGGCCCCTATATTACCTTAAATTAGTTCAACAAACGGTCCTTTTCAGGACCACACAACTATGAAAATTGGACATACAGGTATACCTTGATATTATCGTCCGTCCTCGAACTGAGAAGACAATAATTCTCCTGGTGTTTTTCCTTATTCAGTTATTTCCCCATTACGGCCACGCCTTTACCTAGTGAAAATTAATCATAGACCAGCAACTACGGTAATTTCTATTATTTAGGGGTTCACAATTTACAATTTTGACAAACATCAAAGAAATTTGCCGCTTTAAGAAAACTGCAGCTGCAAGATATTTGTTAAATATACATTTAAAGGGTCTTTTGCATTCTAATAACATTTGGAAAATTTCAAAAGTATTTAACAAACGGTTTCTGAGCAATAGCGTTTTGAAGTTGGGCAAGTCATTTGAAACGAGCTATAGTCACAAATTTACAGAACCACTCATAGTCTCACAGAACTAATCACAAAGTTACAGAACTACTCACAGTGTCACAGAACTAGTCATAAAGTTACAGAACTAGTCAGCCTAAATGTGACAGGCTTGCTGACCAACTTACTTGCTGAAAACAGCTTTGACAGATACCCTGACTGGAATGCTAGCAATCGTCTCCCCTTGTTCTCCAAGACTAGGTTCAATGACTTTACATTTGAGTATAGGCAAGTCCTTGATTACAACCTCCCGGGAGGATTTAAAGATTACCTGAACCTGTTGATCAATCATCAGCTCTTGTATTAATTTACAAAATGTCAATAAACACACTTAATTATGTGCCAGTTTATTTCAAGGTAAATAAAGAGACAATAGGAAATAAACAAATATTTATTATTGGGGCAATTCTGAGAATAGAGACTAACATCTAGTAAATATCTCATATACAAAATGTAATTACATACTAATTCAATTTCTTCAAAAGAATTCAGTAAATAAACTTAATCTTATGCCTTTTCACTTTCGCTTCAAGATATGAGAAAAGAAAGAAGAAAAGAAAAGAGCCCTTTCGTATCACTTGGCACATAGGGGAGAATATGGTGTTAATTGTCCCTATTTTTTAAAGACCTTTGGCACATTATTTTTGAGGTAATGTGGTTAGTAACCAATTAATAATAGGAGAAATACTTCTACTAGATGTGCAATCTTATATACACTGGGCAGTAATATAGACAAAGAAGGAAGAAGAGAGGATGATACCAAAAAAAAGGACACAAAAAGCAAGAGGAGC
Organism: Megaustenia siamemsis; assembly: GCA_032433765.1. NCBI lineage: Eukaryota > Metazoa > Mollusca > Gastropoda > Stylommatophora > Ariophantidae > Megaustenia > Megaustenia siamemsis. The sequence continues at coordinate 74,401,558 of JAVIAB010000106.1, read as the reverse complement.
CTTTGTTACACTAGGAAACATGGAAATCCAAAGAAATTAGGTTAAATATCCAAAAAATGTTCAACTCCAATGTTAAATCAGTTCTATTATATTGTTGTGAAACATGGAGAATAACAAAATGACAATAATGAAGATACAAACCTTCATTAATGGATGCATTAGCAGAATAAAATGGTGGAATTGGCAGGACAAAATCACTCACATAAAATTATGGAAAAGTACCAGTCAAATACCAGTGGACAAAAAGATACAATGAAGATAATGGTGTTGGATAGGATACACACTGTGTTGGGGGCCTCGGTAGCCTAGTTGGGAAAACTAGACTACCGACGTTCAACAACCCGTGTTCGATTCCCGCTGGGAGCAGTGTGAATTGTACTCGTGGTTGGAAAAAAAAAAATACCCCCACGGTCAACCCAGCCGTTGGCAGAAATGGGTACCAGGGTATTATCCTGGGAAGGTGAGGAATGTCGCTTCACATCTGAGTTTCGATGTTTGAGGCTATACACTATACAGAAATATCCGAACATTTCTGGATAGGCGGCCGAGCACATATGGGTGCAAACTCGCGTGCTAAGATGCCGATTCAAGTCTCGTACTTTACCTTTACCTTTACACACTGTGAAAGCCAACTGAGAGTATAACATGACAGGCAATCCCCAGGGATATTTTAGAATACCCAGGGGAAGAGACAAAGACTTGGTTTCCAAGTAGACCAGAGCTAGACCAAAATATTCTTGGCGAGTACAGGTGGAGGTAGAGATGAAGATGATGGGGAAGACATGGACAAACCTTAAAATAATGGTAAGAAATAAAATAGCTTAGAAAGTGTTTTTGTAGGCCTATGCTCCACAGGGAGTTGAAAAGGAAAAAGAAGAAGAATGTGGTCAGTATTATGCCCTTGCTGTTTCTCTTTCCCAGAAAAAAATCTGATACCTACTTAAATCTTGGTGAACCTGGAAGCTGTCTACCAGGATCAAACCCAACCTATTACCCTTTGTAGTCCAGTTCACTAACCACTGAGCCACTGTGGCTCACTCAAGGTCATCATCGTCATCATGTGCCATACCGGTTGGCATAGGCAATCATGTCCTTCCACAATCTTCTATCTACAGTGCATCTTACCAGTTCTGTTGTTGACTATTTTCCATGCCATGACACCAAGCTATTCAGTATTTTCTCTCTTTGTCGCCCGCAATCTCTCTTTCCTTTTATTTTGCCAGTTGTAACAAAGTATTCCAACTTTCCTCTTCTCATGATGTGCCTGAAAAATGTTGATTGTTTCTTTCTGATGATTTTTATGAGCTCCCTTTTTTCTCATATTGGCCTCTTTGAGAATGTCCTCATTGGTCTTTTTAGCTGTCCAGGGAACTTTCAAAATTCTTCTTAGAAATCAAATCTCTGTGGCCTCTAATCGTCTTTTCAATTGTTTGTCTACTGTCCATGATTCACTTCCATAGGTCAGAATTGGTTCTATATATCTCTGATGAACTCTCTTTCTCACTTCTATTGACATAGATTTTTTTCATAAGATATTTTTCATTTTCTGAAATGCTATTTTGGCCTGAGCAATTCTGATTTTTATTTCTGTGGTGCATCTCACATCTGATGTTATTATTGTGCCCAAGTATTTCAAACGTTGCACTTGTTTCGGACTTGTCCTGTTTATTTTTATGCTACATAATGGTGATGATTGTTTCTTCAATATGACCATTATTTCTGTTTTCTTACTATTCAGACAGAGACTTTTCTTGTTGCTTTCTTTTACTATTATGTCTATCATTTCTTATAATTCATTCTCTCTGTCTCTGCTATTAAGACTGTGTCATCCGCATATCACAAATTATTTATTTTGTGACCGTTGACTTCAATTCTTTTTTTGTCTACTATTGATCTCATAATATGTTCGCTGTAAAGTGAAAACAAATCCGGTGACAGAACACAGCTTTGTCTGACTCCTTGTTTTATAAATTGAAATTATCCTGTTTGGTTGTTAATTCGTTAATTCACTCAAAGTATCAAGTAAATAAACTTAATCGTAGGCCATTTCACTTAACTTTAAGGTATTAGGTAAATAAACTCTATTAATGTTCCATTTTACTTTATTATTTCAAGGTATCTGATAAATAAAATTCAGTCTTGTGTCAGCAGCAAATTAAATTACTTTGGTATTCAAGAAATAAAATAAAATTGTGTTCAGTGAATGCAACTTAAAATGTTACCTAAAAGTATTTCAGAACTACCTTCATAACATGGGTAGGGGTGCAAACAGATTGAAGCCTAGATTACAAAACCATAGTAAAAATTAACAAGCAAAACACAAATTCTTACAAATAATGTGTTCAAAAATTACCCCATCTGTGTACCTTCTTAATTACTAGTTCAGGTGACCCCTGAGTGTTTGATTTTTTTCCATTGTTGCTGGATTTTTATTTATTCTTTTTTTATTTATTTTTTATTTATTGGATTTTATTAGTGTTTTTTCCATTGCTACTATTATATTCCTCTATTTTTTACAACTTCCTTTATTTTCTTTTTCATCCAGATAGGAACATGATCTCTTTTAGCCTTAGGGTGTATCTAAGCAAAATAAATGTTCCTCCATGCCTTGCTAGGTGTATTGGAAATGTGGTGTTAGTGATAATATATTTCCATGACCACGGCACATTTTTGGGTGATGTGGAATGTATCACAATAGGCCGCTTTTACCTCTGAGAAAAATCTCTGGTACCAATTTTTAGAGTCCAAAAAATGTGTCTCTTCTAGGAATTAAACCCTGATCCTTCTGATCAGGAAATGAGCACAATAACCACTCAGTCACTGAGACTCCAAATAATGTCGACCGCTAAAACCCTTATCTCTGTTGGGTACAATTGTTATATTGACATTATGTGTAAGATCAAATTTGACTTTGGTGATGTGTGGCAAATAGACGTCATCATACATTATAAATGTATGTAAATTTCTTAAGCTTCTATTTTCTGCTCACCAGCAATGACTCATTTAAAAAGGCCAGGATTTTTTTTTATTTCAATATTTCTAGCAGTTCTGGTCCACTTTCAGCTAATGAACTCTGCTACCAATATGTCAATAATTATAACAATTCTGGTTCACTTTCAGCTAATGAACTCTGCCACCAATATGTCAATGATTAGAACAGTTATGGTCTACTTTCAGCTAAAGAACTCTAGCACCACCATGTCTATGATTATAACAGTTCTGACCCACATTCAGCTAAAGAAATCTAGCACCACCAAGTCTATGATTATAACAATTCTGACCCACTTTCAACTAAAGAAATCTAGCACCACCATGTCTATGATTATAACAATTCTGACCCACTTTCAACTAAAGAAATCTAGCACCAACATGTCTATGATTATAACAATTATGACCCACATTCAGCTAAAGAAATCTAGCACCACCATGTCTATGATTATAACAGTTCTGACCCACTTTCAACTAATGAACTCTGCCACCAACATGTCTATGACTATAAAAGTTCTGGCCCACTTTCAGCTAAAAAACTCTAGCCCCAACAAGGATCTGACTGTTCATTACAAATATCTTTATAAGGCACAAAGACAACAGCAAACTTTAATAGCAGATAAACAGCAACCAGGAAGATACCTACTTGTGTGGGTCTATCCAAGGGGCTCAGTTTGCCACTTGGTGGGTTAACAGAGAAAAGTGATGTCAAATCAGACTTCTTTTGACCAACATTCTCCAGAAGGAAGCTGTAATAATGTTCATAACACAACTTTAAAGAAAACAACTGTTTGCCGTCAAACCTTCCCTCAATATTTGTTTCATTTTGTCATAATTAGTTAAACCATATTATCAATATTTATTTAAAAGATAATTGTGCAAAAAATGGTTTCATGCAAAATATTCATACACTGTACTAACAGCATTGATACAAATTTTTTAAAATTGAAATAAAGATAAACTTACTTGGAGACAGAGGCTAACACTGCAATATATTTGAAGAGAGAAGAGCACACATCCGACCAACTTAAAAAAAGAGGCACATACTTCAACAAACACGAAGACAGAGCCTCAAACTTCAACATATCAGAAAACAGGAATTAATATTTTAACATATCAGATGACAGGAATTCATATTTTAATATATCGGATGACAGGAATTAAATTTTTTTACATGCCAGAAGACAAGAATTCATACTTCAACATACTTAAAAACGGAAACCCATAGCTTTACAGCAGCCCCACAATTTTATGCCTTTCTCCTTATTCATACATCAACATACTTGAAAGTAAAAGCTCATACATCAACATACTTGAAAGCAGAAACTTATACATCAACATACTTGAATGCAGAAACTCATACATCAACATACTTGAATGCAGAAACTCATACATCAACATACTTGAATGCAGAAACTCATACATCAACATACTTGAATGCAGAAACTCATACATCAACATACTTGAATGCAGAAACTTATACATCAACATACTTGAATGCAGAAACTCATACATCAACATACTTGGATGCAGAAACTCATACATCAATATACTTGAAAGCAGAAACTCATACATCAACATACTTGAATGCAGAAACTCATACATCAACATACTTTAAAGTAAAAACTCAAACATCAACATACTTGAATGCAGAAACTCATACATCAACATACTTGAATGCAGAAACTCATACATCAATATACTTGAATGCAGAAACTCATACATCAACATACTTGGATGCAGAAACTCATACATCAACATACTTGAATGCAGAAACTCATACATCAATATACTTGAATGCAGAAACTCATACATCAATATACTTGAATGCAGAAACTCATACATCAATATACTTGAAAGCAGAAACTCATACATCAACATACTTGAATGCAGAAACTCATACATCAACATACTTGAATGCAGAAACTCATACATCAACATACTTGGATGCAGAAACTCATACATCAACATACTTGAATGCAGAAACTCATACATCAACATACTTTAAAGTAAAAACTCATACATCAACATACTTGAATGCAGAAACTCATACATCAACATACTTCAAAGTAAAAATTCATACATCAACATACTTGGATGCAGAAACTCATACATCAACATACTTGAATGCAGAAACTCATACATCAACATACTTGAATGCAGAAACTCATACATCAATATACTTGAATGCAGAAACTCATACATCAACATACTTGAATGCAGAAACTCATACATCAACATACTTGAATGCAGAAACTCATACATCAACATACTTGAATGCAGAAACTCATACATCAACATACTTGAATGCAGAAACTCATACATCAACATACTTGAATGCAGAAACTCATACATCAACATACTTGAATGCAGAAACTCATACATCAACATACTTGGATGCAGAAACTCATACATCAACATACTTGAATGCAGAAACTCATACATCAACATACTTGAATGCAGAAACTCATACATCAACATAATTGAATGCAGAAACTCATACATCAACATACTTGGATGCAGAAACTCATACATCAACATACTTCAAAGTAAAAACTCATACATCAACATACTTGAATGCAGAAACTCATACATCAACATAATTGAATGCAGAAACTCATACATCAACATACTTGGATGCAGAAACTCATACATCAACATACTTGAATGCAGAAACTCATACATCAACATACTTGAAAGCAGAAACTCATACATCAACATACTTGAATGCAGAAACTCATACATCAACATACTTGAATGCAGAAACTCATACATCAACATACTTGAAAGTAAAAACTCATACATCAACATACTTGAAAGTAAAAACTCATACATCAACATACTTGAAAGTAAAAACTCATACATCAACATACTTGAATGCAGAAACTCATACATCAACATACTTGAATGCAGAAACTCATACATCAACATACTTGAAAGTAAAAACTCATACATCAACATACTTGAAAGCAGAAACTCATACTTCAACATACTTTAAAACAGAAATTCATACTTCAATGTACTTTAAAACAGGAACTCTTAGCTTTACAGCAACTCTAATTTTGTATGCCTGTCTCCTTTACTCATGCATCAACTCTCTTGAAGACAAGAACTCATACTTAAATATTCATGAAGACAAGGCTCAAACTTAAACATTCTTCTGTAGAGAGAATCATATTCTCACTTACTTGAAGGCAATCTCATATCTTCCCTTGTTTTTGAGAGTACATATCTGTTTTGCTTCCTCATTTGCTCTGATGATACCAAAATCAAGGCCACCATCTGTACCTGCATGAAAATTTACCAGAACAAAACTATTCATAAGTCTGAAATAACAGGTGACCACTCAGTGATAAGACATCTTTATGGTTACTGATGTCCTTTTTTTCAGAAATCATCATCATAACAACAGTGCTGCTTTATTATCTTTTGCTCTGTAGTTGTTTGCTCTTGAGAACTGTGTCACTTCCTTGTGGGGTTTCTTAGACCTCATGGCTTGAACACATCCCATTTCTTTCAAAGATTAATCCCTTTATTAAATCTCTTACTTACCTACTGTATGTTTTAATTTCCTCTATTTTATTTCCTTATGTATGTTCAACTTCTTCCTCTCTGTCCTTACCATTTATTTATTATTCTGCTATTCATTGTTTAATTTGTTGCTATTTATTATCTTTTTCTTTTCATTGTTCAATGTCTTAATTTTTGTGTTTTTCATTTGTTATTATTGTTCAATATCTTAAATTGTTATTATTGCTCAATATCTTAAATTGTTATTATTGTTCAATATCTTAAATTGTTTTTATTGTTCAATATCTTAATTTGTTTAATTTATCGATGACATAATTTTTGCATGGTTCAATGTCTTAATTTGTTGCACTGTTCAATTATGTATTTTTTGTCTTGCAAATGGGTACCGGATTTTTTTTCTGTGAAAGTAAAGCGGCACTGGCGTAATACTGACCACATTACCCCAAAAATCATGTGCCGAAGGTCTGTAAAATTTATGATCACTAACACCATATTCCCTATATGCCACTTGGCGTGACGGGGGTACTTTACTTTTACTGTATGTCTTAAAATGTTGTGTTGCTCAATGACTATTTTGAAAGTCCTGTTGCAGACACCTGTTTATAATCTTTTTTTCAAAAAACTCAAAATTTCTATCATTTAAGTGCAACTGCATGATCTGCCTTATTCAAATTGATGAATACTTCATGTTTCAACTTTGTAACCATAGTTTGATTACAGTTCAACTATGACCGCATCTACTACAATGGTTCTTTTTTCATAGAACCAATTTAGCAAATACATTGCTAAGAGAGGCAAAAGCAGCAGGAATCGGCTCCCTCAGTGAGATAGAGCTGCTTGCACAGAACAGAGACAAATGGCAAGATTTGATAAAATATCTTTAAAAGAATTGAAAACTGCTAGAACTAAAATTCAGATAAGAGAAGGAGCATCTTGGTCTACGCCCTATGGGCCGGCTACGACTCAAAAGGTCAATAGATAGATAGATAAAATTTAGCCAATAAAATGGAGATTTCTCCACAAATAGTAAACAGAGACCTCTAACTAAAGTAACTGGAACATAAAAAGAACAACACATTTTCATGTAATGATAATGTTAACAAAAACAATTAACTCAGAATCAAATAAAAGAACAAATAAGTTTGAACATTTTTTTGTGCAACATCAGGCTTAAAAAATGCCAGTACTAAACAAAGTCTTTTAAATCAATAAAACCTTTAGAGGAATGCTTCATTGCCATCAAACTGAAGGTAGGAAGATTTGAGTTTGATGAAGCACGTTTGTTCTTTACTTTCTTCTCTTCTGGAGAAGCAGGTTTCACAGATTTCTCACCTTTCTTTTGTGGTCGAACTTCTAAACATTGGATTAGATTAATAATTAGTTACTCAGATTAACTATAAGTTACTCAGATTAACTATAAGTTATTCTATTTATTTATATTAAATCTATCCTAACTCTTCAACACTAGAATAATGCTTCCTGTGATGCCAAAAAATACCTCAAAATTAATTATGGAGAATCAATGCCATTGTTTCACACAACAATCTCTATATTTTGTTAACTTTTGGGTTCTGCACTTTATATGACCTATCCAAATATTTGGGAGTGATTATACTTTCCATCTCTTCCTTTTCCTTACCAAGAAAGTGCTTTCCTAGGCATACATATTGATCAAAGTAAACACAGTAATAATATTTCTATAACAAAAATTGGTTTTGACATCTTGCAATTTGTGTAGGTGTGCTTTAAAAATTCATAAATCCTTAAAATAAGGCAGCTTCGACATTTGGTAAAATTAAATATAGATCATGGGCCAACATCAAACAACTACTGCAGACTAAGATTCAAATTTTCCAAAGTTGTGTGCTTAGTACACTACTATATGGATAAGACACTTGGACTACCTATGCAGGACAGGAGAAAAGATTAAACAGCTTTCATGTGTGTTGTCTTTGAAAGACATATATAATAATATGAACATCAAATGGCAGGACAAAGTAACCAACTCTAATTTCTGACAACGAGCCAAACTCCCATCCATCATGTCAACACTTAGGAGTTGAAGACCAAGTTGACTGGATTCTGTAAGAAGAATGGCAAACAATTATATTCCCAAACAAATTTGTATGGTGAACTTAGGGATGGAAAGAGACCAAAAGGCAGACATGTGCTGAGATATAAAGATGATTGCAGGACTTCCTTGAGGGAACTCTGTATCAGTGAAAGAAACTGGGAGGATCTTGCTGCTGATCATGGCACACGGAGAACAAAAATAAAAAAAACAGTACAGCAACATTCAAGGCAGCATTGATATAAAATTCAGAAGACACAAGGTGCACAAGAATTGGAATTTGTATATAAAATTGTATAGCTAATCTATTGACCTTTTGAGCCGTAGCCGGCCCATAGGGCATAGACCCAGATACTCCTTCTCTGATCTAAATTTTTATTCTAGCAGTTTTCAATCCTTATGAAGATCTTTTATCAAATCTCACCATCTGTCTCTGTTCTGTGCAAGTAACTCTATCTCATTGAGGAAGCCGATTCCTGCTGCTCTTGCCTCTCTCATCAATGTTTTTCTCAGTGTCTCTCTGGGTCTTCCTCTTTTCCTCTTACCTGTTGTTTCTCACATGAGGGCTTGCTTTGTTATTTGGTTATTTTCTCTTCTCATCACATGTCCAACATATGACCATCATCTTTTCTTGATTACTGAAGATATTAGTGGTTGATTGGCGATTTTTATAATTTCCTCTTTTGTTTTTAATTTTTTCTATGCTATACCAAGTATTTTCCTTAGCTATGTGTAGCTAATGCATCAGATATATATCAGATATATAAAGAAGGGGCTAACCATTTTTCTTTGTGATTCCAAATCTCCTTTATATCTCAACACCACACACTAATTAACAAATTTTTGCTGTTGTAATTCCAAATCTCCTTGATATATGAACACCATATACAAATTAAACATTTTTCTTTGTAATTCTAAATCTGTTTGCTATCTCAACACCACATACCAATAAACAATTTTTCTTCCACAATTTCAAGATTTCACCAAAATGGAGAAACAAGTTGAAAATCAATGCTCATGTCAAAAACATTTTTTTTTTAATTCTCTAAGATACAAATCCTCAATTCTCGATCACATGCCACAGCAGCATTATTGTATGACCTTCTTGTCCTCTAAAGGTGGAAAATGGGTCTGGTCGATTTGAAGTAAAAAGTAAAGAAGTAAAGTACCCCCGTCACGTCAAGTGGCGTATAGGGAATATGGTGTTAGTGACCATAAATTTTACAGACCTTCGGCACATGATTTTTGGAGTAATGTGGTCTGTATTACGCCCGTGCCACTTTACTTTCCCAGAAAAAAATCTGGTACCCATTAAAGGCTGGGTGGACCAGAATCTGTTGGTTGGGATCGAACCCTACCAACTTTTTCTTTGTAGTCCAGTTCACTAACCCCTGAGCTATCGCGGCTCCCTCGATCTAAGTGCTTAGAGGGAAAAGCAGATGTATCTACAATCAACACCTTAAAGGAATAATCAGTCTGCATACACTTTGAGAAATGCTGGGACAGGTAGTGGAGTGGATATGGGGATGCCCTGACTGCAATGAAACTGATTCCATGAATAGAATAGAATAGAATAGAATAGAATAGAATAGAATAGAATAGAATAGAATAGAATAGAATAGAATAGAATAGAATAGAATAGAATAGAATAGAATAGAATAGAATAAAACAGAGTAGAATAGAATAGAATAGAACAGAACAGAATAGAATAGAACAGAATAGAACAGAATAGAATAGAACAGAATAGAATAGTAGAGTAGAATAGAATAGAATAGAATAGAATAGAATAGAATAGAATAGAATAGAATAGAATAGAATAGAATAGAATAGAATAGAATAGAATAGAATAGAATAGAATAGACCATTTTTGTCCATTAATTTTATCTTTTAACAGATCTTGAAGAATAACTTATCTGACCAAACCAATCATACACTAATAATCATCATCATCACGTCACGTTATTTGCAGAACGTTGCATTCACCACAGTCCATCTGAAAGAATCTGTCTCTAACCATATCTCTCACTTCTTTTGTTGCTAATATAAAGGTCTCTTTGACACTAACAATAAAAACTATAAAATGAAAACTATATTTAGCACAACAAAACCTCATGTTATATATAACACCATGTAATCATTGTTGACAAATTTGTATTTTCAAATAAAAAACATTTAATTGTACTTGCCTTTAGGAAAGCTCATGTCTAAGGCAACATCATAGGCTTCAGAAATGACTTGAATAGGTTCTGTATGCACAACTCCTAGAATGTTATCTGCATCAGAAATCTGGAAGATACATTCATATGTTTTGTTACCTTTATGTTGGAAATGTAACATACAGACAGATGAGCATAGTAACAGAATATAATCAGATTGAACAGGGTAGTAGTAGTAAGTAAAGTAAAGGCTACCTCCACGCCTTGCTAGTCGTATGAGGAATATGATGTTAGTGACCATATTTTTCTATGACCACAGCCCATTTTTGGGAGATGTGGTCGGTATCATGCCAGGTCACCTTTGCTTCCCAGAAAAATCTCTGGTACCCATTTTCAGAGGCTGGGTGAACCGCAGAGCCTTGTCAGTCCGAAAAAAAATCCGCCACTGTTGGGGATCGAAACCGGACCCTTCTGAGTAGTAGTATGTAGCCCGGGATTAACAGTTTAGTACAAGTATATAGTCAGGTTGAATATATATCCCATCTTAGGGATGGGGCATCAACAAGAGGTGATTTTTTTCACAGGAATTTTCATGACAGAAAGATACATTAACATACTAGAGGAACACCTTCCGTCAATTATGTAGGTCATATACCCTGAGGTAAAAGCTGGCGAACGCAAAAAAAAAATATACCATGAGGGATGCACATTTCAGCAGGATAATGACCCAAAGTATACATCTCATACCATCAAAGTATTGCTGCAAGTGAAGAATATAACAGTACTGAAGTGACCCAGCAATAGACCTGACCTAAATTCAAATGTAAATGTGCGGGCACTACTCAAGAATCAACTTAAAAAGAATTGACTTGGAGTCATTGAACAATGGAAGAAGGTAGTTGAAAAATAATGGGTCAGTCTGACTCACAAAAACCGACAAACAATACTGGCATGTACGTCTCACCACATCCAAGCTTTGTTTGCTGGAGAGAACAAAATTATATTGTACTGAGATTGTTGTCAGTAGATGGGGAACCAGTGATAGAAAATGTATAATTGAAATAAATAAAGGAATAGGTATAGCAAAAAGTAATTTTAACGCCATGAAAAATATACTAACATCAAAACAAATAACACCAGGGCTAAAACTAAGAATAGCAAAATGTTACATCTTCTCAATATTCCTGTATGGTGCAGAAACATGGACATTAGACAAGAAAACAGAACAGAAAATTGAAGCCTTTGAAATGTGGATTTATAGAAGAATAGGTAGAATTGGATGGAAAGAAAAGAAAACAAACGATGAAGTTTTTGAAAAGTGAACTACTAAACACAATTAGAACAAGACAAATGAAATGTTTGGGGCATGTTAAAAGACACAACAGCCTAAAAAAAGTAACATTGGAAGGGAAAAGACATGGTAAAAGAGGCAAAGGCAGACCAAGACTAACATGGAGAGTAACATCAAAAGATGGACAAGTCACCCTATGACAATCTGCAACATCAAAGCAAGAGACAGAGTGAAATGGCGCTCTATGGTAGCCAACCTTCGATGCGGAGACAGCACTCAATGATGAGATGATGATGATGATGATGAGATGGGGAAAGATACCAATCTTCCACTGAACATACAGTTATTAAAATTATTTGCCTATATGGGTGAACTGCGTAATGATAATAAGACTGCCATTTTTGGGCAGTATACTACAGCATTATCATCATCATCATCGAGTGCCATCTCCGTATTGAAGGTTGGCTACCATGGAGCGCCATTCCACTCTGTCTCTTGCTTTGATGGTGCAGGTTGTCATAGGCTGACTTGTCCATCTTTTGATGCTACTCGTCCACATTAGTCTTGGTCTGCCTCTGCCTCTTTTACCTTACATTTTCCCTTCCAAGATTACTTTTAGTAGGCTGTTATGTCTTTTCAAATATCCTAAAAATCAATACATACCAAATAGAGGCTGAATAGAGCACAATGACATAGAAAAAACATAGATATTCAGATAGCACTCCTATAGTTAGATAATATGCCTTTAGTCAGAAAGTACACCTATAGTAAGATGATCTTTAATCAGGTATACACCTTAAGTTAGACAGTAGACATTTCAATAGTATCTACACATGAACTCAGAAGTTACATCTTTAGTCAGATCAACAATCTTTAGTCATCTTTCTGCACCTAGTACATCTTTGGTCAGACTCTATTTATATCTAAATTTACATAAATAGATGTCTATAAAATATCTATAGATCTCACCTCAATTCTAATCATTTTCTTTGTAGGTGGTGTGGCCTTCATAGCCCGGAAATATGCATGCAGTGGATACTCAGACAGAGGTTCAACGATGCCGCTGTCTGAAGCCACTGTGAAGTCATCTCCGAGGTTCTCAAGACCACTTAACTTCCATGCCACTGGCAGCTGCGTGCTGTTCTGAAGGAAAATGGTTTTTGTGTCCTTCCTGGCAACACAAGAAATATGAAATTATTATTACACACAGAGACTATACCTGGCTGCTTCTAAATGTTATTTGAAGAGGAGAAAATGTAGATTAAGAAGATGATAGATTACTGAAATAGTAAATATTATACAATATGCACCATGCAGAAGACATACAGCAAAGCTTTGGAACACTCTATTTTCTCTAGACACTGAAAGGCAATAAAGGCAAAGAAATGTTAATGAGTTCTCCATGGGTTATCATCATTGTACTCTGAACATTTTCATAGGTATTCAGATCTCCTCCTCAGCATGTCCCACAGCACCCAGCAACTGATGACTCCAGCTCTGTGTTGGTTGACAAATCCATTTATGCACCCACTAAAGCTCTTGTTTCTGGATATACCCATCTTTATTTCCATCTCTTTCATTCAAAGGAGTGATGTAGACTTTTGGTTGTCAAAAGTCCTGTGCCCTTCTCGCATCTCAGAGGGCATTAATGATGTCCACTTGATCCATTGGTTGATTGTCTTTGACACTTTCAGCTGTGCTGAATGTCCACTCTTTCATTTTCCCATACACTCAAAAGTCCAGAAACATAGACAAAGGTGACTTCATTTCATAAACCTTTGCAATGGCTCAACCCACTGCTTGCATTTAGAGCCTCTTTCTGCATGACCTCGCCAAATAGTGAAACCAAACTGACAATCACAAAAAGCCTTACCAAACTGTGCAACATAACACACATCACCAAATAACCTCACTAACCTGTGTAACATAACTGACATGACTAAACAATCTTACTAATCTGTGCAACATAACCCACATCACCAATCAGAGCAAAATAACTTACATCACAACACAACCTCACCAACCTGTGTAACAGAACTCTATCAAATTGCAGCACTTTCTTGTCCAGCTCTAGTTCTGGTCTGAATGCATCACAGCAAACTTTGAACAAAATAGGTTCTGGGTTGTCACACACGCAGCAGACAACCACATCATCATAGTGATCTGGCACTTCAAGTAATAACGCAACATTAGGGACATTAATATAGTGTCAAAATGATCAACTTGAACTGAACTGAACTAAGTTAGCATTATCAATGTAGGATGAAAGAAAGCCATGGAGAGAAATCTAACTATTGTTTTAAGTGAGTAACATCAAAAGATGGACAAGTCAATCTATGACAACCTGCACCATCAAAGCAAGAAACAGAGTGGAATGGCGATCCATGGTAGCCAACCTTCGTTGTGGAGACGGCACTCGATGATGATGATGATGATGAAGTCAACATTATCAGCTTAAGCTTATGGTTTCATATGAAGTAGATCATTAATCAACATATCAGTGGACATGAGACAACAACTCCATAGGTGCTCAGATTCCCTTCTCAGTAAAACCATCAGTTTGTAACAATGATCCCAGAGAGTTGGTTACCAGTCTACCTTGGACAGAGTTCTTGTATTTTAACTTGATGTCCTTGTTGTCTATTCAAAGTGGTTGATTTATATTTATTTCCTGAATAATTTACTTGTCCTGCATCCCTGTGAAGATGTAGAATGTTAAACAAACTCATAGTTCAGCCACTCCCCACTACAGACATACCAGCAAGCCTATTTGCTTGTTCATTTCCTCTTAACTCAAATACCCTTGCACAAAACTGGAGCAGATTTTTGTTAGCCTTGATCTTTTCAGAGACTCCAACTACTACTTCTGAGCCCAGTCCATTTTGATCTAGTTTGTTAGTTATTGGATTATCCTCATAGCACATTAAACAACTGTCCATAATTGTTCAGTTCAGTTCTCCCCAGCCAGTCCTGCAGGGAAAATTATCATACACTGGTTCACAAGTCTTCCTCCCGTTCTCTCATAGCTCTCCTGAATTTAGGCACTCTCTTGACAAACATTTGTATCTTCCTGGGAGTCCCTGTCTTCAGCCAAGCTACTGCTTTAGTTACTGCCATCATCATAATCGGGAGAATACTGTACAAACTTTATCTCTGAAGCCAAAGCCTTAATCATATTGACAGAGGAACTCGAACTGTGAGTGTTATATAGCAGTATTTTTAACGTGACCACTGGAAGCACTTGAGCATCAAATTGCCAGTAGTCAAAGCAAAAGCATTGCTGCCTTTTTTGAAAATCCCTCCTCCGCCCCCATCCTGGCCTGAACTGTGAAGAGCCATGAGCTCTGTATATGTCAAACAATAGACCCATCACCCTCAGAGGAATTCTAAAACAAAAATCAAGGCCTGTAATCTGTTGTCACTGCTACTGCATTTTTTGTCTGCATTGTTGAGTTTGAAGTATATTGTAAAGGACAAAAACACTCTGCTGGCACTCGTACCATGTTCATAAAGCAGGTAGAGATGTGAAGTAAAAAGCAGGTGGTTGGCATAGCAAAGGACACAGCTGGTAGATATGTAAAATTGCTTAGATAATAGACAAGTAAATTACACACCTGTTAAATATGAAAATTACACAGCTAGTAGACATGTAACATTGCTTAGATAATCTATCTAACTATCAATCTTTCAAGCTGTTGCCAGCCCATAGGGCATAGACCCAGATGCTCTTTCTCTTTTCTAAATTTTCTTTCTAGCGGTCTCAATCCTCACAAAGATCTTTTATCAAATCTCGCAATTTGTCTCTATTCTGTGCAAGCATCTTGATCTCATTGAGGGAGCCAATTCCTGCTGTTTTGCTTAGATAATAGACAAGTAAATCACACACCTGTTAAATATGAAAATTACACAGCTAGTAGACATGTAACATTGCTTAGATAATAGACAAGTAAATCACACACCTGTTAAATATGAAAATTACACAGCTAGTAGACATGTAACATTGCTTAGATAATAGACAAGTAAATCACACACCTGTTAAATATGAAAATTACACAGCTAGTAGACATGTAACATTGCTTAGATAATAGACAAGTAAATTACACACCTGTTAAATATGAAAATTACACAGCTAGTAGACATGTAACATTGCTTAGATAATTGACAAGTAAATTACACACCTGTTAAATATGAAAATTACACAGCTAGTAGACATGTAACATTGCTTAGATAATAGACAAGTAAATTACACACCTGTTAAATATGAAAATTACACAGCTAGTAGACATGTAACATTGCTTAGATAATAGACAAGTAAATTACACACCTGTTAAATATGAAAATTACACAGCTAGTAGACATGTAACATTGCTTAGATAATAGACAAGTAAATTACACACCTGTTAAATATGAAAATTACACAGCTAGTAGACATGTAACATTGCTTAGATAATTGACAAGTAAATCACACACCTGTTAAATATGAAAATTACACAGCTAGTAGACATGTAACATTGCTTAGATAATTGACAAGTAAATCACACACCTGTTAAATATGAAAATTACACAGCTAGTAGACATGTAACATTGCTTAGATAATTGACAAGTAAATCACACACCTGTTAAATATGAAAATTACACAGCTAGTAGACATGTAACATTGCTTAGATAATTGACAAGTAAATCACACACCTGTTAAATATGAAAATTACACAGCTAGTAGACATGTAACATTGCTTAGATAATTGACAAGTAAATCACACACCTGTTAAATATGAAAATTACACAGCTAGTAGACATGTAACATTGCTTAGATAATTGACAAGTAAATCACACACCTGTTAAATATGAAAATTACACAGCTAGTAGACATGTAACATTGCTTAGATAATTGACAAGTAAATCACACACCTGTTAAATATGAAAATTACACAGCTAGTAGACATGTAACATTGCTTAGATAATTGACAAGTAAATCACACACCTGTTAAATATGAAAATTACACAGCTAGTAGACATGTAACATTGCTTAGATAATTGACAAGTAAATCACACACCTGTTAAATATGAAAATTACACAGCTAGTAGACATGTAACATTGCTTAGATAATTGACAAGTAAATCACACACCTGTTAAATATGAAAATTACATGACTGGTAAGCACTAAAGGTGCAAAGGTGGTGTTAAAGAACAAAAATACACAACTAGTAAACATATATAAGCACAACAATATACAAAAACACAGTTATGAACATAAAAAGTATGCTGCCGCAAAATAGAAAACTTACAAGCTGGTAAACATAAAAACTAAACATCTGGTAATCATTAAAAGTAGATAGCTGGTAAACATACAAATTGTACAAATGGTAAACATAAAATTACATATCTGGCAAATACAAGAATTCCCATTTGCACATTTGGTAAACATAAAAATTGTACCTTTAGGGTAAGCCCAGACTGTGAGTTTATTGGATTCTCCTGGTTTGAGAATCATTGATGGTGGCTCTAGCAGGAAAGTCTCCCCCTTCGTATCTTTCAGAAAACAAAAACTCATGTCTGCCACCATTGGTGAGTTATTTAAAATGACAAAATTCTCCATGTTTTCTGGATATTTGCCCTCCCTGTACCTGAGACAATTCATTTGGGAAAGTTATAACAACCATAGATTCATATGATAAATTATGCAACATGTGACAATGATTTATTTTAAAAATTATTTTTAAAAAAAGCACTTTATTTTTTTTTTAAAAAGCTCTAGGTCAGAAGTCACCTTTTTCTAGATTTGCCCACCAGCAAAAGTCCAAATTCAAATAATACCTGACCAACAGTTCTAACCTTTTTCTAGACTTGCCCACCAGCAAAAGTCCAAATTCAAATAATACCTGACCAACAGTTCTAACCTTTCTCTAGACTTGCCCACCAGCAAAGGTCCAAATTAAAACATTACCTGACAAACAGTTCTAACCTTTCTCTAGACTTGCCCACCAGCAAAGATCCAAATTAAAACATTACCTGACAAACAGTTCTAACCTTTCTCTAGACTTGCCCACCAGCAAAGGTCCAAATTAAAACATTACCTGACAAACAGTTCTAACCTTTCTCTAGACTTGCCCACCAGCAAAGATCCAAATTAAAACATTACCTGACAAACAGTTCTAACCTTTCTCTAGACTTGCCCACCAGCAAAAGTCCAAATTAAAACATTACCTGACAAACAGTTCTAACCTTTCTCTAGACTTGCCCACCAGCAAAGATCCAAATTAAAACATTACCTGACAAACAGTTCTAACCTTTCTCTAGACTTGCCCACCAGCAAAGGTCCAAATTCAAAGGTTTCTGATGTCAGAATATATTTTTTGTGGACAATTTTATTCTCTCCCTTGCTCTTCTTTTTGCTTGAGAAAACAATCCTGAAAAAAAACATCAACAACAAACATTAACAACAAACATGAACAGAGACATCCCACCAACCTTGGCTCGCGGCTAATCCCTGGGCATACACACACAAACACACATCAACAGAGACATCCCACCAACCTTGGCTCTCAGCTAATCCCTGGGCATACAAACACAAACACACATCAACAGAGACATCCCACCAACATTGGTTCTTGACTAATCCCTGGGCATACACACACAAACACACATCAACAGAGACATCCCACCAACTTTGATTCTCTGCTAATCCATGGAAACATACACAAACACACATCAACAGAGACATCCCACCAACCTTGGTTCTCTGCTGATCCCTGGGAACACACACAAACACACACACACACACACACATGCACGTGCACACACACATATCAAGAGACATCCCACCAACCTTGGTTCTCTGCTAATCTATGGGAACACACACACACACATGCATGTGCACACACACACACACATATCAACAGAGACATCCCACCAACCTAGGCTCTCTGCTGATCCCTGGGAAGGCACAGACTCCCCTACAGAAAATTTGGTATCTTCTCCTTGTACCAACAATCTCAAAGTTCAAGGTCTGATCAAACTGTCCAAGGTCCTTGGATGTAAATCTCAGCCTTAATGTGACCTCAGCACATGCAGGAACAGTCCATCTGAAGATAGTCAGTCTGGAACAAGAGACATTGAAGATTCTTATTACGGTACTGGTTACTTTTGTCTTTAAAGTGTTTTTGAGGTGTCTTTTATGTTTGAATACTTCTGGTGTGTCTTTTGAGTTTGAGGTGTTTTTGTATTTGAGAATTTAGGGACTAGTTGGTCTAGAGGTAAAACATCTGTCTCTGGACAAGAAGGACCAGGGTTTAAAACCCACCAGAAATGGTAGTGATTTGTCAAAAAGAGAAAAAATTAATCCGTGGTTTATTTACGATACATGGGCCAGGATTCACCCTGGACTTTTTTGTGATTCTCAAGGGGGATATTGTAGCACCTATGGGTTAGTTTGGTGTGCAGTAATGATGATTCTAACAACAAACAAACAATTCTATTTGAGAATGGTTGAGATATTTCTTGGGTTTAAGATGTATCTTGCATTTGAGACATGCTTGATGCCTATTGTAGTTAAGGTGTGTTTGAGATGTCTCTTGTATTTGAATGTATTTAAGGGGTTTCTTGTATTTGAGTGTATTTAAGATGTCTCTTGTATTTGAATGTATTTAAGGGGTTTCTTGTATTTGAGTGTATTTAAGATGTCTCTTGTATTTGAATGTATTTAAGGGGTTTCTTGTATTTGAGTGTATTTAAGATGTCTCTTGTATTTGAATGTATTTAAGGGGTTTCTTGTATTTGAGTGTATTTAAGATGTCTCTTGTATTGAATGTATTATTGTGTTTTTTGTATTTGAATGTATTTAAGATGTCTCTTGTATTTGAGTGTATTTAAGGTGTCTCTTGAACATAAGGTGTGTTTGAGGTGTCTCATGTAGTTAAGGTGTTTTTTGGTGTCTCATGTAGTTAAGGTGTTTTTTTGGTGTCTCATTTAGTTAAGGCGTGTTTGAGATGTCTCATGTAGTTAAGGTGTGTTAGAGGTGTCTCATATAGTTAAGGTTATTTTTTGGTGTCTCGTGTAGTTAAAGTGTATTTGAGATGTCTCATGTAGTTAAGGTGTGTTAGAGGTGTCTCATGTATTTAAGGTTATTTTTTGGTGTCTCATATAGTTAA
The DNA here is from genome assembly GCA_032433765.1 of Megaustenia siamemsis. Taxonomy (NCBI): domain Eukaryota; kingdom Metazoa; phylum Mollusca; class Gastropoda; order Stylommatophora; family Ariophantidae; genus Megaustenia; species Megaustenia siamemsis. The sequence goes on along the minus strand of JAVIAB010000106.1, from coordinate 74,381,373 downwards.
GGTGTGTTTGAAGTGTCTCATGTAGTTAAGGTTATTTTTTTGGTGTCTCATTTAGTTAAGGTGTGTTTGAGATGTCTCATGTAGTTAAGGTGTGTTTGAGGTGTCTCATATAGCTAAAGTTATTGATTGGTGTCTCATGTAGTTAAGGTGTGTTTGAGATGTCTCATGTAGTTAAGGTGTGTTAGAGGTGTCTCATGTAGTTAAGGTGTTTTTTATGTGTCTCATTTCATTAAGGTGTGATTGAGGTGTTGCTTGTAGTTAAGGTGTGTTTGAGATGTCTCATGGAAAGGTGTGTTTGAGGTACCTCATGCAGTTAAGGTGTGTTGGAGGTGTCATCATGTAGTTAAGGTTTGTTTTAGGTGTCTCATGAATTTGAAGTATCTCTTGTATTTGATAGGTCTCTAGTGTTGGAGAAGTCTCTAGTGTTGGAGAAGTCTCTACTGTTGAGGTGTGATTGTGGTGTCTCTTTATTTGATGCATCCCCTGTATTTGAGGGACCTCTTTCATCTAATTATTCTCTTACATTTAAAGTGCCTCTAGTTTGTGTCTCAGTTACCTGAATAGTGTTTTGCTTCCATTCAGTAGATTTTAAAGTTTTTTTTTAGAATATCACAAACTGCAAGAGATACAGCGATGACGATGGCGCTGGATAGGATATACTGTGGAAGCCAACTGAGAGTATTACACAACAGGCCCTTTTTTTGCAATCCCCAGGGGAAAAGACAAAGAGGAAGAACAAGAAATTCTTGCAGAAGACAGACAGAAGCAGAGATGAAGATGATGGGGAAGACATGGAATGATCTTAATAGAATGGCAAGAAACAGAACGACTTGGAAAGTGTTTGTTGAAGACCTATGCTCCACAGGGAGCTGAAAGGTAAAAGAAAGAAGACAAACTGCATGGAACTTAGTGTTTTTGAGTTGAGCTTTTCATATCCAGTACTTAAAGTTTTACATCAACTTTTGTTTATAATTAAGGTGTGCTAATATTAGCTAATGTTAATATATATCCATTGCTCAGACATCCAAACATTTCTATGCCAGCTAAACAACAAACAATAAATAGCATTTTCATACCAATTTTGTGCTATGAAAGTCAAACATGGACTCTTTCTAAATCCCATTTAAGAAAGATCAATACATGTGAGATGCGATGCTTGAGAAAAGTAACAAACAACACAAGAAGAGATAGAATACCAAATGAAACCATAAGAGTGATGGTAGGAACTAAACCCTGCCAAGAATATATAGAACAACAACAACTTAAATGGTTTGTCTACCTGCTCAGAATGAAACCTTACCAATCACCATCAAGGGTGTTCTTCTTGAGAATGTATGGAAAAAGACCAAGAGGAAGACTCAGAAGACGATGGATAGATGCAGTGACAGAGACATGTAACAACAAAGGAAAATCACTAATTCAGACAGTTCGAGCAGCTCAAAAACGACAAATGATATAAACCACGACACCTTTTAGGCATCAGTGAAAAGAGAAAAGAAGAAGAAGTTAATATATATTAACAATTATTGTAACCAGACTGCTAACATAATTACAAACACAAAATACAAATAATTATTTTAACCAGACCTTTAAGACTCGTACAAAAACACAATCAAATAATAACCGTTATTTTAATCAGACTTCTAACATCCTTACAGACAAACAATAAAATAATGACAGTTATTTCCTTTTTTGAAGCCACACTAAAGCAGCAGGTAATGAATTAGTCTACTGAGGTCAAGAGGTCATTTTCAATCCATAATGACAGCTTTTTCACAACAGCCTAAAGGGAAAATACAAGGTAAAAGAGGCAGAGGGAGACCAAGACTAACATGGACGAGTAACATCAAAAGATGGACAAACCAGCCTATGACAACCTGTACCATCAAAGCAAGAGACAGAGTGGAATGGCGCTCCATGGTAGCCAACCTTCAATGCGGAGACGGGAAACAATGATGATGATGATGAATAACAGCTTTAAAGCTCATCCAGCCTTAAATGGATACCAGAGATGTTTTTTTTCTAGGAATGAAAATGGCACCGGCATAATGCTGACCTCATTAACCAAATAATATGTGATGGTAAAAAGATATGGGCTTTAACCTTTAACCCTATATACCAAACAGTGTGATGGAACTCTTTCCTTCTTTATTACTTTTATTATTTGATCAACAAATGATCAGAGTTACTAAGATGTTCTTTGGACAGACAGACTTACGGTGTGGTAGGCACTTTTTCTTCCACTTCTGGTTGAACAGCAGGCTGACTGTCATTCAGAAAAAATAAAATACAGCAAAATGACATAAAAGAACATTTTTTTTACATTAATACAAAATTATATATTTAAAATAAATTAATGGTGGTGGCATCAAGTTAGTCTCAAGTGATGATGGGTTTAACTCTTTCCATATGGAAGCTTTTCATCAATGCAACAGAATCGATTTCAAAGTCATTTTTCATAGTTTTAAGAATCAATCTACATACTTATATTCATCTAACATATTATATATGAATTTTTAGATAATTAAACAAGGTATGAGATTTCATCAATACCACGATGGTACAAAATTTGTAAAAAGAATATGGTTTGATGACGGTTCACACTAATCAAATTGAGAGTGACGCACTATGCAATGAAACATATACAGCCGAAATCAGCTTGGCACACAGTGCGTCGAAACATACGGAAAGAGTTTATAACTGTGTAGGGGTAGCAATATTCATAGTATACAGACATACCTTGACTTATGATGACTGTTCAAGTTATGATTTTTCACTTATGAAATGAGTGTGCGCTATGTAATTACATGTATTGAAAAGGAAATACTATAATGTCATTTTCAATATTTATACATATATGTTTTATCAACTTTACGATGGCTGCTCATACTCTTGCATGTAATCTAGGATATCACATGCTACTTTTGACTTACTATATTTCCAATTCACGATGAATTTTTATCAGTATACAAATAGGAAAATACTGTACAAACTTTATCTCTGAAGCCAAAGCCTTAATCATATTGACAGGGGAACTCGAACTGTGAGTGTTACGTAGCAGTATTTTTAACATGATCACTGGAAGCACTTGAGCATACAAAACTACCAGAACTGAGAGGAATATTCAAAAAGTATATGGCCACATAAATGTTGTATTACAGTGAATCCTATCTCACTATGGTATACTGGGAAATGGAAAAGCTGACCCCATGGTCAAGGATGGTAGCAGAATAGAACAATCAAGTTCACCAATCAAATATGAGCAGAAGTTCAAATTAATCAATAAAAAGGCATAAGAACACAATTCCAGCAAGATGACTAATTTAATTGAAAAGGGAAAAACAGGTCAACATTTTCCACATAAAAACAGGATGCAATCAATAAAAAAATATATGTACACAAAGTTGAAGATTGGCATCACAAGTGTACATGTGGACAAACATCACAGACTGCAACTTACTCTTCAAGGCTGCACTGAGTATACTGTATTGGGAGACAGCTGCAGGTTAAATAGGACTATACTAAACATAACATTTTTTGACCCATAACAGAAGCTGTTAAAAACATTCAAATAAATTAAAAAAGATCATTTGCAGATACTAACATTAGCAACAAGAAAAAGAAAAAGAGCTTGTTTAAAGAACTAGTTAGGTGCTGCTGTAACTTGGGGGGGGGGGGGGGGGGGGAAAGGGGAGAGGAGGAGTGTGTGTGTGTAAAAGAATGTGTAACATGAGTGAGTGATTCAGGAAAACATGGACATTTCACAGGGGAAATCAGCTCAGTTAGAATAATGAATTCTCGGGATTTTGAGAGGGTTCAGTGAGAGGGAAAGAGGATGTAAGAAGGTCGGGGATTGGCTGAAGATGGAAGATATAGTAGAATCACAAGGTTAGGTGGGGAGTTTTACTCATACGGTAGACCTGAGAGCAGGGTCAGTAGAAAGGCGGTAGCCATTATGGCTTACCAGCCTTCAGTTGTGTCATGTAAAGTGTTCCTGTTAATTATGTGTGAGCTGAGAGTTCAGCCATTGATTAGGGTTAGTTGGACAGTTGAAGTCCTAATGTGAGGATGTGCGAGCAAAGAGCTCGCTAACTGTTCAGCTGTAGTTGGAAAACTGAATATTTTTCATATTCATTATGTGTGAGCAAGGAGATCGCTAACTGATTCAGCTTTAGTGGAAGAGCTGAATAAAAAAGTAAAGTAAAGTATCCCCATCACGCCAAGTGGCGTATAGGGAATATGGTGTCAATGACCATAAATTTTACAGACCTTCGGCACATGATTTTTGGGGTAATGTGGTCGGTGGAAGAGCTGAATATTTCATGTTAATTAGGTGTGAGCCAGAGTTCAGTCTTGTGATTAAAATCAAGACAGTTGGGATGCTTACATAGGGGAGAGAGTTCGAGTTATACAGTAAGAGGAGGAGTTTCAGTGTGATCCATGAGAGTGCTAGAATGGATGAGGTACAAGTGTAATGAATGGTGCCTATAATATAGTTAATGTGTGTGAGCAGGTTGAAGGTTGGTAAGCCATAATGGCTACCGCCTTCCGGCGACCCTGCTCTAAGGCCTACCGTAAGAGTAAAATTCTCTCACCTAACCTTGTGATTCAACTATATCTTCCATCTTCAGCCAATCCCCAACCTTCTTATATCCTCTTTCCCTCTCACTGAACCCTCTCAAAATCCCAAGAATTCATTATTCTAACTGAGCTGACTCCCTCACTCTCCCCCCTGTGAAATGTTCACATTTTCCTGAATCACTCACTCATGTTACACATTCTCAACAACATGAATTTTGAGTCTACAAATGTAAAACTTGAACATGAATTTAGAGCTGCTGAAAAGTCTAAGAAAGAAGACAGACTGGTAAATCTGTTGATGAAAAGATGTTGAGTAATGAAGCTTTTAGTAATTGAATGATTACTGGATTGAGCATATAATTATCAAGTTGTTTCATATTGCCAAGCACAAAGCTTAACTAGGAGCACATGCTCAACCTGTGAGGGTCAGTGTGACTTTGACTAACAGTAAAAGTAGTAAAGTACCCCCGTCACGCAAAGTAGCGTATAGGGAATATGGTGTTAGTGACCATAAATTTTACAGACCTTTGGCACATGATTTTTGAGGTAATGTGGTCGGTATTATGCCCGTATCACTTTACTTTCCCAGAAAAATATCCAGTACCCATTAAAGGCTGAGTGAACTGGAAGCTGTCGGTTGGGATCGAACCCTACCTCTTGTCCTTTGTAGTCCTGTTCACTAACCACTGAGCTATCGTGGCTCCCTTTTGACTAACAGTGCCCTCAAGTAAAGGTTTATAAAGAAACCAATGTATTTGTGAACAATTTATTACCTTTCCATTTCTGCAACTGGAGTAATCTGTCCTGGCTGAGGAGACAGACTCTGTGTGGAGTTACGTCCTCCTACCTTTTTACTTTTGTGATCGGAGCTAGCGCGGCCACTTTTTTCTAGGGTTTTCCCTCCTTTAGCTTTATCATCTTCCTTTACTTCAGTTTCAATTTCCTTTTGTTCTGTTCCGATGTTTCTGCAACAAAAGCCAGAGTATTATTAATGTTCTCATGCAGACTTCCCTGCTGATTGTCTGTGGTCAGCTTTATGGTGTCTGAAGGTGGAGCATCAAGTGATGAATACTTTCATTCAATACTTTAACTGTAGATTATGACACTTTCATAAAAAATTACAAACTCAAAATACAAATTCTTGGAATTCAACAGTTTACCATGGGCAAACATTTCCCTCCTTCCTATAACTTCCTAACTATTGCTTCTTCAAATGTTGGATTTGTTTCCTTTGATGATGGATTTTTTTTTTACACAATGTGCACTTCATACAAATTTTGAAGTTGTCATTAAAATGGGGTTATTTTTTTTTATAAATTCTGCCTATTTTAGAGATATTCATTTCATTTTTTTTCTTTTTATCACAGAGGAAATCTCTTTGGCTGTCCGTGAGACATCAAATCTTTGTAACATGGGATAGGCTGTGGATCATGCTATGAGGCAGCTGAATATATGGCTGGAATGACAGACTGACAGCCAACATGTCAATAGACACCGTAACACCACCAGTAGACACGGCACCATGTGATTGAATTTCAAGCTATAAATCAAACCTAACCGGGAAATAATTACCACATCTGATTCCCGTGTCTCATCTTGGGTAAACACAAAGTTGTGTAGCAAAAGTTCAAAGAAAATATTATTTTTACACCTCTAAATATAACAATTAGTGTTCACAATTTTTACGAAATATCGTTAAAACATGTCTTAGATAGGTGTCACAATCTAGGGTTAAATATACACATCAAGTACTTTAACTGTAAACATTCAGTACTTTATTTTTACACATTAGATTCTTTAGGAATTTAGGTTTTATTACACATTAGATTCTTTAGGAATTTAGGTTTTATTACACATTCAGTAATTAATTGTCTGTATTTCATTATCTTATACAGAAATATCAACTATATATCAAGAGAAGAGGGTGGTTCATATGTTGGTCATGTGATGAGAAGGGACGAGAGAATCTCAAAGCAAGCCCTCAAATGGGAACCAGAGGGTAAAAGAAAAATGAGATCAGCCAAAAGAAATACTAAAAAGAACACTGAGGTGAGAAGCAACAATGGGAGACATCAGCTCCCTTGCCAAGGTTGAGAGACTCATCCAGAACAGGGATGAATGGCGAGATACAATGTGGATTCTGTGCAAGGTCACACTTGATAACAAAGACAATCGAACATTGAGAGTCTAGAATGACGCTTGATAACAAAGATAATCGAACATTAAGAGTCTAGAATGACACTTGATAACAAAGACAATCCAACATTGAGAGTCTAGAAAGACACTTGATAAAGACAATCGAACATTGAGAATCTAGAATGACATTTGATAGCAAAGACAATCCAACATTGAGAGTCTGGAATGACACTTGATAACAAAGACAATCCAACATTGAGAGTCTAGAAAGACACTTGATAACAAAGACAATCCAACATTGAGAGTCTAGAATGACACTTGATAACAAAGACAATCCAACATTGAGAGTCTAGAATGACACTTGATAACAAAGACAATCCAACATTGAGAGTCTAGAAAGACACTTGATAACAAAGACAATCGAACATTGAGAGTCTAGAAAGACACTTGATAACAAAGACAATCCAACATTGAGAGTCTAGAATTTCTGTCCTTTAGACCGTCTTCAGCTGGATAGGGCAATAGGTGGATGGATAGATCTCATTATCTTCCTTATCACAATCAAAACAATAAGGATCACAATAGTTTTGTTGGTGGTAATAATGAAATAACAAAGAGTACACCACAAGACTTTAAATATTTCATTGTTATCCTTCTCATTAAATACATGCTTCACTTTCTGTTAAAATTATCTTCTTTATCAACATCACTGATACTCAACTTTAAAATATTCATTAAATGATCCAAATGTTTCATTATTATTTTTGTTTTCATTAATGAGAAAATGTATAAGCACTTGGAATAAGCAAGAATTCTACAACATTTAGACACATCTCTTCCATCACCAGGCATTTTTATTTTGTTTTTAAACTATGCTAATTTTTGTCAACATAGAAAAGTTAACATTTTTCTTTGATTGTTGAGACACTGGACTCACGGATCATTGAGGGAGGCTGCCACAAAGATGTACTGCCCTCCAGTCTCTAGCATGGCTGGAGGTCTGCGTCTGACAGGATATGGTACCACAGAGAAAGTCACTGGAGGAGGAATTGGAGGCCCTTGGGGTCCTAAGCCAAGTCCATCCAAGACCTGCTCAAGTAAATAGAAAATTACATGATGTGAAATATGACAATATCAACAGCAGTACAAATTGTTGGGGTATGACAACAAGAAAGATCATAAGATGATCATTTATATCATTGTCAGCTACTTTTGTAAAAACATGAAAGTGGGATCATAATGAAACAATGTAAACAATATATCAACAATAATGAACATCAGTTCATGAATACAGACACAGTTGTCTACCTTCAATCTTGTAAAAGCTTTCCTTAATTTGTAAAAAAAAAAAAAAAAAAAGTGGACTTATAAACCTATAGGGCATTCATATGGAAATTACATAACATTTTCGTTACGTCCAGTGTTTTTTTATTTTTATTTTAAAAATAAATCAACAACTATTTTACAGTTATATAAATGAGCTTTGCAGTGCTTGAAAGTACGTACTCCTTGAATAACTATTTTTAAAAGCAAGAATTATCTAGAGGTGTATTTTTCATGACTAGCATATTAATAAACACAAAAATTTATTATACGACTAAACAATAATAAAATTATTACAATTATAACATTAACACAAACTTATATGTAAGGATGTTTGTGTTTTTTGCTAGGATTTTTTTGGGTCTGGTGTACAAGTTTGTATTTTAAAATGTGGGAGACATGCAATTGTCACATTAATAAAAAAAATTAAAAAATTATAAAAATCAGCAAAATTGTGTAGGTTCATGATCTAAATATGAAACTGTCATCAAGCAATGTACAAACGAAATATTATTCAACACATAATCTTACACCAAAATAAACAAACACCAGCAAAAAATAAACCAAATTATTATCATCTACTTAGAAAACCCCATAGATCATACTCCATGTGTCCCACGACTTAACGAATTGTTGGAGTACAATCAAGGGTATCAAGTATTCTCTTTCATTTTTCTTTATCTTTAGCTGAAATCTGTGACTTGGTAAATTGAAAAAAACATTTCTTCCTTCATGCCATTTTTACAATTCTTCTTCTTTTTTCATCAAATTACTACTTTTCTTCATCATCCATCCTTAACAAATTCACTACCATGACTTTAGCACACTGTGGCCACGCAATTTTTCGGATTTAAGAAAAAAATTGTAAATAACAGTGAGAAAATAAATAAAGATTGATCTAAAACAAACGGTTTATTTGGATGATTTGCTCAGGAAGTCAAAAGAGAGGTTAGATAAGAGAACTACAAGGTTTTAGTGGAAATAATTGTGGAAATGTCAATAAATTAAAAGCTAGAAAATGAGGTTCCTGGGTTTCTTGTATTTGTTACTACAGCATTTTGCAGCTCGCAGTACAGAATGTGTTAAGAGGACACAAATCAGGCACAATTATATTGTGCCATGGTTTAAAGGAAGCTGTAATATCTGTACTTTCTGGTTCAAAATATCTGACTTCAATACATCATTTTTTACTACTGGGTTACATTCCCTCTTCAATCCCTATTGCTCAGCCAGACTAATTACTCTGTTGTCTATAGTCAGCAGAGAGAGATGGAATATAACTTTGAGCACCATAAATTCACTGATCCCCTGATGCAAGCTGTCAGCTTTTAGATACTGACAATCTTCAACCGAAGTGCTGACAGCATTTTTGCCTCAATCTAGTTCCGTTTATATCTTGCTTTTATTTTGTCCCTTTCATAAATTCTTGTATGATGACTTTTGCCAGAGACCTGTTAAACATATTATATGACTGTTCCATCTTATCTTTTATTTCTTCATGTTGATAAGAAGATCATCTTATTGGCCAATTTCTATTTGGATTCTGTGCTGGACCCACGTATCAGTAAACTACCATCTAAGTATGAGATGTCCATGATCTTGAAATGCCCATGATCTTGCGAAAGCATCTAACCTCAAGTGCTTGAGTTTATCACTGCAATTCTGCTTTTAAGGTCTATGTTTTGCAAGTGTATAAGAACATTAACGCAATGAAAGATTCTATCTATCTATTTTCCTTTTGAGCCGAAGACGGCACATAGGGCAGAACCACAATCTCAAAAACAGAAACCTTGCGTGCCAAAATGGCACATATTGCAGAGATCACTGCTCTAAAATCTATGGCACTGTTTCCATAATAATACTTTTTACAATGACAGCTTGTTAAGCCATCGATCAACCTCCTTAGTCGCCTCTTACAACATGCCTGGAAGGTCACAGTGCCACTATTCTTTACTTCCCTCATAATGAGGCCCCGGTAACACACGGGAATGAAAGATTACATCAATCTAATTTTACATCTGAGCATGATTGTTTCTATATTTACAAATATTTTTAGTTTAACCTGTACTGCTATGGTTTAGGTAACTTTTGCTAGATATAAACAAGTGACCACAGATAAATATCAAGTCAAATAAAAATGTTTCTTTTAAACTAACTTAAATGGTACAAGCAATGATTAAACAAAAAGTTTTGTATTTAAAAAGATTAGAAAAAAGGCTAACAAGATATGTGAAAATCTTAACAAAAAATTACAAAAAAAGAACTAATGAAATGGTAAGCAGAAATCTTAAACTAAATAAAGATTAGAAAAAGCTAACAAAACGGTACATAAAGATCTTGTTTTAAAAAAATATAAGTAAATATCTAATAAAGTAATATACAATCTTCATCCCAGCGTTGTGCTACCAATGCCAGTCCTGGACCCTAGATACAAGAACAATAAGAAAAATAACCTCTACTGAGATTAAATGTGTCAGACTAATGACAGGAAACAGTATGAGAGATAAGATCAGAAATGAAGAACTGAGAAAAAAAAGTTAGGAATAGCCCCTGCCATAGAATATATAAAGAAACAACAGATAAAATGGTTTGGCCACATGATACAGCATAAAGATCAAAACACAACACAACGAGCCCTCAATAAATGTTGCGAGAATACTAGACCCAAGGGTCTACCACAAAAAGATAGATCGACGGAATAATAGAAGCACTAGGAAACATAACAGCAGCAGAGGCGAACAGAAGAGCAAAAGACCGCAAATTATATCTCCCCTCGACGCTGAAAGGCAAATGAGGAAGGAAAGAAGATGAAGAATAAAGTGCTAGGCAAGGTACTATTAAAAAAAGAAAAGAAAAAAGAAAACATTTAAAATTACAAAATAACTCAGGGAGATTAGATTGACATGCAATTTACATCAGTCTGTAGCCAAATCTCTAGTCTTTGTTTATACCCTGTTTCTTACTGAACAGTCCATTTTTTTTAAAATGAGCTAAACATGACAGCATAAACATGAAAGACATGTGTATAACACTCAAAAGAAGAATTAATATTTTAATAAAACAAGAGGAAATAAGAACAGTAAAGAAAAACATAAAAATATCTAACCAGCAATGAACAGTTACAAAAAGCTATTTTTATTTGAACAGTATCTGTAACAGGACAGAGAGAAGGAACATAACAAAATATAGTAGGATCAAGGGCAGAAATCAGAAAAAAACAGCATGCGAGAGAGAAGGAACATAACAAAATAGCTGGATCAAGGGCAGAAACAAAAAAAAAAAAAAACAGGTGAGAGCATAAACAACAAAATAAAGCATGAAAACAATGTGACAAAACATTAAGTCAAAGAACATGGCCAGGGATAGAACAAAGATATATAGCCTAACATATCTAAAGGCGTAAAAAAATGCAAATACAACAACTGAAAAATTAAGAAAACAATTGGTATAAGTTAACAAATAGTATGCAAATAATATTGCATTAAATCAAATAAAATTAACTCTCATATATGAGAGTTACAAGTACCAGGCAGAGAATGGGACACAAATGAACATATAAGTGTGCAAACATAAAGATAACATAAACCATTCAAATGGTGTAACACCAAATGGTTGAGTTGATTACCACTCACAAGATCAATGGACGGAAGCTTTCCAGAGACCAATATCATCTCGGAGAGCTCCATACCCACATATTTATGTTCTTCCTGAATGAGCAGACATCAATTCATGTTGATTCATGTATTTATGTTGACTCATGTGTTCATGTTGACTGATGTATTCATTTATGTATTCGTTTTGACTCGTGCATTCATTCATGTATTCATGTTGACTCATGTGTTCATGTTGACTGATGCATTCATTCATGTATTCATGTTGAATCATGTGTTCATGTTGACTCATGCATTCATTCATGTATTCATGTTGATTCATGTGTTCATGTTGACTCATGCATTCATTCATGTATTCATGTTGACTCATGCATTCATTTATGTATTCATGTTGACTCATGCATTAATTTATGTATTCATGTTGACTCATGTGTTCATGTTGACTCATGCATTCATTTATGTATTCATGTTGACTCATGCATTAATGTATGTATTCATGTTTACTCATGCATTCATTTATGTATTCATGTTGACTCATGTATTTATGTTGACTCATGTGTTCATGTTCATTCATGTGTTCATGTTGACTCATGCATTAATTTATGTATTCATGTTGACTCATGCATTAATTTATGTATTCATGTTGACTCATGTGTTCATGTTGACTCATGCATTCATTTATGTATTCATGTTGACTCATGCATTAATTTATGTATTCATGTTGACTCATGCATTCATTTATCTATTCATGTTGACTCATGTATTTATGTTGACTCATGTGTTCATGTTCATTCATGTATTCATGTTGAATCATGTGTTCATGTTGACTCATGCATTCATTCATGTATTCATGTTGATTCATGTGTTCATGTTGACTCATGCATTCATTCATGTATTCATGTTGACTCATGCATTCATTTATGTATTCATGTTGACTCATGCATTAATTTTATATTCATGTTGACTCATGTGTTCATGTTGACTCATGCATTCATTTATGTATTCATGTTGACTCATGCATTAATGTATGTATTCATGTTTACTCATGCATTCATTTATGTATTCATGTTGACTCATGTATTTATGTTGACTCATGTGTTCATGTTCATTCATGTGTTCATGTTGACTCATGCATTAATTTATGTATTCATGTTGACTCATGCATTAATTTATGTATTCATGTTGACTCATGTGTTCATGTTGACTCATGCATTCATTTATGTATTCATGTTGACTCATGCATTAATTTATGTATTCATGTTGACTCATGCATTCATTTATCTATTCATGTTGACTCATGTATTTATGTTGACTCATGTGTTCATGTTCATTCATGTGTTCATGTTGACTCATGTATTCATGTTGACTCATGTATTCATGTTGATTCATGTGTTCATGTTGATTCGTGCATTCATTCATGTTGACTCATGTATTCATGTTGAATCATGCATTCATTCATGTACTCATGTTGACTTCTATTGACAGTAAATGTGTTCATGTAAACCTCTGTAGCAGGCATCTATAAATGTGTTCATGTGAACGTTTACAAGATATCTATAAATGTGTTCATGTGAACCTCTGTAGCAATTATTTATAAATGTGTTAATGTGAATCTCTGTAGCAGATATATATATATATATATATATATATGTGTTCATGTGAACCTCTGTAGCAGACAATTATAAATGTGTTCATGTGAACTTTTACGACATCTATAGATGTGTTCATGTGAACTTTTATAAGATATCTATAAATGTATTCATGAGAACCTCTGTAGCAGATATATATAAATGTGTTCATGTGAACATCTGTAGCAGACAACTATAAATGTGTTCATATGAACTTTTACAGCTATAAGCCATAAACTAGCCGACAGAAAAATATTTAGGTAAATGACTTTATATTAGTTTATAATAGGTGGATTGAATTAAAACTACACTATAACTATTTAAAACTGAGAAGGACCATTGGGTATTCATTTTTCTTGTCATTTTCCTTTCAGGCCAAAGATAGCACATAGGGCAGAAGTTATAGCTCTCCACAGTTTGATAGTTCTTGTAGGTCTCTGATGTTTCTAAGACCCATGGTGGAACCTTCCCTGCATTATTGTAGCGATTCTCTTGGCCTTCCTTGTTTTCTTTTACCAGACAGTTTCCACATGAATGCCTGAAGGGGAAGTCTTACTTCATTCATTCTCAGCACAGGACTGATGATTTTTCAACATCTTCTTCTTATAAAACTGAACACATATTCTTGTTTAGATCTGTCTCTTATCTGTTTATATAAAATGGCATTAAGCAGCTATAATATAAGCAGCTCTCATATTTTCTGCAGCTCTACTCATGGCCCTGCATGATATTTAATGCAATATATTTGTGTCAAGGAGTCAGACAAAGCTGTGTTCTATCGCAGGATTTGTTTTCACTTTACAGCAAAAATATTATGAGATCAATAGTGGACAAGAAAGGAATTATTAAAGTCAACGGTCACAACATAAATTATTTGCGATATGTTGATGACACAGTCTTAATAGCAGAGACAGAGAATAAACTACAAGAAATGATAGACATAATAGTTAAAGAAAGCAACAAGAAAGGTCTCAGTCTGAATAGTAAGAAAACAGAAGTAATGGTCATATCAAAGAAACAATCATCACCATGATGCAGCATAAAAATAAACAGGACAAATCTGAAACAAGTGCAACGTTTCAAATACTTGGGCACAATAATAACATCAGATGGAAGATGCACCACAGAAATAAAAAGCAGAATAGCTCAGGCCAAAATAGCATTTCAGATAATGAAAGATATCTTATGCAACAAGTCTATGTAAATAGAAGTGAGAAAGAGAGTTCATCGGTGCTATATAGAACCAATTGTGACCTATGGAAGCGAATCATGGACAGTAGACAAACAAATTAAAAGATGGTTAGAGGCCACAGAGATGGGATTTCTCAGAAGAATGTTGAAAGTTCCCTGGACAGCTAAAAAGACCAATGAGGAAATTCTCAAAGAGGCCAACACAAAAAGGGAGCTACTAAAAAACATCAGAAAAAACAATCAACATTTTTCGGGTACATTATGAGAAGAGAAAAGTTGGGATACTTGGTTACAACAGGCAAAATACAAGGAAAGAGAGATCGCGGATGACAAAGAGAGAAAATACTAGATAGCTTGGTGTCATGGCATGGCAAACAGTCAACAACAGAACTGATATGATGCACTGTAGATAGAAGATTGTGGATGGACATGATCGCCTATGCCATCCAGTAAGCACATGATGATGATATTTGTGCCTATCTCCTTTTATCTGCTCGTTTGAAATGTGTTCTTTCCAGCTGATGTTTCAAATCCTACACAGACATTTGTTGTTCAAGTCATTTAATTTCCTATCCAACGTCTGTGTGGATTTCCAGTGTGAAATGTGAATCTATTCTAACATTTGTATCTGTTATTTGAAGTGTGAATCTATTCTAACATTTGTATGTGTTATTTGAAGTGTGAATCTATTCTAACATTTGTATCTGTTATTTGAAGTGTGAATCTATTCTAACATTTGTATGTGTTATTTGAAGTGTGAATCTATTCTAACATTTGTATGTGTTATTTATTTGCTGCTGACTAAAAAACTGCACAAACAAAATAAAACTAATTCACTTCCAACAATCACAATTCCATTGTTAATCAGAAAAGATACAAATCCTATTTTTGTAATTGTACATTTCATTATTATCTGTTCACTATATTATTTGTTAAAATATGTTTAAAATATAACTAATTTGAAGTGCTATTTGTGCACATAACTAAAATGCCATATGTAAACACATCTTCAGTGTAATTTGTACACAAAATTATAGTGTCTTTACAGATGCAATCTAGTCTGTACATATAGGTCCTGCATTGAGGATAAAAAAATGAATGACCCATTAGTTGAAAGCAGTAGAAAGTGAAGCTGCAAATATTGGTTAATGCAAGCCTTCCTGTTGTTACAAAAATAGATCAAATTTAAAAAAATAATGAAGAAAACAGAAAAGAACAAACAATTTTAAAATAATTAAAATTCCAATGAGATTAAATAAAATTCAAATCTTCTATTTGTAAATAAATGATTTATAATAATAAACATGTTTCAAATTTATTAGCTGAAATAAACACTGATTTTAAAAAAAAAACTCAACAAAATAACTTCAGAATGGAGTTGCACAACCAAAATTAAAATCTAAAAGTTAAAATGAGCAAAATAAATTGTTTTAGTCCAAACAGAACTGTAACATTTAGAATACCCACACTCTGGGAGGGAACAAAGACATTCTCCACTTCCTGCATAATTTTGTTCCCACTGATAATTGTGTGTGGGGCTGTGTTGTTGCTCAAATTGTGGTTTTTATATTTCCCATCTGAAATCCTGTTTGCTGATTTATTTTTGTTTGCAGACTTAACCTCAAAATTACCTTGGCTCTGTTTCAACAGGTTGCAGACAAGAAATATCGAGTTACACACTTCACACAAAAATACCAAAATTCACAACTCTTCAAATGAAAAACTTGTGGTAGGTGCTCTAACAATATAGAACACAACAGCAGCCTCGGCTATAGGTAACAATGATTAATATCATAACAAACATTAGCCAATCAGATACTTTACTACGGCATATCAAAGTCATTTCCAGTCCATATATAAAATGATTCCCTACATCTTCTTTAGTACATTCCATACCAAGAGCATCAATGACTGGCTTTAACTACTGATGCATTGAAATCAGGAACCAGTTTTTGCTTTTAATTTATTTATGTTTTTGCAGTTATTTCCACTAAAACCTAGAAATTTTCTTATTTAACCTCTTTTCTGACTTCTTTAACAAATTGTATAAAAACAAATTGCTTGTTTTAGATCAATTTTCATTCATTTTCTCAATGTTATTACATATCATTTTTTTTTATTTTGGAAAAACGGCAGCGCTGCAGTGTTTTAAACTTCTTGGTAAGGAATGTGTTAATATTACAAATGTTAACTAAAAAGCTTAGACATTATTTTTCTTCTTCTTCTTTATTTGTCCAATGGGTACTCCTCTTTATTGTCCACACTTAAACTACATTTAGTGCTTGTAGATGCACTATGTCATGATTCACAATAATCTGTAGTATGTGCAATTTTTGGCCCAGCATACATTTTTAGGGGAACAGGATTGCCTTCCCTTTTCAGTTCCTACTTACTTGGCCAGACTGATTAGTTTGTTACCAATATCACTGTGAGGAGGTGGAGTAGAATCTTGATCAGCTGTTGCTGCCTATCCAGATTCAAGTAGTCAGCTTTGAGCTGCTAGCTAGTTTCAACTCAGGTCCTGGCAACCATTTTGACCCCAGACATTATTATAATGCACAAAACCAACTGAAAACTTTTCTTAATTCAAGTCCCAAAATTCACATCAAGGACATCTCCAGGGATCACACTCTTAACAAATAAAAGCCTGAGAGGAAAGTCAGTTTGATGAAGCATTTATCTTCAGCATTCACCTGTTGTGGACATGGATGGATTGTGTCGCTAGCAAAGCCACAATATTTGCACCTTTAGGCCTGACACATCCATCTTCGGCATAATGAAGCATTTGGTTCTAGCAGACAAATTAGCTAAAAGAGGAAAAGTTTCATACAAGCCTGGAAAAAAAGACTTACTACATGATGAGATTATTTTCAATAGCAACAACTATGAATACTAGCAAATGCTGCATACAGGAATGTCTGTGAAAACTAAAGGCTAAAGAAACAGTTTCAAATAAATGTGACTGAACAAGGAGCAGAAGACTGTGAGGTGTATAACATAATACAACACAATTCTCAAGCAAACAGTAAAGAAAATTAAATAAAAATGATTACAACACCATAAAAATCAATAGGCTATGTATTGCAGTTAGTTATCATAAATGTTACTCAGCTTTCTATAATAATATTCATTACAAATTTCAGTCAGCTTGGATGATATTCAATGCAAACTTTATTTTGATATTATTATATTCATTGTACACATCAATCAGCCATTTTTATGATCAAAATATTGGAAGTGAAGATGACAAGAATATTGTATACTAAAATACTGTACATAAAAATGTGTAAAGAATGTTGTAAAGAATTCTATTTGAAATGTACCACTGAACTATTTCTGTAGAGGCATCTACAACATTGAACATAAAGTCCTTTCAAGATGAACTATTTCTGTAGAGGCATCTACAACATTGAACAGAAAGTCCTTTCAAGATGAACTATTTCTGTAGAGGCATCTACAACATTGAACAGAAAGTCCTTTCAAGATGAACTATTTCTGTATGGTTATCTTTCTCCCTCTTCATGAGAAGAGTATTCAAAGTTGCCAGAATGAGAGTGAGACCAATCTCACACCATGCAATGAATGATAAATGACATTTTGCAAGATATAACTGATTCATAACAAGTGACTGACTTGGATAATGTGCACTTACTTCATTCACTGAAGCCATAGTCTCAGTCTTCCAAACCTGAGGAGGTTGAACAAAGATTCTGTTGGCACAATCAATAATGATGTTGGGCACTCCAATTTCTTCCTTCTTCTCGACTTCTAATTCTGTACTAACAGACTCCTCGCTAACCTGGGATCAAAAGTCAACAGAAAACTGTGATTGTGTACATGAACACAATCATGTGTTCATGTACACATGCACAAAAATATATAGGTTAAAATATGACCTAAGGAAAAAACATGGTCAGTATTCAGTGGAATGTCAGAAGTTTAATAAATTATATTTTTGAACTTCTGATCAACTGTAACATGACAGAATGACTGAATTGTGACAAGACCTTTGATTTCTCTTAATTAATGTACACAGACATGCAACTGTGACATGTTCAATACTTCAAATTTCATTTATTAGATTATAATATGTGACTCTAATTTAATTTATTTAATTACAATATATGCATTTCATATTTTAATTGACTAAACTTATGTATAGGAGTATTCTTATTAAATTGCTTGTGTTATCTATAATTCCTGGCTGCTGACTTTGGTTGTCTTGGACAGTGAGCTATCACATGAGAGGTGTACTTGGTACATCACATCACGATCAGCAGATTTAATGAAATTAACTCACAATGTCTGGTATAAGACCAATAGCAGTCATTATTATTATGTCTACAAGTCAGGACATAACCACAGTAAAGGAATCATATTTCTGCTATTAATATATCAGAACTATGTTGCTGCACTTAGTCAAATGATGGTGTTTATGCGCTCAACTCTGTGGTCGTCTACTCTATCTCAATCTCTAATATCCATAGGAATTCTCTGATAGCTTCTAATAGTTGCTAATTCTTGTAATCTCTACAATACAACTTTAATTACTATTCCATGGGTAAATCTTTAATTACAACTGTTTGAACTTGTAAGTCCAAAACACAGCATTGGCTGAAGCTAAACTTGACTAACTTCTACACTCCTACTGACATCTCCTTCTAGCTCAGAACATGTGATTCTCCAAACCATGTCTGCCTGTCCTTTTTGCGGTCAGCTAGGCTCCTCCTATTTTTTGGGCACTCTGGGTACCTGGTCAATCCTGGGAACTCTACCTTACAATCCTGGAACTCACAACTCACTAATTGCTTGTTAATTACCTATCAACCCATCAACACATAATAATTTCTTGAGGAGGGTTTGACAACATCTGTCAATCACTGCCAATGGTTTGGCTTCTCATTAAGAACATCACTTTCTTGATCTCTCCTGAAATACACGGTTCCTATTTCCAAGATGAACAATAGAGATACTTTGTAATCTGATCTTTCTTATTAGGGAGATGTCTTTGCTTTTCTAAAGATGGTTTAGTCTTGTCAACTGTGTCTGTTTGAAAAAAAAACATGCTGCAACTGAGAGTCAAACTTCTAATCATCTGATCCACAGTTTCTGTACCAAAAACGTCACCTCTGAATTCCTGTTTTTTTCTTGAATTAAAAATGTGCTCTGGAAATTAAAAGAGGCTGACCCAGAGAGAGGCACTGAGAAGAACACTGATCAGAGAGGCAAGAGCAGCAGGAATCAGCTCCCTCAGTGAGATAAAGTTGCTTGCACAGAACAGAGACAAATGGTGAGATTTGATAAAAGATCTTTACAAGGATTGAAAACTGCTAGAATAAAAATTTATATAAGAGAAAGAGTATCTGGGTCTATGTCCTATGGACTGGCTACAGCTCAAAAGGTCAATAGATAGATTGGAAATTATATTTTCTTCCACTTTTAGAGAGATAAACATCAAGGAAAAGCATACAACAAATACAGAAATCATACTTTCACATTTAAAAACTCAATAAAACTCATGGAAATGAACAACACAATATCCCCCCCCCCCTTCCCCTCCTTTCCATACTGGTAGTTGTGGACCCACTGTGGTTAGTGAAATTGACTACTATGGACAAGGGGTTGAGTGTACCTTGACATGATACTGATAAGCTACAAAATATACCATTGGTCATTGAAAAATACAGACATTAAAAACATATTTCTTATATGCCTAATGGAAGGTGGGAACCTCCATTATATGAGTAGTTGACATTTATCTCAAATTATTTGTGTCTTTAATGACCATTATGCAACAATCACAGTTTTATGCAAGTACACAAAACTTTGTTCTGGATGAAAGCATTGAAATTCTGTAACATTCTGTGTCAGCCTTCTCAGTTGTAAGCAAGTACACAAAACACAATTACATTATAAACTTTAATTCTTTGAATGTTTACAAATAAACCACAATGTTTTTATTGTAAGTTAATGAGCTGACAGACATCCTTGACTTCTGACAATAGTTTTTAAAAAATCTGGCATATTTGCTGTTTTCCCAAAAGGTAAACAGCTTTTGAGTACTAACCAATTTAGTTGCTTTTCCAAAGAGTTCCTTTTCTTGACGAAGGCGTTCTTGTTCCTTCAGTTTTTCTTTTTCAACTTTTTCTGCAGCAAACATTTCATATCATTTAGTTGTAATATATGACAGCATAAAAGTGATATTAACCCTAGATTACGATACTTATCTATAGCTGATGTGTTTATGATACCATAGTGAAAATGACTACCACTCAATTATAACATTAGGAGGTCTAAAAATAGTGTTTTCTTTGAACTTTCTGACACACAGCTGTGTGTTTATACTAGGAGAGACAAGGGGAAACTCATATTTCCTGTCTCAGGTTGATTTATTACCTGAATTTACCCTCAGGAGTCGAACGTGTTACAATGTCTATCAATACGAATGTCATAGATCTGCAGGTATGTTTGGCTACCTCATAGCATGATTTGCAGCTTTTACCAAGTCTCAAAGGGCTTGAAATTGTAACTCATAAAATCACACACAAAAATCCAACAACAATGGAAACAAATCAAACCTCAGGGGTCACCGGAAGTGGTAATTAGGAAGGTGCATGGAGGGATGCAATGTTTAAACATGGCAAAATGTCAAACTTGGAAGAACTTGTGTTTTGATGTAGTAATTTTTACAATGATATCGTAATCTAGGATTAAATGACTAAACAAACTAAAAATAGAAAACATATGTAAACCATCAGATTCTTTAGAAGATGTAATAGTTGAACTGTATTTTTTTATTAATACAAAATGAGTACATTTGTACAGACATGCAATAATTTTTATTGTAAAAATGATCTGTTCATTAAATATTTGGTCAATACTAAATTACTCAGGGTTTAATGAAAAGAGATACCTTATATCAGGCAATAGAATAAATTAGAATTTTAATGTATTGATATATTAATTTTATTTTCTGAAAGTACAGTTATAATGAGCTATTTCATAAAGTTGCACTTAATTTAAGACATAAATATGATTTTACTATTTTGCAAAAATTAACCCAGAAAAAGACACAGCAAGATATATACGTGTATGCCACAAAATTATCATGGGAAAGTAATAGTTTTAGTTCATACATTAGGAGTTACATCATGCATAAATCACAGCACAATGAGACAGTACAAAAGAGAAAAGCACATTAACATTAATAAAGACCTTCTCACTCAAAAAGTGGTGTTAGCTCATATAATAGAAGATCAGTCATGCAGAAAAAAATAACACATTATGATATAAGGAAGAAAAGTAGTATATGTCAATCATTCTTTTATTGCAGTTATTCTGTATTTGAGGTTATTACAATACAGTTAGAACGAATATGTGTAAGTTTCATGGAACCTGTGCAGAAGTTACCAGAAAATTTAGTTGCAGTAATCAAAGGAAAATATAGCAAAAAAAAATGTCAGGTAACACCATCAATGTTTAAGCAATTCTTCTAAAAATAATAAGTAACCATGTATAAACTTAGGTTAATATATGGCAATGGTGGAACTGTGAGTTGACTGTTGTCATCATCAAATTCAATAATGGAAATATTTGAAAGTAAACTCAAAGGAAAAAGAATGATTCATGACTAGTGATTCAAAAACCAAATGTTTTTCATACAAGAAATTAATCTTTGGTAGGCCTTTTGCAAGGTACTTTCTGTTATAAATCTTTGTTCTAACATCCTAGTTATTAACATTTCCATATGTGCCTAGACGTAGTGAATGTTACTAACTGATCAACATTTTAGTATTTACATTATTGCTGGATACCATTTGATTTGATGAAGAATTTTGGTTAATCTGTGAATTGGAAAAATATTAAATGGAGGAAAAGAGTATTTTAAATACAGAAAATTGTACAATGAACTGCTGCAAACTCAAACAACCAACAGGTAGGATAATAAAAACAAAAACATCAATAAAATGTTAGGCTTGATCTCACTCACCACCTGCAGAATTGGTTTGTTCTGTACAATCAAAGTTATATTATAAGACTTAATGTGTATATGGCCATTGGAATCTTGACAGATGGTTAGTAGAAAGCAATCATAGTTTGAAAGTAATTTGGTGATGTATTAGGCTTAATTGGGTGTCCGGTTAGCGCAATCGATAGGCGGTTGGCTTACCACGGCAACAGCCGGGGTTCGTACCCTGGCGAGGACACCTGGGTTTTACTAATTCCCTAAAAATTAGTGGGAGCCGCGATAGCTCAGTGGTTAGTGAACTGGACTACTACGGACAAGGGGTAGGGTTCGATCCCAACCGACGGCTCCGGGTTCACCCAGCCTTAAATGGGTACCGGATTTTTTCTGGGAAAGTAAAGCAGCACGGGCGTAATACCGACCACATTACCCCAAAAATCATGTGCTGAAGGTCTGTAAAATATAGGGTCACTAACACCATATTTCCTATACGCCACTTGGCGTGACGGGGGGTACTTTACTTTACTTTTACATTAGGCTTAATTCCTACAGAAGTGGTGAAATTGATGTTGATACAAGGACTGATAATTACACTGATTGTGATTATGCTGAATGATGATTATAATGATCATGATTATGCTGAATGATAACTAAACTGACTGTGATAATGCTGACTGATGATTATAATGATGATGATTATGCTGAGTGATAATTACACTGACTGTGATAATGCTGACTGATGATTATAATGATTATGATTATGCTGAATGATAATTACATTGACTGTGATTATGCTGACTGATGATTACAGTGAGCATGATTATGCTGATTGATGATTACATTGACTGTGATTATACTGAGTGATGATTACACTGATTGTGATTATGCTGACTGATGATTACACCAACTGTGATTATGTTGACTGATGATTACACCAACTGTGATTATGTTGACTGATGATTACACCAACTATGATTATGTTGACTGATGATTACACCAACTGTGATTATGTTGACTGATGATTACACCAACTGTGATTATGTTGACTGATGATTACACCAACTGTGATTATGTTGACTGATGATTACACCAACTGTGATTATGTTGACTGATGGTTACACCAACTGTGATTATGTTGACTGATGATTACAATGACTGTGAATATACTGCCTGTGAATATACTGCCTGATAATTATACTGATTGTAATATTCTGCTGAGTGATGATTACATTGACTGTGATTCTGCTGACTGATGATTACACTGAATATGATTCTGCTGACTTATGATATCTTGTTTGGTGATGTATCAGATTATTGATGCACTTACAGATGCTATATCAACTGATGACATGCAGCTTAATGATATAGTACCTGATTATGTACTGATTGATGGAGTTCTAACTAATGATATCCAAATTGTTGATAAGCTGCCTTAAGAACTGCTGATTTATATGCTACTGTTTCCATTCTGTTCTATCCCAGTGATTAGTTTCATTGCAGTCAGGAATTCCTGATAATCGCTCCACCTCTTCTCACAGCATTTCCCCAAATGTGTAGGTAAAGTATGTTGACATGGTTGCTCTATGCTTGTCCTATTTGATTGCACTGGAGTTCGACCTTGCCTTCATAACCAAGGATGCAAAATAGCTGTCATTGCAGAGACTAATGTAGTTGCTTAAACCATTTTGATTCCTTTGTTTTAAATGTGTGTTTTTGAAGAAAGTGGGAGGAGGAAGTGTCTGTGCACTCTATTCGATGGAAGTCACTTGGAATCATCACCTGTGTACTGATTAGGACTGCACAGTAGTTGACCTTGTTAACAGAATTTTCCACGGCACTTTGGTGGGAGTTGTGACATAAGTAGAGCAATATTCTCGACTGCAGTGAAACTGATTACATGAATGTTTACAGCAAGCTATGATATTTTGCCCAACATATTTAACTTCAGCAAGGCATTTTTAGGTTCTGAGTTGCCTTTCCTCTTCAGTCCCTGACTGCTTGGCCAGCCTGATTAGCTTGTGATGTGTTCCTTGAGTATTAATTACATTGCACTGTTGCATTAGTTCAGTGCATTTGATTATTCAAAGGGTAATCTCCAATGGCATTTGACTCACACAAGCTCTTCTACATTAGAAATTTCATTCCTTTAATTGGTTCTCCTTTGTAGAATGTTGCTCTCTTCACAGCCTCTAACTGAATCAATCTCTTTATCTAAAGAGAGCTAATCCCACAGCCTCCATTGTCAAGTTTAAGATTTCCTTGAAGTCTTCAAACAACCTTCTTCTTGTTTTACCCCTGTCTTGTCCTTCTGGAACCATGTCTTCCATTACCATTTCTTTCCAGCCCACTGAGCCTATTGATGTGGCTGTAATATTTAAATTTCTTCAGTAAAATGTTGTTTATAAGCCAGTCTCTTCAATGTGTAGGTTCTTTTAAATATATTTATTATTAGAAAGTAGAGACAATACAATTTATATATTTTAAATTGTGATAATGGCTGGTCATTGGAGGTGATAAAAAGTTATTTTGTACAATCACTTATTATAGCTGTTGCCATTATGTTTTTTTCTTTTAAAAATAGATCAATTTCTCTGGGTCACTTAATCTTTTAAAATCAGTCACTGACCTTTAGATGATTTTCCCTTCTTGCCTAAGGCTGTTTCCTTCAGGTCATCGTCTGACCTCTCTGAAGGTGTCACCGGGCGTCGGGGTTGTAAGGTGGAGCGGTCCCAAAGTTCCAGCAAATCTTGAATATCCTTCTGAGAGGCTTCAAAATTATGGAATCTGTGAGTGTATATGTTTATATAGAAGGTAAACCAAGTGAGCCTTGTGAAATACATAAGTGTGTAAGTTTAAATAGAGGTTAAGCCAAATCAGTGTTGTGGATTATGTGATACGAACAGTCTAAAAGGGCTCAAAGATAAAAGAAAACTTATTTCCAACATTGCAAGGAAACATATAAAAAGTTTTTGGCCATGTAATAAAAAAGGAACAGATGAAATACATTGTAACAACTGGAAAAATTGAGAGAAGAAGAGATAGATAGAAACAGAGAGAAAAGATAGATAGAAACAGAGAGAAAAGATGCAAGGTAGTTTAAAGGAATGGTTTTGTAGGATTTTAACAACAGAATTAATGAAACATCTGTAGAAATAAAAAGTTGTGGAGAGACATGATCTATACCAGCAGGCACAGATATACAGAAGATGACGGTGATGAAACCAAGTAGGTCTTATGGAATATGTGAGTGTATGTGTTTATATAAAGAGTAAAATCAAGTGAATCAAAGTGTTATCAGATTATGTGTGTAATATTAGTAATAAGAGCGTAAACAACTTCTTTCTATATCTTTTTTTCTTTCAAATTTCAAAGTGTTTACTTCATCTTTCTTTCTTCTTTTCTCTTTCTCACTGGTACTGAAAAGGTGTCGTGGTTATATCATTTGTCGTTCTTGAGCTGCTTGAACTGTCTGAATTGGTTGATTTTCATTTGCTGTTACATGTCTCTGTCACTGCATCTATCCATCTTCTTCTGGGTCTCCCTCTTGGTCTTTTTCCATGCATTCTCAAGAAGTACGCCTTTGATGGTGATTAGTGAGGATTCATTCTGACCAGGTGGCCAAACCATTTAAGCTGTTGTTGTTCCATATATTCTTGGCAGGGTTTTGTTCCCACCATTTTTCTTATGGTTTCATTTGGTATTCTAAGTGTTTACTGTGCATATAATATATGTAAATATTTAATATTACTCTATTTTATAAGCCACATATTTAATATGTAAATTCTAATTGTTGAGTTTTCTCAATTTGTCCATGTTATTTCATTAAATCTCTGAATATTCTCTGTGTCCATATTATATCTTCAAATCTCCCTTTGGAGTGTATGTTGTACTCGTGGTTAGAAAAAAAAAATACTCTCACGGTCGACCCAGCCATTGGCAGAAATGGGTACCAGGGTATTGCCCTGGGAAGGTGAGGAATGTCGCCTCGCATCGTGATTTTCTATGCTTGAAGCGACACCATCCAGAAATCTCAGAACATTTATGGATAAGCGGCCGAGCACATATGGGTGGAAACTCACGTGCTAAGACGCCGGTTCAAGTCTTGTACTTTACCTTTACCTCCCTGTAATCTCTGTGCTCATACTAGATTTTCAGATTTACCCATGTTCTCTAAGTGTCCATATGATAATTTCAAATCTCCCTATGTTCTCTAAGTGTCCATACTATAATTTCAAATCTCCCTATGTTCTCTTATACCGGGAGTGTTGCTTTTTATACCAAGAATGATGAAATATACCAGAGTTGATAAATATGTCAGGGGAAATATAATAATTCCTTTTTCTCTTCAAGATGATACTGATGATGATGATTACATTTCCTTCATCAATATAATCACCAGCGGTACCAGCTTTCCCCCTAGTTACCACGAGCCATCATTACCAAGGGTGCTTACGCACGATGAGCAATGACTCGTGATATGACTGGCACTGGCTGTGTACTTCTTGATAGTGCGACCGTGCCCACCAGTGGCATCGCTCACCTTCATTGTATCAATGCTGAAACAATGGCCAATGAATCATATAGTGGAGTCTCCGCGCTTGTGTTTGACAACCTTCCCAGCGTTCGCTGCGCCCGGTACAGACGATTACAGATATTGCTATAGAACATCAAAGAACAATTCAGAAACACATTCCTGAGTATTTATTCATCTTCAAAATTCAGTTCACAGTTGACAGTCAAAATTACATATGGGCTGACAATTCCGCCCCTTTTATACACACTCTGCAGCCTTGCTGCTATACACAATGGGTTGGCGATCAGGGTTCCCTCCCTTCGCCATTATGGTAACATAACAATATGTAGACGACCAGGGCACACTTCCCCTCGTCTATAAGGCAATATATCAATCATTGGACACTTAGGGTACACTTCCCTTTGCCAACATGGTACTTCATTGGAGAATCATACTCCTGCTCGCTCCATCCTAGTTCCAGGACTCGTGCGAGCTCTTGTTGCTAGTTGTGGTGTACTATGACACCCCTTCAAAGGAATCTGCCCTTGAAGTAGACAGGGAATTGCTCCCTCCTCGAATATAGCTGTTCGTCGCACCTCGGTGCAACTACATTTCATGTGGACTTCCTCTGAAGTCACACTCAGTGCGTAATCACTTCTGGATCACACTATACGTGTTCTACGACACGCTGCCTGAGCCCTTCCTCTCTGAAAAGACTTATCTCTGAATACTTAATGTTCGTGGACTACGCCACTTTATAATAGCCTTCCTCTCTGAAAAGACTTATCTCTGAATACTTAATGTTCGTGGACTACGTCACTTTATAATAGCCTTCCTCTCTGAAAAGACTTATCTCTGAATACTTAATGTTCGTGGACTATGCCACTTTATAATAGCCTTCCTCTCTGAAAAGACTTATCTCTGAATACTTAATGTTCGTGGACTACGCCACTTTATAATAGCCTTCCTCTCTGAAAAGACTCATCTCTGAATACTTAATGTTCGTGGACTACGCCACTTTATAATAGCCTTCCTCTCTGAAAAGACTCATCTCTGAATACTTAATGTTCGTGGACTACGCCACTTTATAATAGCCTTCCTCTCTGAAAAGACTTATCTCTGAATACTTAATGTTCGTGGACTACGCCACTTTATAATAGCCTTCCTCTCTGAAAAGACTTATCTCTGAATACTTAATGTTCGTGGACTACGCCACTTTATAATAGCCTTCCTCTATGAAAAGACTCATCTCCGAATACTTAGTGTTCGTGGACTACGCCAGTTTATGGTAATGAGACACCAATAATGTCCCCACTCTGTCTCTACTAGCGAACTCATAATCGTTCACTCTGTCTCTTGTAACTAACCTACTAGCTAGTCACTAATTAGTAAAAACTGTCCCTCTTACTGTAACTCACTTGTGTGTATTCCATCCTTTATTGAAACAACTGAATTCCATCACTTCTACACTTCTATTCTATTCTATCACTGTCGCTAACTCATAACTTGAGCCTATCGTTCCTACTCTATCCTTTTACTGAAAAAACAAACTCTAACATGATCAACAGTACCAGCTGTAACAATACTAACACACAGCTGTCTGCATGAGATCCCAGCAAGGTCTAACGCTCAACTGACTTAACTAATTCTTTGTCTACTTTACAACCCCTCAATCTCGTTTTCGCATTTCTCTCAATTCTCGTTTTGCACGACTTGCTCACTGTCACTATTTCCACGTGGGCCTACTGAGCTCTCACCTGTTCGTCTCCCCTGACCTTCACCTTTCTACCTTTTATACGCCTAATAGCCTCCCCTTAATTATCCACTATTTCACTCTAAGTGTCCATACTATAATTTCCTAATCTCCCTATGTTCTCTAAGTGTTCAAATATCTTTAATTCTCCATGTTTTCTAAGGGTGTATATTATAATTTTAAATCTCCCTGTGTTCTATAAGTGTCTATACTATAATTTCAAATCTCTATGTTCTCTAAGTCAGTATACTGTAACTTCAAATCTCCCTGCTCTCTAAGTCTTCATACTATAATTTCAAATCTCCTTGCTCTCTAAGTCTCCACATTATTTTTTAAGTCCTTATTACATCTTCAAGTCTCTGAGCACTCTCTTAATGTCTCCACTCTATCTTGAAGTCGCCTATTGTTCTTTAAGTGCCCATGGTCTAACTTCAATATCCTCTACAGATGTGTCCCCAGTCTCAACCAAAGTTTACAACCACCAACATCAGACCTATGTTCACCTCTGACCTATGTTTACCTCTGACCTATATTTACCTCTGAATTAGAAGCAGCTCAGCCTCTTTGGCAGGGTCCTTGACCTCAGGTTGGCTGGAAGCTGCTTCTGCAGACTGCTTCAAATCCTTTTTGCCTCTTTCCTTTTTCTTCCTAGGAAATAATCAAAGCAAATAGTCATGTTTGACAGAGAAAAGACCCAAAAACTACAAATCAATATAAAGTGCATGGAGATATCTTGAAAGAGAGTTCAAGAATGTAACTAACTTAAACATATGATGGATATTCAAATGAAAACATTGAAAGTATGATACAAATTTTAAAAGTAGTGTGAATGTGATGATAAGATGGCAGGAATATATAACAGAATTATTTCATGACGAAAGGGACAAAAAAAAACATTTATAAAATGTACATCCAGCTATAAAATCCTGAAATATGAAGCAGAAAAAGCTATAAAAACAATGAAAAAGGGAAAAGCAGTAGGACCTGACAATCTACAGATAGAGATGATACAGGCACTAGAAGATTCTGGCATGGAAGTGGTCACAGATATATACCATACAGGAAACTATACCAAATGAACCAAAAACATCAACTTTCATTGCATTACTTAAAAAGAATGGTGCAGCTGAATGCAGTGATTTTAGAACAATCAGCCTAATGAGCCAGGTAACACAAATTTGACACAAAGTTATCTCTCTTCTCATTGCATGGCCAAAAATGATGATTGTTTCTTCCTAATATTGGAAATTAACTCTCTTTTTGCTTTGACCTCTTTCAGAACATTTTCATTACTCTTCTTAGCTGTCCATGGTCTTCTGTAAAACCACATTTCTACAGACTCCAGTGATTTTCTTGTCTGTTGCCCTATTGTTCATGATTCACATCCATATGTTAAGACTGGCTCTACATAACATTTAAGAACTCTTTTTCTTGTTTCTAATGTCAAAAATGGATTGTATAGTATCTTCCTCATTTTTTGGAAAGCTACTTTTGCCTGAGCTATTACGCATCTCACCTCTTTTGTACATCTACCATCTGAGATTAACAAATTTAAACAAAAGAATAGGTATGGCAAAAAGTAATTTAAATGCCATGAAAAATATACTAACATCGAAACAAATAACACCAGGACTAAAACTAAGAATAACAAAATGTTACATCTTCTCAATATTCCTGTATGGTGCAGAAACATGGACATTAGACAAGAAAAAAGAACAGAAAATTGAAGCCTTTGAAATGTGGATTTATAGAAGAATAGGTAGAATTGGATGTAAAGAAAAGAAAACAAATGATGAAGTTTTAAAACAACTTAAAATTAAAAGAGAACTACTAAACACAATTCAATCAAGACAAATGAAATTTTTGGGGCATGTTAAAAGACACAACAGCCTAATAAAAGTAATATTGGTTATTAAGTAATTTGTATATTATACAAGGTAAAAGAGGCAGAGGCAGACCAAGAATAACATGGACAAGTAACATCAAAAGATGGACAAGTCAACCTATGACAATCTGCACCATCAAAGCAAGAGACAAAGTGGAATGGCGCTCCATGGTAGCCAACCTTCGATGTGGAGACAGCACTCAATGATGATGATGAGTGCGAATGTCATGTGAGTTGGCAATATTGTACTAAGGATGTTAAGAGTGTCTGCATGTGACAGCACAATGCAGGCAATCAGCATGATGTTGTCAATGAAGTTTAAATATGGCCAACCCAGTATTGACATGCACCAAAGATGAGCTGCATTCTGTTATCACATTTTTTTAACATTAAAGGGGTGAAACCTATAGAAATTCATGGAGTTCATGGAGAAAATGAAGTTCCAGTATAGTGATGCATGCCTGTCACTTCAGCAGGTGTACACGTGGAGTAAGACGTTCCAAAACGGTGTAGCTGGAACCTGTGAGAGCATGCATGGAATGGTCACATCCCAACTCACCTAAACTGAATAGGTTTGGCATGCAGCCATCTGCCAGAAAGGTTATGCTGAATCTCTTTTGGTATTAATGAGGTATTATTTAAGAACACCACAAGCCCAAGGACATTGCCTACTGTCACCAGTGCCATATATAAAGATTTTCTAAGGAATCATCTTCGACCTGCAATCAGTCCAAACAACCCAGACTTCTGAGTACGTGTCCTTTTGCAACATGCCATGCCCAGCCCCATAATGACCATGCAATGATTGCAACCATCAAGAGCCTCCACTTTCAGGGTCTACCCCATCCTCCATACTCGCTAGACATTATGTCTTTGGATGACTGAAAGAGGCAGTGGGAGGAGAGACTTTCAGATCTGATGAAGAGGCGCAACAGGTGGTGTATGAATGGTTACACACACGATCAAAATAATTTTCTTCAACAGGAATCCATGCACTTTATATGTGCTGGGGGACTTGTAAGAACGCAAGGATGTTTATGTTGAAAAGTAAGAGTTATTTTTTGTTTTTTGAGAACAAATTTGCTTCAAAAAAGATATATTTAAGGTTTTAAGTTGAATCTCCCGCATATAATAAGCAATAGAAAATGGTCGAGATGAATAAATAAAAGAATAGGAAAGGTTAAAAGTATTTTTAACAACAGGAAGTTCATGCTCACATCAAAGAAAATAGCATTGAGAATAATAATGATTTCTAGCTACTCAACATTCTTGTAAGGTACAGAAACATGGACATTAAATATGTACATAAATATTGAAGCCTTTGCAATGTGGATTTATAGAAGAATATGATAAATTGTTTAAACAGAGAAGAAGTTTGCTGTCATGTCAAGGTCAGTATGTGTGGTTATGCCACATGAGAGTTATTTCATTCTTGATACTAATGCTCACTAAACTTCACTGTCTTAAAACATATATCCTATAAACTTTACTGCCAAACAACATATGTCTCCTAAACTTCACTCCTAGAAATATACAGTCCATAAATTTATTGGTAGAAAAAATAATATATCTCATAAATAAATCAATATCATTTTCTGAAACTGTCATACCATCACCCTCTCATTTTTAATTCTTGATATACAATTCTTGTAAGTTACTATGCTCTTATTCTACTAACTTCAATTACTTTCCATATGTAATTGTTACTACATTCTTCTGAAGTTGTCTCATTATACTTAGCACACTATTATATACGTTTTCTAGCTCAATCTATTTAGTAGGGATATCGAATGTTTCTAGCCTAACTTACTCTGTAGGGATATTAGATGTTTATAGTTTAACTTACTCTGTAGGGATATCAGATGTTTATAGTTTAACTTACTCTGTAGGGATATCAGATGTTTATAGTTTAATTTACTCTGTAGGGATATCAGATGTTTATAGTTTAATTTACTCTGTAGGGATATCACATGCTAATAGCTTAACTTACTCTGTAGGAATATCAAATTTTTCTAGCTTAACTTACTCTGTAGGAATATCAGATTTTTCTAGCTTAACTTACTCTGTAGGGATATCACATGCTAATAGCTTAACTTACTCTGTAGGAATATCAAATTTTTCTTGCTTAACATACTCTGTAGGGATATCACATGCTAATAGCTTAACTTACTCTGTAGGGATATCACATGCTAATAGCTTAACTTACTCTGTAGGGATATCACATGCTAATAGCTTAACTTACTCTGCAGGGATATCACATGCTAATAGCTTAACTTACTCTGTAGGGATATCACATGCTAATAGCTTAACTTACTCTGCAGGAATATCAGATTTTTCTGTCCCAATAGATTCTGGCCGATCTTGCCCTTTCTCTCCATCATGGCTTTTAGCAACTGAGGTTTTCTTGGCCTGATCTGGTCCCTTGCCTCCACCTTGAGCTTTCTTATCCTTTTCCTTGTCCTGTCCAGCTGGACCTTTGTTCTTTCTACCTTTACCACCCCTAGATCTGAAAACAGAGACAAAGAGACAATCAGTGCAATGTTTACCCCTAGGTATGAGAGCAAAGAGACAATCAGTGCAATGTTTACCCCTAGGTATGAGAGCAAAGAGACAATCATTGCAATGTTTACCCCTAGGTATGAGAGCAAAGAGACAATCATTGCAATGTTTAACCCTAGATCTGAGAGCAAAGAGACAATCAGTGAAATGTTTGCACCTAGATCTGAGAGCAAAGAGACAATCAGTGCAATGTTTACCCCTAGGTATGAGAGCAAAGAGACAATCATTGCAATGTTTAACCCTAGATCTGAGAGCAAAGAGACAATCAGTGAAATGTTTGCACCTAGATCTGAGAGCAAAGAGACAATCAGTGCAATGTTTACCCCTAGATCTGAGAGCAAAGAGACAATCAGTGCAATGTTTAACTCTAGATCTGAGAGCAAAGAGACAATCAGTGCAATGTTTACCCCTAGATCTGAGAGCAAAGAGACAATCAGTGCATTGTTTACCCCTACATCTGAGAGCAAAAAGACAATCAGTGAAACCTTAACCCCTAGATCTGAAAACAAAGAGACAATCAGTGTAACTGAAGTTAAATTACTTTATGCTAGTTATGTCCATCTTATAATGTTTGTTACTTGTTGGATACACTTCTATTCCTATATGAAATAAATTACCTTTTAGTAAAAACAAAGAATACTATTACAGTAGACAGCTGCATTTCTACAAAAATGTACAACCTGACATTTATCCATTACATGCTAAAGTCCAGTTCTATTTGTATTTATTGTAGTGAAGTTACCAAAGTTACCCAAGGACAAGTATTTTCCCAATAGCAGCATACAATTGTGAATTATGGACAATCTCACAAACAGCAAGAAAGAAAATTGATTAATTCAAAACAAAATGGTGCTGAAAAATCCTTAAGATATCCTGGATAATGAAAAAGAGCAATAAAGGCATATTAAAGGATTTAAACAAAATGAACTTGCATGTAAACATCATTCAACAGAGGAAATTAAAATACTATGGCTACATCAAAAGACATAGCAGGCTGGAAAGAACAATAATTGAAGGCATGGTTCCTGGATGATGCATCAGTGGCAGACCAAGAAGAAGGTGGTTTCAAGACAACAAGGAGACCTTGAACATGACAATAGAAGAAAAGGGAGATCTGGCTAGAGACAGAGATTCTTTCAGGTGGGCTGTGGTGAATGCAATGTTTTGCAAAGAACATGTGACATGATATAGTTACCAAGGCTGTTACTGCAACACTGTACAATACATTTTTATGTAATTTTGTTTTTATCTACACCAACTTCTCCATGGTTTTACATAATCTTTTCCACATAGCTGTATAATATAAGGAACATTCAGTGAGAAACTAAATAGGTTGTATTAAAAATCATATTTACAACTAATATTATTCTAGTCAGATTATAATAGTCAGATTCTAGACAATGAGGTCATTTTAAGTTTGTTTTTAATTCCTTAAAGGAGACCATAAAATGGTTTGGACACATTTTGAAAAATGATGAGATTATTGATGAAGAAGGATCTGTCTAATCATCTGTTGAGTGAGAGAGGATGTTTCCAAAAATGAACACATGCCAGTACCGTCAGTCAGAACATGACTGGAGGAATTATGGGAAGGGTGGTGTAGCAGATACTGAGATATTTAAACCACAATTAGGCAGATTCCATGGATAGCTCTGTTGTGATAGCAGTATCTGCTAAGGATACATTTAATGTAAACTTTAGTATAAGAGAGTCATGGTGGTCAAAGTTTTATATGTGACAACACTAGAATGTGCACCTAAGATTCTCAACTAAACAATAAAGATATACATTGGACATAATAATTGCAACATATAAATCTGTGAGAATCAATTTTTCCACTTGCTTTTTTTTTTTTTAATAAGACTCACAAATAGTTTTTCTTCTTCAGCGATCAGCTATTGCTATGGATTTAGACATCTAGACCAGCTTGGGTCATGAACAAGACGGTTCATTTGATGCAACACTGGTCCCCCATAACTTGTCATACGGAGTTGCTTCTCTGAGCCATATTTGTGATCTTAGGGTGTTGAAAGTGCTGCAGTCCTGTAGGATATGCTCAGGAGTTTGTCTGCATGCTCTACAATCACATGTTGCAAAGTCACTGAGTCCTATCTTGTGTAGGTGTGTTCTGAAGCCACAATGATCTGTTCTGAGTCTGAATATCTTACGCTGCTCATATCTGCTGAGTTTGTTTAAGCTGTTGTGTTTTGGCTCATATTTTCCATGTAACTCCCTCGATTTGGTTTTCCTGACTTGTTTCAATTTCTTTGAGGTTCTAGCTTAGTTGGACTATTGAAGGCTCCCACCCTGTTTTTGGAAATTGATCTGTTTTCTCATTTCCAGGGATATCGCAATGTTCTGGTATCCACTCAGGAGTTCTGTCTTTTCTGATAGCGAACATATCTTGTTCTTTATTTCTTGAATGAGCATGCCCCTGTTTTTGGCTTGACATTGCTTCTATGAAATAGATTTCATCAATTATCTACAACTTTGAACAAAAAAATCTTAAAATTAAATTTAACAAAATTATCAGTTTTTTTCTAGAACAACATTTCATAAACATCCATCAGTAAACAATTTAGGCACATTTGTAAACAAATGTGCATAAACATTTGTTAGTTGTATTTGTATAAAATACTAAACTATCAATAAACTAAAATTTTTACTGGCTAAAGTTTATCAGTGTAAAATAAGCTGTAAATTTAGATTACCAGAGAAATAATCATCAGATTTTATTTAATTGGATGAGACAATTATCATTCTGGAGTCTCAGTTACTTTGTACTAACAAGAACTGCTCTATGCCTTTATAAGAGCAACTGAGTATGCAGTATATTTCATGTTTTGTGGTATAAGTTACCACTTTCTTTCTTTTTTTTTTTATTAAACTTGCCTCTGCCTTATATTATTTCAATACTTACCTCTCCTTCTATCATGCATTAATCACTCACCTTTCATTTTATCATGCACTAATCACTCACCTCTCCTTCTTTTATGCACTAATAACTCACCTCTCTTTCTATCATGCACTCACCTCTCCTTCAATCATGCACTAATCACTCACCTCTCCTATCATGCACTCACCTCTCCTCCTATCATGCACTAATCCCTCACCTCTCCTATCATGCACTAAAAACTCACCTCTCCTTCTATCATGCACTCACCTCTCCTTCTATCATGCACAAATCACTCACCTCTCCTATCATGCACTCACCTCTCATCCTATCATGCACTAATCACTCACCTCTCCTTCTATCATGCACTAATCACTCATCTCTCATTCTATCATGCACTAATCCCTCATCACTCCTTCTATCATGCACTAATCTCTCACCTCTCCTTCTATCATGCACTAATCACTCACCTGTCCTTCTATCATGCACTAATCACTCACCTCTCCTTCTATCATGCACTAATCACTCACCTCTCCTATTATGCACTCACCTCTCCTCCTATCATGCACAAATCACTCACCTCTCCTTCTATCATGCACTAATCATTCACCTCTCATTCTATCATGCACTAATCACTCACCTCTCCTTCTATCATGCACTAATCACTCACCTCTCCTTCTATCATGCACTAATCACTCACCTCTCCTCCTATCGTGCACTAATCACTCACCTCGCCTTCTATCATGCACTAATCATTCACCTTTCCTCCTATCATGCACTAATCACTCACCTCTCCTTCTATCATGCACTCACCTTTCCTTCTATCATGCACTAATCATTCACCTCTTCTATCATGCACTCACCTCTCCTTCTATCAAGCACTAATCACTCACCTCTCCTTCTATCATGCACTCACCTCTCATTCTATCATGTACTAATCATTCACCTCTCCTTCTATCATGCACTAATTACTCACCTCTCCTCCTCCTTCCTTCTTTCCTCCTCCTCTCTTGCCTCCCTCTCTAGTTTATCCTTTTCAGCTTTTTCTTTTTCTCTGAGAAAAAAATGGTCATAAAATAAATAAATGAAAACTGCACAGAATACCCTCGGAAATCATGGCTTTGCTCAAAACAAAAGTGTCACATGACCACCCAACTTTAATCCCTACATGCAAAGATGACATGACATAAGTTTGAAACAATGGAGAGATCCCACATATCAACCTGAGGCCTTCTTCAGAACAGAAAATAACATAAGTGTTAAACACAAAGATCATCATCATCAAGTACCATGCCTGCTGGTGTAGATGATCATGTCTCTCCACAACTCTTAATTTCGACAGTTATTTATCATTTCCGTAGTTGACCTTCTGCCAAGCCATTCTCTTAAGCTGTCTGGTGTCTTTTCTCTATTGCTTCCTCTATCTCTTCATCCCTCAGTTTTCCCAGTTGTCACAATATATTCCAGCTGTTCCCTTCTCATTACATGGCCAAAAAATGATGACAAAGATAGAAATAAGAAAAATATATACATAACCTTTTGCTATTGATTTTGTGCGCTAGCCAGAGTGAGAACACTTGCAAATTTGACATGGAGATTACTTTTAGGGTTGGTTAATTAAATGGAAGAAGATATATTAGAGAGAAAGTAGTTTTAGTAGAGGAGAAGAGAGAAGTCAATGAAGTAGATGTCAGGTGTGTATCTTTGGTATGTCTTCTTCTTCACTGTCCACCTGTTAAGTGAGTGAGGGTGCATTGTGTCGCTAGCTTAAGGTTAGTCGCAAGTGCACACAGGATCTCCTGTTTTTTGCCGTTATTCAAGCAGTTTAGTCATCACTAGATCTCACTACAGAGAGATTGGAAGAGAGTAAAAGCCACAAAGAAACTACAGACTCGATGAGAAAAATTCCCACTGCTTGTGATGGAATTTAACCTTGTACCTTCTTGTCAAGAGGCAGACACTTTACATCTAGATCCCCAAGTCCCCTATCTATACCGTATGTGACATCAGAAGGCGAAGGTATACCTCACAGCAGCAGAGCTGGAAGTTGTCAGTGGCCCACAGTTGATGGCTTGTGCCAGGATCGGTGAACCACAACCATCCAGACCCTGCTCAATCTCTCCGTTGTGCCTCTAATAACAGACTAACTTGTCTAGTCTGACCAAGCGAGTAAGGATCAAAGAGGGAAGACAACCCAGTACTCAAAACTGTTGTGCTGAAGTCGGATGTGTTGAGCCAAAAGGCATAAATATCACAGTTATACTGCAAACCACAGCACAACACAGACACACCAACTTGACATCCTTTTAAGGGTGGATGACAAAGATGTGTATTCCTTTAGTCATCGGGCGAATGCAAGCAAGTAAGCATATGTGACATCAGAATTACATAGGTAAAGTCACAACTGATGGAACTTGTCAAGCACAACAGCAAATAATTGGTAGCTACTGGAACTCTCAAACTTTGTTCTTTGGTCACATTATCAATCTTATCATATCCAAAGCATCCAGAAATATAATTTATAATCAAGAGAAGAAGGTGGACATATACTGGCCATGTAATGAGAAGAGACAACAAAAGAATCTCAAGGTAAGTTCTTAATAGGAACCAGAAGGTAAAAGAAAAAAAAGGCCATTGTAAAGAAACTCTACAAAAAACACTGACATGAGAAGCAACAACAGCAGTCATGAGCTCTTTTACTGAAGTTGGGAGGTTCATCCAGAATCAGGACATATAGTGAGATACAATGAGGGTCTTGAGCAAAATCTGACACTTAATAGTAAAGATGGTCAGACATAAAGGTCTAGAATTTCAACCATATGTACTGTCTTCAGCTGGAAATGACTACAGATACAGAGACTATTACGTCATTAATTTATCTTCAACAATTCACTTCAATTGTCAAACCATTATCATCTAAACTTATAATAATCACCTCATTAATACAATTAATTCATCGTCATTATCAGCTTTATTTTAAGCAAGTTATTATTATATACAACAAAGCATCACAAATTCAAAACCATCAACAACTCATAACCATCAACAACCCAACATCATCAATAACTCAATAAATAAATAAAATTCAACAACTCACAACCGTTAAAACACTAACATCACCAATAACTAAAAAAAATAAATAAAAACCAACAACATCAGTAACTCATAACCATCAACAACCCAACATCAAGAACTCAACAACATTAATAACTTATAGACACCAACAACCCAACATCAACAAGATCAATTCTAACCAACCATATCAACAGCTACAGCAACAACCATGATAATCAACAAACCAACAGCTAACTTTACCTTTTGAGTCTCTCCTTTTTGAGAATCAACAACTTGCCATCAACACAGGCTCTCTCCTCCTCTCCCAGAGCATCATACTCTTCCTCATCCATCTCTTCTAGCCATTTCATCTCTTTATCTCTCTTTTCCTGCTCTTCAAGCTCTATGAATTACAAAAGAAAATATTAAATTATTGATCTCTCTACCCTTTTTCTTCTGTTCTTCAAACTCTGTGCATTACAAATAAGTCACTGGGGTAAAAAAAATGTGATATCAGTTGTAAAACTGTTGAATGATGTGACAACAACATCAATAGGCAAGCAGGACCTGTTGTCATACCAACTTTGGAGTAACTAGACAGGAGTTTTTTTTTAATTCTCCACATTGATGATTTTGTAAAATGGTTGTCTTCTGAGTAACAAAGCAATCAGGACAGAATACACACAAAGAGTAATATTCTCTGTGTGAGCCTCAGTTAACAAAGTAATTATGATTGTACCTTCTCTCTTTCTCTCTCTCGCACACGCACACGCACACGCACGCACGCACACACACACACACACTCACACATAGATTAATGTCCTCTGTGTGGGGTCAAGTACATTGTATAAATTAATAAGTTAAAAATGGTGACAAAAGACTGATTTGATGAGAGTGATCATCATCATGTTAAACTAGCTATCTGTAATGAAAGCCTCAATATGTTAAACAATTTGCCTGTACTGATTCCCCATTATGTTAAACAATTTGCCTGTACTGATTCCCCATTATGTTAAACAATTTGCCTGTACTGATTCCCCATTATGTTAAACAATTTGCCTGTACTGATTCCCCATTATGTTAAACAATTTGCCTGTACTGATTCCCCATTATGTTAAACATGTTGCCTGTACTAACTCACAAACATGTTAAACATGTTGCCTGAACTACCTCTCCATTATGTTAATCTATCTTCTTGTACTGACTACCCATTATGTTGAATAAGCTACCTAAACTGACTCCATTATGTTAAACTATCTTCTTGTACTGACTACCTATATATGTTAAACAAGCTGCCTGAACTGGCTCCCCTTCATGTTAAACAAGCTGTCAGTACTAAATTTCTGATATTAAAAACACTGCAAGTACTAACTTCTTCAAGTTAAACAAGCTGTCCCTCTGTTGCTAAACAAACTGCCTGTACCATAATTTGCATCCAACTTTTAATATTCAGACATCTTATACTACTGTAGAGAATTCATCTCTGAACATTGTAATATATAAAATGTGATCAAACAATTAACAATAGTAGATACATCATCAAGTTTGTTACAACTCACACCTGTTTGGGACACATACTTTAGCTAAAATAACCTAAGTCACATTGACACAAATTAGGCCCTAATATAATGCATATGAGCCCCATCTTCTGACAAAAATGTTGGTGTTTCTAACCTACATTCAGGACTGCTTTCATTAAATTTTCCCTCATTCCTGCTATAAAAACAATTATTGTTTATATAATGCTGCCGACACTGCCATGTATGTTGTTTCAGTTCTTCTTGCAAATTTGCTAAAATAACAATTGTTGCCTAAAAGCCCAGTGTTTATGACTTTCAATTTTATTGCTGCCACTAGCACAAAAATATTTCAACTTCAAATGCAAATTTAACCAAATTGAAATAATCAAAAAAATTATTACTTTAACTGTTATTCACAGAAATTAGTCAACTGTACTGCTGTATAAACAAATTTGGATTTTAAATGTTAATATGAGAGATTAGATGTCATGAATTAAGCAGATAATAATATAAATTATATAGTCCAGGTATAATTTCCTGAAGTGCTGGACTAGACAAACTTTCCAGTCAGACATCGTGGGAGGGAATTCCATATTTGACGTCATGATTTCATTAAACTAAGGTTGAGGCTTTAAAGAGCGCACGTTCAGATGTGAACTGCCACATGTAAAAATTTGTGTTATAAAAAAAGCTTGTGAAATCATTGTTTCAGCATGTGTCGACTATGGGTTAAATAGCTTTTTTCTGGAAAGTAAAGGTGGCCTGGTGTGATTCTGATAATATTACCCAAAAAATGTTATGTGGTTGAGGAAAAAGTATGGTCACTAACACCATATTCTCCATATTTCTAGCAAGGTATGCTGGGAACATTTGCTTTTCCTTTGGTTAAGGGGAAACAAAGAAGAAGAAATGACCTACCTTTCTGTTTCAGCGCCTTTTCTTCCTGCTCCTTGAGAACACTGTAGTCAAGTTTTAGTGAACAGAAAAAGATGAATCTACGGTTGTTGAAAGCTTTCAAAATGGCACTGGCTGTTGTGAAATATGACTGTGAGAATAGTGTCTCCAACCCATCAAACACAACCCCTCTGTAGCAATCATTCAACTGAAGCAAACAATAATCATCTGAATTACCATTTGACATCATTCTCATTTATTATACATTAATGCATTCACTATCAAGAGGTTTAACATCACGCCATTTTTCACAATTTAAAAAAATTTGAAACAACCGCAAGAAAATAAATAAAAATTGATCTAAATCACAGTTTGTTCAAACAATTTGCTCAGGGAGTCAGAGTTTAAATAAAAGAATTACAAGGTTACAGTGGAAATAATTGTGGAATTTCAATAAATTAAAAGCTGCACTGCATTTCTCGCATTTGCTACTAGAGCCACATTTTGTGACTCGTGGCACGGAATGTGTTAACAATGTGTGAATAATTTAAATACATTCAAAGATAGATGTATCAGGAAAATACTTTATATACCATGTAATGGATTCTAAACTAGTGCAGAAGTAAGAGAAATGACCATGCAACCAACAATAACATCTACAGCCAAGAACAGCAGGTGGGCTTTTATCGGCCATGTAATAAGATGAGGTACCAAGAGATTGCAAGACATGCCATTAAATGGGAAACAGCAAGCAAAAGAAAAAAAAAATGATGATCCAGAGAAATGTTAAGAACACTGATGTGGGATACAATGACAGCGTGTATCAGCTATTTTGTTGAGATTGTGAGGCTCACTGAGAACTGGGAAAAACATACTGTGGATCCTGTGCAATGTCTGACGTTACTCTGAAGATAACTGCAAAGAACTGTTGGACATGGAGAGTTTTAATCTTTGCTATATGTGCCATCTTCAGCTTGAAAGAACAAAAGATAGATAAATAGAATCAGCTATATTTAAGTCCCCTTGTGGCTCTCGTCTTCAGTGAGGGGAGAAAAGAATAGAGTGGTGGGGTGGATGTGGGAAATTCCAGACTGCAATGAAACTGGTTCCATGGATAGAATACTTCAGGAAAAGTTTATGAAAACTTATTGTTAAGATCTGGATATAAAGCAATTACTGACCAACACAATATTTACATATCACCAAATCTGAATATAACAAACTTCCCCACCTAACCTACAAAAAAATTCTATTTTTGTAAAAGTTCAAGTAAAAAATATGATTTGGGTGGCTTTCTTTTTATATTTAAAAAAAATGTATCACTATCATAATTTTTTAATTATTAGAGACCTCACTTTCCACCAACATAGATTCTCATTTTTCACAACTTCTCTGATTATTCACCATCAAATTATTATTTCATTTTCCACATCTGAAATTCCCATGAACATTTCATTCATTTGCCTATCAAAACACCTGCAGTGTGTATGAAATAATTGTAGTAGTTGTTTTGATTCA
The DNA here is from genome assembly GCA_032433765.1 of Megaustenia siamemsis. NCBI lineage: Eukaryota > Metazoa > Mollusca > Gastropoda > Stylommatophora > Ariophantidae > Megaustenia > Megaustenia siamemsis. The sequence goes on along the minus strand of JAVIAB010000106.1, from coordinate 74,338,348 downwards.
AATTATCTTCAAAATAATCATCAAATGGCAATCATTTTGAGTCACATTGGTCAGTTCAATATTATAACAGCACTCTTCCTTTCAAAAATGGAAGATAATGTACATATAATGTATTTAAAATTATTTTATATTTTAAAGTTTTAATAATGGTAGCCAACGTACAGTTGCTATTGGTTTTAAACACAAATTCTCATGACAGACTGAAAGCTTTAGACATGCCTCACCTGTAGTCTTTCAGCCAGGATCTCTACTAGAAGGTCCTCAGGAAGCAAACAAGAAACAAGCCCATCCTCTCCTGCAATGCTAGCGCTAATACTCAACCGGCGAGCCATAGGACCTGTTATCAGCGGAGGACTGCTTGGAACCTGACACACAAGAAAGTAAGATATCAAAGGTAACAGACATGACTTGCAGTCTTAACAGTTACTTGTACTTGCTGTTTTGTTAGTTACTTTCTGTTTTGTTAGTTGGTGTCCTGTTAGCTACATGCTGTCTTGTTAGTTGGCATCTTGTTAGCTACATGCTGTCTTGTTAGTTGGTGTCCTGTTAGCTACATGCTATCTTGTTCACTACTTGCTGTCTTGTTCGTTGGTGTCTTGTTAGCTACATGCTGTCTTGCTAGTTACTTGCTATGTATTTTTAGTTGCTTGATGTCTAGTTAGTTAATAGAAGTTATGTTAGTTACTTGAACTCATATTAGTTCTATTATCACAGTACTAACAATATTTCTTTTTACCACAACTCCTGTATTTTATCACACCATTACAATTAATTTATTTTGTATCACAGCTCTTCTACTCTATCAAAGCACTACATATCATTTCTTTAATATCTTGGCCCTTCTATTCTATCACAACACTATAATAATTTGTTGCCCTAGTTTAAAGACAGAAATGATTGAGAGAGCATGTCACATTATCCATGAAAATCACAGCTGAAGTATGAAGTTAGTGTGCCAGTGGGAATAAGTCAATCACTTCAACCAAAGAAAGTGAGACAATTTTAAAGTAACATCAAGTTCATGTTAAGTTGTTTTTTTTAATAAATCAAAATGGAATTGCTAACAAGAAATGTGTGCCTTCAGATCAAATAGTTCATTTGTCTTTCACCACTGAGGTCTTGAGATGCCTTTGAGAGAATGTGAGAACATGAACAGACAACAAATGGTGAAACAAAACATGGCTTCTCCACCACAACAATGCACCAGTCCATGCTGCCATCCAGATTCAATTTTTTTTTTTGGCCAGTATCAACTTGACTGTGGTGACCCATCTCCCCTATTCACCAGATTTTGCACCATGTGGTTTTTTGTTTCCATAACTTAAAATGAAGCCAAAAGGATTAAGATTTCAGACAGTGGAGAGAGAAAATTTTCAAGCAGAGTTGCCTGTCCTTCTTAACATAGAAGAAAATGACTCCCAGATATGTTCCTGAAGTGGTAGAACTAAAGAGAGCATTGTCAACACTCAAAAGGGGACTAATTTCTTGGTCATGGTATCCACTAGTGTGTAAGGAATGCTATTCTTTTTTTTATGTCTTCAGTCCCAGTACCTTTCCACTGCCACCTTCCTTTTCTCTCACTGAAGTAATTAATATCTGTTGTACCACTTTCTTTATATTTTATCAAAGTGTCCTAACTCTAGTCCTACATACACTTAAAGTAGACAGATGATACCTGACTGTTGGTGGCCCCTTCCAATGATGAATTAACCACAGTATTCTTGACACCAGAGGTCAACTTGCTTTTCTGATCAGCCAATGTGCTTGCCTTCCTGGCAACTCCCAAGCCAGCTGTGGAATGTTAGTTCTGTTTAGTTGTTTGTTGCTGTTATGAATCATCAAGTTTTTTGTTTGTTTATGGTTACATGTGAGGAGTGCATGACAATGCAGTGAAAATCACTGTTATCCTGGCTGAAAAGTGGGCATTTGGTGTTCGAAGCCCACAGTAGACAGAAAGGATTTTTTCTAATGGGGGTTAATAAAAATTCAGTCTCACACGTCATGGTGACTGCTTTGGCCAAGCGCCCTTTATTTCTCTGGTCCCATCAAGAACCCCATTCCCCCCCCCCAACCCAACGTACACCATCAGATATATATGGTAGACATGTTGTATGATAGTTTTTTTTTTTTTACGGTTATATGTTGCTAAGTTTTATTATTTGTATGGTTTTTATATTGTTAAGTTTTGTTGTTTGTTTTTGTGGTCATGTATTCTCAAGTTTTTTTTAGTGAATGTGTTGTTATATGTTGTAAATTTTTGTTGTTTATTTGTTGTTATATGTTGTCGCATTGCCATATTTATGTGGTTATATGTTATCAAGTTTTTTTGTTTGTTTGATGTTATATCTTGTCAAATTTGTTGCTTATGTAGTTATACACTACCACATTTTATTATCTGTGTGTTGTTATATGTTGACAAGTTTTGCTGCTGGTGTTATTAACATGGTTATATTTGTCAGGTTTTGATATGTGTGTTATTATAAACCACTAAATGCAGTTGCATGTATGACTATAAGACATTTGATGTGTGTGTGTGTGTGTTTACATCATCTTCTTCTTCTTCTACCTTTCAGCTTCCTGTGGAGCATAGGTCTTCAACAAACACTTTCCAAGTCATTCTGTTTCTTGCCATTCTTTTAAGATCATTCCATGTCTTCCCCATAATCTTCATCTCTGCATCTATCTGTCTTCTCCAAGAATTCCTTGATGTTTACATCATGAATAGTATAATTGCTAGATGAATGACATTAAAAACGAGATGACATATGACAAGAAATACAACTTGTTATATCAAATGAAAACAGTTTATTGGAATCAGTAAAAAATACAAACAAAAACTAACAAAACACAGCAGATAAAAAACACCACAGAGATTCTTACAGTCAACAAACACTAGTGGAAGCATCACAGAGAACCTCAGAGACAATACACACTGATGCAAGTACCACAGTTAACCTTAGAGACAACAAATACTGATGGAAGTACCACAGTTAACCTTAGAGACAACAAATACTGGTGGAAGTACCACAGTTAACCTTAGAGACAACAAACACTTGTGGAAGTACCACAGTTAACCTTAGAGACAACAAATACTGGTGGAAGTACCACAGTTAACCTCAGAAACAACAAACACTGGCTGGTGGAAGTACCACAGTTAACCTTAGAAACAACAAACACTGGCTGGTGGAAGTACCACAGTTAACCTCAGAAACAACAAACACTGGCTGGTGGAGGTACCACAGTTAACCTTAGAGACAACAAATACTGGTGGAAGTACCACAGTTAACCTCAGAAACAATAAACACTGGCTGGTGGAAGTACCACAGTTAACCTTAGAGACAACAAATACTGGTGGAAGTACCACAGTTAACCTCAGAAACAACAAACACTGACTGGTGGAAGTACTACAGTTAACCTCAGAAACAACAAACACTGGCTGGTGGAAGTACCACAGTTAACCTTAGAGACAACAAACACTGGCTGGTGGAGGTACCACAGTTAACCTTAGAGACAACAAATACTTGTGGAAGTACCACAGTTAACCTCAGAAACAACAAACACTGGTGGAAGCACCACAGAGATTCTCACAGTCAACAAATGCTGGCCTCAGATAACCTCACAGACAACAAACACTGGTAGAAGCACCATAATTACTCTCACAGACAATAAACACTGGTAGAAGCACCATAATTACTCTCACAGACAATAAACACTGGTAGAAGCACCATAATTACTCTCACAGACAATAAACACTGGTAGAAGCACCACATATACTCTCACAAACAATAAACACTGGTAGAAGCACCACATATACTCTCACAAACAATAAACACTGGTAGAAGCACCACATTACTCTCACAGACAATAAACACTGGTAGAAGCACCACAATTACTCTCACAGACAATAAACACTGGTAGAAGCACCATAATTACTCTCACAGACAATAAACACTGGTAGAAGCACCATAATTACTCTCACAGACAATAAACACTGGTAGAAGCACCATAATTACTCTCACAGACAATAAACACTGGTAGAAGCACCACATATACTCTCACAAACAATAAACACTGGTAGAAGCACCACATATACTCTCACAAACAATAAACACTGGTAGAAGCACCACATTACTCTCACAGACAATAAACACTGGTAGAAGCACCACATTACTCTCACAGACAATAAACACTGGTAGAAGCACCACATTACTCTCACAGACAATAAACACTGGTAGAAGCACCACATTACTCTCACAGACAATAAACACTGGTAGAAGCACCATAATTACTCTCACAGACAATAAACACTGGTAGAAGCACCACATTACTCTCACAGACAATAAACACTGGTAGAAGCACCACAATTACTCTCACAGACAATAAACACTGGTAGAAGCACCATAATTACTCTCACAGACAATAAACACTGGTAGAAGCACCATAATTACTCTCACAGACAATAAACACTGGTAGAAGCACCATAATTACTCTCACAAACAATAAACACTAGTAGAAGCACCAGATATAACCTCAAAGACAACAAACATTGATGGGAGCACAACGAATACTCTCACAGACCACAATTACTCTCATAGACAACAGGCACTGGTGGAAACTACACAGATACACTCACAGATGACAAACACTGGTGGAAGCACCACAATTACTTTCACAGACAACAAACATCACAGACAACTAATACTAGCAGAAGCACTACAGATAACCTCACAGACAACTAAAGCTAGTAGAAGCACCACAGATACTCTCACAGACAACAAACACTGGTAGAAGCACCACAGATACTCTCACAGACAACAAACACTGATGGGAGCACCACGGATACTCTCACAGATAACAAACACTGATGGGAGCACCACAAATACTCTCACAGACAACAAACACTGATGGAAGCACCACGGATACTCTCACAGACAACAAACACTGATGGAAGCACCACGGATACTCTCACAGATGACAAACACTGATGGAAGCACCACGGATACTCTCACAGACAACAAACACTGATGGAAGCGCCACGGATACTCTCACAGACAACAAACACTGATATGAGCACCACAGATACTCTCACAGACAGCAAACACTGATGGAAGCACCACAGATACTCTCACAGACAACAAACACTGATGGGAGCACCACAGATACTCTCACAGACAACAAACACTGATGGAAGCACCATGGATAACTCTCACAGACAACAAACACTCTGAGACACCATAGACAGTCTGACTAAACAAAAAAAATAACCACCAATAAAGACATCATAGACAATGCCTATTACTTCGAACAGCCAAGCATACCTTGTGTATGAGCTGCCACTGCCTCCACACTAAGACCATCCACCTTCTTGTCCCCCTCCAGACCATCTTGCTCCAATGTTCTGTTCCTGGCAGCAAGAGAACATAGTTCTCGAGCTTTGAGGCCTGCGGGTGTATGCCCACTGGCAATTGCATCACAGACAACCCCATCCACTGTAAGGAGAGCAGTTTCATAATGTTTGGCTAAGGCCACTGCAGTTCTTGTTTTGCCTTTAATAAAAATAGTTATAGAAGTTATCATGTGAATGTGAATACTTGTTTTTTTGTTACATTAAGCTAAAGTGACTACAGGATACTATACAATGTTGCATGAAAAAAGTTACTGAAACTTAAAGAGCATAGATTATGATCATAGGAGGTACAGGTAGATAACAGTACTGGCAAAGTCATTGCTTATACTTCAAATTCAGAGATACAACCAGGTAACATTATCTAATTAAGGGCTGAGTATCTGAGGGACATAGATAACATTATCAAAACAATACCAAAATGACAAAACTAGGAGAACATAATTATAGAATAACACAAGAAAGACAACACTAGCAGGACAATATTGTAGAAAGACAACATTAGGATTATAGTACTTGTACAATCCTGTCTTTCACTGATATTTTAGTTGTTGAGCTAATTTACTAATTTCAGAAATATAACGTATTCATGGCTATTTTATTGTACATTCAAGTTGGTTAGAAAAGTTATAAAATTTTAATAACACCTGAGTTTAAACATTTGATTTTTTTAAACCAAAAATAACAGATTATTGAATCTTTGAAATGTTTTTTTCCATGAACAACAATTTACTAAAATTTCACAAACACAGTTATATTTAAAATGAATGTCCACATTTTTGTGGCAGTGCCAGGTTTTTGAACAATTCCCACAAAATATCAATTTTATTATTTTTTCTTCTTTTTTTTCTGTACTGCCTCTTGTACCTGTTCAGGTGTTGAGGGAGATAAAAGTTCTGGCTTTTGCCCTTTTGGCGGCTTCAATCGTTGTCAATTAATGTTGTTGTAGCATTTCTTTGATGTTGTCTTCCATCTTACTCAGGCTCTGCCTCTTGCTCTTCTCCCTTCTCCTCTTTTAATATATCATCATGCTTTTTTTGGCAAGGAATCACACTGCATTCTTTCTAGATGAGCAAACCAGTTTATTTGTTGTGAACATTTGGGATGAATAAACATACATACTTTGACAAAGGGAGACTATCAGCTGGACTTTCAGTTGCCTGAACTTTGACAAACAGAAATGCTGACATAGAATTGTAATATTGAGTTATTGAGTTATTTGCGGGTCATCATCATTGCACTCCGAACATGTCCATAGGTGTTCAGATCCCCTCCTCAGCAAGTCCTGCAGTGTCCAGTGACTGACGACTCCAGTTCTATGTTGGATGATAAGTCTTCTTACACGCCCACTAAGTTTTTCATTTCTGGCTGTACCCATCTTAACTCCCATTTCCATCATCTGAAGAAGTGACGTGGATCTGTGTTTGTCAAAGTCCTGTGCTCTTCCCACATCTTGGAGGGCATTGATGATGTCCGCCTGATCCATTGGTTGCCCGTCCTCAATGACAGCACAGCTAGCCAACCTGTCCACTCTTTCATTTTCTCGTACATGTCCAGGGACGTAGACAAAGGTGACCTTACATATTTTGGATTTCTGCAACGACTCTACCCATTGCATATGTACAGAGCCCGCCTCCACTATTTTTTATCATGCTCATCGAATCGCTCAGTATACATGCGTGGGTGTAGTCTTGTGACTCTAACCATTTGAATGCTTTGGTCACTGCCATCACCTCCATTGTCATGCTACTCGTGGTCTTGACGTATGCACCGGAAAAATAATAAAAGAATTGTAATAATGACATGTAACTGGTGACTAAGGACATCCCATAACCAGAGAGAGAGACGTAATTAATTAGTAATACTTCTGGCCATGAAAGACGAACAGCGAGAGATAAAACACAACAATCCCACAACAAACCTTCCTGGATGGAAAAGACTCGTCCATGGAGACAGTATGGAGGTTTCAAGGACCCAAACTTCTCTGATGTTCAGCAGCTGTAGACGCGAAGCTTTCTCTGATGTCCAGTGAGTTAATGAAATCAAAAGATTTCAACATGAGAATCTGGGTAGTCAGGAAAGATCAAGGACAGCTTTGTTTTAAGGAGTGAACTGATAGGAGTGATTGACTGATGTTGGTCAAGACTTCTCATTAAATGATTGGCGATTGACAAGCAATCAGTAAATGAGATGATAGTCCTAGGATTATAAGACGGAGTTCCCAGGACTAACCATGCCAGATACCCAGAGTGCCCAAGAAATAGGAGGAGCCTAGCTGGCAAGGTCCAAACTTTTCTTACGTCCAGTGGTAGTAAACATGAAGATTTCTCTGATGTCCAGTGAGAGTGAATGAGATCAAAAGATTTCTATCTGAGTATTCAGGATATATCAAGGAGGAGCTTAGCAGGCAACAAGGACACCAAGCAGAGACTTTCTCCAGACACTTTGAGTTATTCCTTCGAAATGTGTAGGAGACACCAGGAAGATGTCAAGTTAGAATGATTTAGGAACCTGCCTCAAGGCAGAGGAGTGTTGGTAGTTAGGGAACTAGGAAGTATTAGAAGTTATCAGCAGATTTGTACAACCATTAGAATAGTAATAGAGTCAGAAGGAGATATAGAAGCTATCAGTGAACTCCAGAACCAGGTAGTTATTATAAACCTGTGAAGAAATGTCTACAGAATTCCTAAGGATATTGATAAATGAGTATGGAGGATTACACAGCAAGTGTCAAGTTAGATGATAAAAGATAAAAACATTCAGACAGAAAACTTAGGCATGATAAGATATCATGGCAGATATCACTGCATGGCTGCATCAACACCATCAATTGATTGAGTGGACTCACACAATTCCAATGTAGTATAACATAGATATGATTCCATTGTGTGATTTGTTATGTCCAAACTTGTAGACATAAGAATAAAGACTGATGTTGATCTTGTTCCAAACATCTTGAGTTATCAATTCCATTGAAGGTGCTAATTATTATGTGATGTATTATAAAAGTAATCTTCTTATGTGATAGCTAACTGTCGAAGGCAAACAACCAAGTCAGCAATAAGGAATCAATTCAAGTCAGAAGACAAATAACAAAGATAACACTATACTTTGAGTTTTAACTAATAAGACATTCTGAGGAGAAAACAAACTAATTGAGTGTGTGGGACAACACCAAAACTGGACAAAACTAATCCATATTTTTGTTAACTTTTTACCTGACATGGGAGCTCCTTGAACAACTATGGCAATACCACGGCGGTTTCTGGCAGCTTTTCCATCTAAAGTCAGATCAATGCCCAAGTACCTGGCAATGGCAGCAGAAACTGGTGTAATCTCAAGCTCTCCAACTCCTGGCCCAGTCAATACTGCCTTTTTCAATTTTTCTATTAAAAAAAGAAAGAAAGATATTGTCAAATATGACATATTTCCTTTACATATGTCTAGAAGACAGAAATTATCAGATGTAATTTGTGTTTTTTATGTTTTTCTAGATGATTAAGAACTATAAAATGTTAGATGTTTTTTTTTAAATAGAAGATACATTTTTTAATGTGACAATCTATATTTCTCTTCTTATCTAATGTGACAATCTATATTTCTCTTCTTATCTAATGTGACAATCTATATTTCTCTTCTTGTCTAATGTGACAATCTATATTTCTCTTCTTGTCTAATGTGACAATCTACATTTCTCTTCTTATCTAATGTGACAATCTATATTTCTCTTCTTATCTAATGTGACAATCTATATTTCTCTTCTTGTCTAATGTGACAATCTATATTTCTCCTCTTGTCCATTGTGACACATATACCCTCATGATTCACAATGTGTTACCTTTCTTCTTTCCTTACTCATTTGCCTTATCACATCAAGATGAGATATAGTTTCCAGTCTCTTGCTCTTCTATATGATTCTCTTGATGTTTATGATTCCTAGTGTTTCTGATATTCATCAGTCTACATGGTTGGTCATTGGGTATGGTTTATTTTTGCAATTTGTTTAAGGTCTGTTGTGTCATATTTTAATTTTTATGTGTTATGACAAAGCAATTTATTTGTCGTTTCTTTATGTATTCAAAGGCATGAATTTTTACTACAATACAAACAGCAATATCAAATGTGACACACAAGTTTCTTCATGTTTTTTTTCAAGAAGATGAGCAGAAGAAGCAATTATTGATGTGGTTGAGGAGGGCAATGCTTAACCATTCATCTACTAGAACAAGCAACATATGCATGCAGTCTTAAGAAAAGAGAATTAATCCTGCACTGGACACCAGCACTTTGATATATCTCCAGAAGTGAAAAGGCAGACACAATTGCAAAAGAAAGGGGGACTCTTCAACAGACAAACCCACATCAGAAAAATCTCTAGCATCTATTCCAAGTTGATTGAACCTAGAAGCCATAATTCACGTCCCAAACTGGACCTCATGTCCAGTGCACATTACAGAGCCAACTCAAGATCATCCTTTGGTCTTTGGGGTCAAGTTTACATATTACATATACCATGGAACCACACTTATCCCAAGCACTTTTACATCAGCAAAATGAAAGTAAGAATGTTCAATGCAAGTGCTACATTTTTGGTACACCTAACTAACCTTAGCTCTTTTTTGGAATCTCCAGGGAATAAAGGCAAGGGAGAAGGTCAAAATATACATGGAGAAGACAGACGGAAGCAGAGATGAAGAGGATGTGGAAGACATGGAAAGATCTTAAAAGAATGGCAAACAATAGGAGGACTTGGAAAGTGTTTGTTGATGACATATGCTCCACAGGGAGTTGAAGGGTAGAAGAAGCTAAAGTCTAAGGCAAGCATGATATCAAGCTCCAAAAAAAACATGAAGGTTTACGCTGCAGTAGTTCTGCCTATTATATACCTATTAAATCTGATCCAGTTACAGTCGCTATGACAAGAAGTTGAAATACTTGCATGTACACTGCCTGTGGGAACTTCTAAAGTAAAGATGTCACAATGTGGTGCTAAGCATAGATGTATGACGCAATCTGGCAAACCAAGAACACATTTGTAAATCATGGCTGAAGTAGGTTGGACATATGGTCAACATGTCAGATTAACCCTTAATTACAATACCTATATGTGAAAGATGTGTTTATGATACCTTCATAACAATTACTACCACTTAAATGTAACATTAGGTGTTCTAAAGATAGTGTTTTCTCTGAACGTTTGACACACAGCCATGTGTTCACACTAGGCAAGACACAGGGACTCTGAATTCCTGACTGAGGTTGATTTATGATCTGAGTTTGACCTCATGAACCGGATGTGTTACAATGTCTATCAGTACAGTTGCTGTAAGTCCATCAATATGTTCGACTACCTCATAGCATTATTCGCTGCATTTCCCAAGTTACAAAGGATTTTTTAAAATGCCAGTGACGATCAAGGAAATTTCCCTGGTTGCAGAAAAAAAAAAAGAAAAACAACTAATTTCGGCAATTGTTTTTTTAAACACTATATGAGATCATATCTCACTCAAAAAAAAAAAAGGGGGGGGGGGAGTTCCTATACAATTGTAACAGATCCAACACTCAGGGGTCACCAGAAGTAGTAATTAGGAGGGTACACAGAGGAGGGAAGGTGGATGTTTGTCACAGCAAAATGTCAAACTTTGAAGAATTGGTGTTTTCATGCTGTAATTTTTATGGTTGCCCATGTGCTGCCGGGGCCTGAAAGGGGAGTAAAGAGAATAGTGGCGCTGTTCTTTACCATGCATGTACGTAAGAGGTGACTAAAGAGGATTGGGCATGGGACTAGCTATCCCATACTGTAAAAATATAAGCCGAAAAAACTTCACAAACATGGACAAGTCAAAGAAAAGAATAAAAGTAAATCCGCCATCCAGGAAAGATAAAAGCTATCTGTCCAAGAGTTGTATGATGCAATCCGGAGAAAGCCGTAAGGAGTCCGGGTTGCTGACTCACCTTTTGTCTACCAGGAAATCCTCTAGAATTGGCACCTGGAATGTATGTATCCTAAATTAACAAGGAAAAGCCGCACAGGAAGCAGCAGAAATGAGAAATTACAAAATTGATTTGTGTGGAATGTGTGAAACAAGATGGCTAGAAAAAAAAGGATAAAGCTAAATACAGGAGAGATGATTTTATCATCAGAACACCAGGAACCTGGAGCACAACATAGTGAAGGGGTAGCTATAATGTTATCAAGGAATGCACAGAAGACACTGATAGAATGGGAAGCAGTAGGTCCAAGACTACTGAGCAACATTTAAAACAATAAAAAACAAAATAAAAATACATTTTGTCCAATGCTAAGCACCAACCAATGATAAGGATGATTTAGTTAATGATGAATTCTATAAACAGTTGCAATGTCAGATGGATGAAAGACAAGCCAAGGATATTATAATCTTGATGGGAGATCTAAATGCAAAAGTAGGATCAGACAATAGAGGCTTCAAAGAGATTATGGGAAAATATGGGCTTGGAGATATAAATGAGAATGGAGAGATATTCATGAACTTCTGTGCCCTTAATCAAATGAGCCTAGGAGGAACAATATTCCAACATTAAAGAATACATAAAGCTACATGGGTGTCACCAGATCATAGAATGGAAAATCAAATTGATCACATATCTATTAATAATAAGTTTAAGTAATCCTTCTATCTATTGACCTTTCGAGCCGTAACCGGCCCATAGGGCGTAGACCAAGATACACCTTCTCCTATATGAATTTTTGTTCTAGCAGTTTTCTTTTAAAGATATTTTATCAAATCTCGCCATCTGTCTCTGTTCTGTGCAAGCAGTTCTATCTCATTGAGGGAGCCGATTCCTGCTGCTCTTGCCTCTCTCATCAATGTTCTTCTCAGTGTCTCCCTGGGTCTTCCTCTTTTTCTTTTACCTGTTGTTTCCCATATGAGGGCTTGCTTTGCTATTCGATTATTATCTCTTCTCATCACATGTCCAACGTATGACCATCGTCTTTTCTTTATTACTGAAGATATTAGTGGTTGATTGGCGATTTCTCTAATTTCCTCGTTTGTTTTGAATTCGTTCCATTCTATACCAAGTATTTTCCTTAGACATTTATTTTCGAATGCGTTCAACTTTGTTTCTATATCTCTTGTTGTTTTCCAGCTTTCACACGCATACGTAAGGGTTGATAGTACATTTGATTTGAATAGCCTAAGTTTTGTGTTTGTGCTAATGAGTTTTGATTTCCACAACTTTTCAAGGCTTCTGAAAGACATTGCTGCTTTAGCCAGTCTGATTCTAATTTCTTTGCTCGTATCCCCTTCTCGATCAATGTGACTTCCAAGATAGATAAAGTGATCGATCTCTTCTACTTCTGTCATCATTATGCCTACTCCTTCACGGTGTTTTCCATCTTCCCTTCCAGAAAAAACTACTATTTTATTATCAATAGATCTCCTACCTGTTCCAGGCCAGCGCATTTCGCTTAATCCTAAAATATCTAGATCGTATCTGTCCATCTCGCTCGCGACCTGTGCATGTTTCGTCGGAGCGGCCATTGTTCGCACATTCCAGAATCCTATTTTTGTTGTTGTTTTAGGGCCGAAAAAACTATCACTACTATCTACTGCTAATTTACACATTCTGTATCAGGTCTACGTTTCATTAACAACATCGTTTTTACGATAGCGGCTTGTTAAACCTCTGATCAACGGTTCTATACCAAGCCGGAGAAAAATAATTCCTCCATTTTGGAAACAACCGGAAACGGAAAGCAAGTAATCCTTACAGGATGTAAAAGTATATAGAGGGGCAGATGTAGCTTCAGATCATCATCTTCTGATAGCCAAACTTAAACTTAAACTAAAAAAGAATAAAGGTAGAAAGTATTTAAATGTAGGGTTTCTTAAAGAACAAGGAATTAAAGATAAATTTGCAGTCACAAAAGCAAACAAATACCAAGTCCTGCAACAACTAGAAAATACAATAAATATAGAAGATCGTTCAAAATAGGTAAAAGATATATGGAGAGAGACATGCGAAGAAACGCTGGGGAAAAGAGAACGCCAGAATAAGGCATAGTTGACAGCACTGACCCTGAATAAAATTAAATAAAGAAAGAACAAGAAAGCAGACATAAATAAAAGCAAAATGAGACGTAATAAAGCCAAGACACAGGCAGCTTACATATAAGTGAATAAAGAAGTAAGAAGATGCATTAAAAGGGATAAGAGGAAATACATAGATGAACTAGCTAAAGAGGCTGAGGAAGCAGCAAATAAAGGGAATATGAAAGAACTGTACAATAGCACAAAGAAATTAAGTGGAAAATACAAAACAGATCAATACCTTTATTAAAGATAAGAAAGGAAATCTGCTAATATATATTTTGTCATATATATATATATATATATATATATATATATATATATATATATATATATATATATATATATATGACAAAAGAACAAAAACAATGAGACCTTTTTTTTAATTTTGTATTCCGTGTGATCTTCTGACCAAGCCGTTCTGTTTCTTGCCATTCTTTTAAGATCATTCCATGTCTTCCCCATCATCTTCATCTCTGCTTCCATCTGTCTTCTCCAAGAATTCCTTTGTTCTTCCTCATTATCTTTTCCCCTGGGGATTCTAAAAAAGGGCCTGTTGTGTAATACTCTCAGTTGTCTTCCGCAGTGTGTGTCCTATCCAGCGCCATCGTCTTCGCTGTATCTCTTTCTACAGCCCTAAACGGCTATATGATAATATATTATATGTGTATGAACATTCCAATAAAATTAGAAAATAAGGACAAAAACATGACATAATTAGATAAGAAAAAGATAAAGAGAAAGAAGACAATAAGAGAAGAAGTAAAAACAGAGAAATAAGATATTAAGAGAAGAAAGGACAAAAAAGAAACAGACAATAAGAGATGACAAGACAAAGAGAGACAAGGCAATAAGAGAAAAGAAGGAGAAATAGAAATAAGAAAGAAAATAGTGATGTTATGTGTAAGATAATAACATTATTTAAAACTAAAAACGATGCTAACAATTAATTCATGAATTTAAAGAATTAATGACTTGGGAAAGAATAACATTTATTATGGAAAGAAATTTATGCTAAAAAAACTATTGTTATTTATGCTATAAAAGTTTGATGTAGACCGAGACATAGTGTGCCTAACCGGAATTTCATATATATTCAAAAGGAACATGTCTGTACATTATCATGCAGTAAGTCTATGTTGCCAGGTATATGTTGTCATGCAGAAACTGCAACATTATACAGAAAATGTGATTGACTGATTGATATGATGGTTTTGTTTAACCTCATCACACATTACTTTAGCTTTCATGATAACGGTTATTTAAATTATAAGAAAGTGGATATCAAAATTGAAGGAACAGACCTGGAGACAGTTCAGAACTACAACTACCACAGACATCTTTAACAAGTGATGGAAAATGTAAAACTGAAATAAACAAAAGAATAGGAATGGCAAAAAGTAATTTAATGCCATGAAAAATATACTAACATCAAAACAAATAACACCAGGGTTAAAATTAAGAATAGCAAAATGTTATATTTTCTCAACATTCATGTATGGTACAGAAACATAGACATAGACAAGAAAACAGAACAGAAAATTGATGCCTTTGAAATGTGGATATATAGAAGAATAGGTAGAATTGGATGTAAAGAAAAGAAAACAAATGATGAAGTCTTAAAACAACTAAAATGAAAAGAGAACTATTAAACACAATTCAAACAAGACAAAAGAGATTTTTAAGGTATGTTAAAAGACACAACAGCCTACTAAAAGTAATCTTGGAAGGGAAAATACAAGGTAAAAGAGGCAGAGACAGACCAAGACTAATGTAGATGAGTAACATTAAAAGATGGACAAGTCAGCCTATGACAACCAGAATCTTCAAAGCAAGGGACAAAGCAAAATTGTGCTCCAGAGTAGCCAGCCTTCGATGCAGATCCGGTACTCAATGAATTAATGAAAATTATGAGAAACAGAACAAGGACATAAAGTGACTGAGAATTTGTACACATGTATGTTAGCTACCTTCAAGCAGATTCTCAAGATCTGTCTGGTAAACATCTGGTGAAGAAACAGCAATAATCTCTGCTGAAGGTGACTGGAGTTCTGTGGAGGAGTCTCCTATAGTTGTGCTGGAGATGACAGCTGATGTGATATCAATATGTGACTTGGCTACATCCTCCAGTGAGGGCTCTCCTTGGACATCTTCAGCATTATCTGATAGAGCTGACAACAAAGAGAAACAGCACTGCTAATTTATATATACCATTACATTTACAGTGACAAAATATACATGGAAAACAAACCAGTAGAAGAGATCGATCACTTCATCTATCTTGGAAGTCACATTGATCGAGAAGGGGATACGAGCAAAGAAATTAGAATCAGACTGGCTAAAGCAGCAATGTCTTTCAGAAGCCTTGAAAAGTTGTGGAAATCAAAACTCATTAGCACAAACACAAAACTTAGGCTATTCAAATCAAATGTACTATCAACCCTTACGTATGCGTGTGAAAGCTGGAAAACAACAAGAGATATAGAAACAAAGTTGAACGCATTCGAAAATAAATGTCTAAGGAAAATACTTGGTATAGAATGGAACGAATTCAAAACAAACGAGGAAATTAGAGAAATCGCCAATCAACCACTAATATCTTCAGTAATAAAGAAAAGACGATGGTCATACGTTGGACATGTGATGAGAAGAGATAATAATCGAATAGCAAAGCAAGCCCTCATATGGGAAACAACAGGTAAAAGAAAAAGAGGAAGACCCAGGGAGACACTGAGAAGAACATTGATGAGAGAGGCAAGAGCAGCAGGAATCGGCTCCCTCAATGAGATAGAACTGCTTGCACAGAACAGAGACAGATGGCGAGATTTGATAAAATATCTTTAAAAGAAAACTGCTAGAACAAAAATTCATATAGGAGAAGGTGTATCTTGGTCTACGCCCTATGGGCCGGTTACGGCTCGAAAGGTCAATAGATAGATAGATTGCATTTACACATTGCTCCAACTTTTCCAGCAGGAACCAGGAAGTCAAGAAAATATTTCCCAACCTGCCACATATCAATCAAGTCTTAGAGCTAACATTTCTTGTTAACATCAAATCAATAAACTCATTCCAGGTCTAAGAGCTAATATTTATTTGTTGACATCAAATTAATAAACTCACTCCAGGTCTTGGAGCTAATATTTCCTTGTTGACATCAAATTAATAAACTCACTCCAGGTCTAAGAGCTAATATTTCTTTGTTGAGATCAAAGCGATAAACTCACTCCAGGTCTAAGAACTAATATTTCTTTGTTGATATCAAATTAATAAACTCACTCCAGGTCTAAGAACTAATATTTCTTTGTTGATATCAAAGCAATAAACTCACTTCAGGTCTGAGCTAACATTTCCTTGTTGACAATAAAGCAATAAACTCACTTCAGTTCTGAGAGCTAACATTTCCTTGTTGACAATAAAGCAATAAACTCACTTCAGGTCTAAGAGTTAGTGTTTTCTTGTTGACAATAAAGCAATAAACTCATTCCAGGTCTAAGAGCTAACATTTCCTTGTTGACAATAAAGCAATAAACTCACTCCAGGTCAAAAAGCTAACATTTCTTTGTTGACAATAAAGCAATAAATTCACTTCAGGTCTAAGAGCTAATGTTTCCTTGTTGACAATAAAACAATAAACCTATTCCAGGTCTAGAAGCTAACATTTCCTTGTTGACAATAAAGCAATAAACTCATTCCAGGTCTAAGAGCTAATATTTATTTGTTGACATCAAATTAATAAACTCACTCCAGGTCTTGGAGCTAATATTTCCTTGTTGACATCAAATTAATAAACTCACTCCAGGTCTAAGAGCTAATATTTCTTTGTTGAGATCAAAGCGATAAACTCACTCCAGGTCTAAGAACTAATATTTCTTTGTTGACAATAAAGCAATAAATTCACTTCAGGTCTAAGAGCTAATGTTTCCTTGTTGACAATAAAACAATAAACCTATTCCAGGTCTAGAAGCTAACATTTCCTTGTTGACAATAAAGCAATAAACTCATTCCAGGTCTAAGAGCTAACATTTCCTTGTTGATAATAAAGCAATAAACTCATTCCAGGTCTAAGAGCTAACATTTCCTTGTTGACAATAAAGCAATAAACTCACTTCAGGTCTAAGAGCTTATGTTTCCTTGTTGACAATAAAGCAATAAACTCATTCCAGGTCTAGAAGCTAACATTTCCTTGTTGACAATAAAGCAATAAACTCAGTGCAGGTCTAAAAGCTAACATTTCCTTGTTGACAATAAAGCAATAAACCTATTCCAGGTCTAGAAGCTAATGTTTACTTGTTGACAATAAAGCAATAAACTCAGTGCAGGTCTAAGAGCTAATGTTTCCTTGTTGACAATAAAGAAATAAACTCAACTCTTTTCCTTCCAAAGTTGTATTTAATTAAAATTATTCAGTTTAAGGTTCTGATTCTTATGCTCTTCTTGTTACTCTCTAAAACAACCTTTCAGCAATCTCTCCCATACAAGTACACAATGTTTCAGCAATCTCTCCCATACAAGTACACAATGTTTCAGCAATCTCTCCCATACAAGTACACAATGTTTCAGCAATCTCTCCCATACAAGTACACAATGTTTCAGCAATCTCTCCCATACAAGTACACAATGTTTCAAACTTCATCGCTGCAATAAACAGTAACAGAAATTGTTAAAAGCAAAACCATAAACACAAAAGCAGGCCACACAGACCACCCAGAATTATGAACATTAATCAATGAACAAAAATAAATAACAAAATCACAAGATCTTGATGGATATCAACATGGAAAAAATAATCTGTGAATGCCATGGAAATACTTATCATATATTACTTGTTTAATAACTGCATGTGCAACTTATGTCAGATCTTTATTGGAAAATATAGATATTATAGAATGTTTATCTAAGGTGATAGTTCTCTGGATATAAGTTTGAATAACATTAAATGTTTTGAATGATGTCACTTTTTAAAACATAAATTGGAATAACAAAATGTTTATTATACATTAGTTCACTGAGTACTAGCTTAGAGACACCATTAAATGTTTATGTGATATCAGTTCTTTGGACACAAGTTTTGACACAATAAATATTTATATGTGATATCAGTTCTTTGGACACAAGTTTTGACACATTAAATATTTATATGTGATATCACTTCTTTGGGCACAGGTTTTTACATCATTAAATGTTTATGACCTGATTTGAATAAAACAATACATGAAGAGTTTATTTTCCAGATAACAATAACACTTTACAAGAGGAATAAAGCAGTTAAAAATCAACATAAAAGCACTAAGTAAAGTAAAAAAGTAAAGTGCCCCATCAAAGTGGCATAAAGGGAATATTGTGTTAGTGACCAAAATTTTTACAGACCTTCGGCACATGATTTTTAGGGTAATGTGGTCAGTATTACGCCCGTGCCACTTTACTCTCCCGGAAAAAAATCCGGTACCCATTTAAGGCTGGGTAACCCTGGACGCTGTTGATCAGGATCAAACCCGACCTCTTGTCCTTTGTAGTCCAGTTCACTAACCACTGAGCTATCGTGACTCCTAAAGCACTAAATATTTAACAATATATATAATTAAACAGTTAACAAATAAAATTTTAAAGAAATGGTTTCCAAACATTCATCTACAATACCATCATTTTCAAGTTCCATGCTGTTATTGAAATTCATTTCTGTTGCCGGTAAATCTTTAATATGAGACTCCCCGTTCATATTCACTGTTAGTTCCACTTAAAGTTTTCATAAAGATAATGTAGTGGAAATTGTTAGCAATGAATTGTAATAGCAGGTATTTATAGAGAAAATAATTTAATTTTTTTTTTTAATTTACAAATAATATTATTTGGTGGGATGAGTGCAATTGGGGGAGGGGATGTTAAAAATGAGATCAACAAATAAAGAAATCTGTCAACAAAGAAGTTAGAAGTTAGTTAAAAAACATGAGCTGAATGTTAGCCCACAGATGTCATGTCAATATTATGCTATTTGAAGGATGTGAAGAACTCTAAAATAAAACAAAATATATTCAAGGGTTTTTTGTAGGAAATTACTAAACAGAGCAAGTGAGCAGATGGAATGATCTTAAATAATTGCAAGAAACATAGCAGCTTGAAAATTTTTTGTTGAAGGCCTATGCTCCACAGGAAGTTGAAAGGAAGAAGAAGAAGAATGTACAAATTGGAAAATTAAAGTTTGCAGTCCAGTAGCTTTCAGATTACAATAAATGACCTATTAAGAAAATAGAAATTAAAGCACACTTTGTGTTCAATAGAAAAGAAAATGTACTTTGTGTTTAAAAGAAAATATAAAGTGTATTTTATGATCATTAGCTTTGAGAAAGGCAATAGATAAGGCAAACAATAGTGCAATCATTATTAAGATATCACAGTGACACAACAATGTTATTTAACTTGATATGTAAACACTTTGTATTGGTGCATCTATGCATCTTTCTATCATCATAACTTAATTCTTTTCATTTAATATCTTTTAAAAAATTATTTGGATGTACCCTACCTTCTTTCTGTCTATCATTTTCTTCTTTTTCCTTCCTCTCTGCTGCTAGTTTTGCTTCAGCCTCTGCTCTTGCTTTCTCCTCCTCTTCCAACTTTTTAAATTGCTCTGTTCAAAAAGAAAACAAAGAGATTGCTTCATTTCCACAACAGTACAATCTCAACAGTAAACAATCTACAGAATAAACAAACTCTTCTTCTTCTTCTTCTTCTTCTTCTTCTATCCTTCCTCTGCTGCCGTTGGTGTCGAGGACAACAAACTGTTAAACAACAGATACAACATTGTAAAATAAGCTCAGTAAATTAATGAAATAAACTCCAGTATGACTCACTGAAAGAACTATTTTTTGCAGCTAAAGGGTGCCACATGATATATTTTAATACTGTATGGGAGTGAAAAACTGACTTATAAACATTATCTCACAGAGGAAATTTAAATACTATGACCCCAGCAGCAGAAACATTGGGCTGGAAAGAACAAGAATGAAAAGCATAGTTATAGGAAGATGAAACTAGAGCAGACCAAGAAGAAAATGGTTTCAAGGCATCAAAGAGACAATGAACTTGACAACAGAAGAAGTGAGAAATCTGACTAGAGAAAGAGACTCTTTCAGACAATTTGTGATGAGTACAATGTTCAGCCAAGGACATGGGACCCAATGATTATTTGTTTGCATTCACCCGATGACTAAAGGAATGCACCTCATCATTCACCCTTAAATGGACATTAAATGGGCATGTATGTGTTAAGTTATGATTTGCAGTAGAACTGTGATATTTGCATCTTTCAGCCCAACACATCTGACTTCAGCACTGCATTATTGAGTACTAGGTTGACTTCCCTCTCGACCCCTGTCTCACTTAGCTGCCGTTAAACATTTCCCCCTTCTATGTACCTTACTAATTACTACTTCCTGTGACCCTTGAGCATTGGATTTATTTCCCATGATTTTGTATTCCCCTTTCCCCCCTCCCCCAATTTTGTGAGATACGATCTTGTATAATGTGAAAAAAAATTGTCCATTTTCAACAAATTGGTTATTTTCCCTTTTTTTCCCTCTCTTTTTGTTTTTGCTGTGACCAGGGAAATTTCCTCGGTTATCGGCTGACATCAAACAACCCTTGTAACTCAGGAAACTCAGCAAATAACACTATGAGGTAGCTGAACATACTGACTTACGATACCGATATTGATAGACAATGTAACATGTCCGGTCTAAGCGATCAAATTCAGGTCATAAACCAACCTGAAACAGGAAATTCAAGTCCCTGTGTCTTTCCTAGTGTAAACACACAGCTGTATGTCAAAAGTTCAAAGAAAAAACTATTTTTAGAGCTCCTAAAATGTTACAATTAAGTCGTAAAAGTAAATGTAAATGTTACAATTAAGTTGTAGTAATTTTTACTATGGTATAAACATGTGAGTCACAGATATGTATCATAATCTAGGGTTAAAAGACCTAGTTATGAGTTATCATTTATTACATTTTAGCAATCATTAAAGTAAATATTGAGACAGACACACCATCAAGTAGTAAATGTTGAGACAGACATTACAACTCTGAGCTTAGTATAACATAATTTGTAACTGAACATTTAAATAAAACCTAAACTATAAAATTGACAAAACTATGTTCTGAAGAAAATATTAAAATAAAAATCACACAAGAAGATATGCAAAATATAATTATATAATGAGCCATGACTGACCATCATAATAATCCAGAAGTTCATGGGGCAATTTATCATTTAGATGGCGAGGTGGCAGAAGCAGAGTGTTGTACTCATCATACCCTCTCATCACACGCAAAACCTGTAAATTAATTAATAGAATATTTATCCAAACAGAAAATCGTCATCAGGCAGCTCCGATGTCTGTCTCAAAGAATGTAGTCAAGTAGCAGTCTTTTTTATGAATGAGTCCAACAGTCTTTTTTATCAATGAGCCCAACAGTCTTTTTTATGAATGAGTCCAACAGTCCTTTTTATGAATGAGTCCAACAGTCTTTTTTATGAATGAGTCCAACAGTCTTTTTTATGAATGAGTCCAACAGTCTTTTAGATCATCCCTTTTTTAGCTTCCAGGAACTACAAACATATACTCTCTGTTACTAAACTTTGATGGCATTATGGTATTTGAAGTGGCCAATGTATTTTTAAAAAATTTTATTTAATTAGATTCCCTTTCTAACAGAAAACATTGTTTATTATTTAACATTGTCTTCTCCTTCTTCTGTGATCATGACATAAGATTCTGGATTCAGTTCAATCATACAGTTTTCCTTCCAAGGCAGTGTTTGGGGGGCCACGTTTTTCTCCTCAACTCTGAGATCTAAAGACAGTTTTGTAGAATGTGTTTTGCAGTCGTGTCTGCTGTGTGCAGACTGGAGGCACTCATCTTGAGCTTGGATGGTGCTCATTCATGATAACTTGGTCTCGCCTGGACAGTTGGTAATATCCATCCTCCACATTGTATTCAGGGTAGTCTTGTTTCCATTTTTCATGTCATTGCCCTTGGATGATGGATTTGTCTTCTTTATATATAACCAGCTCATTTTTATATTGTAGTTTTTGTTCCTCTTTGAGAAGACATGGAAAGATCTACAGGAAATGGCACAAAACAAGAGAGCTTGGAAACTGTGCTTTGGAGGCTTGTGTTCTACAGGAAGTTGACAGGAACAATAAGTAAGTGGTTCTTGCAGAACCCAAAAGGTTTTTAGGTTAAATTGTGCACTCTTCTGTATTCAGAAACTAATGATAAAACAAATAGTTCTATTCACAAAAACCAACATAAACATAGCATATTGTGTCAATGGAGTAATGTGATTTTGTTGGGAACATTTCAAAATAATTAAAATAAAGTTACCCTCTCTTCATATAAATAGTTGGTGTCAAATTCCAAGGAGTAGAATTCAATGGGAAATGAACAGGGGTTGCGAACAATGACAGCTTGTTCATCTCCAGCGCTGTGTGGCAAAATGGGTTCAAAATGAACAAGTGTGCTTGTAAAATCTAATCTTGGCTCCAGCCCATGACCATGACAAAGTAAGAGTATGCGTTGGCTGCTCTCAACAATACGAAATTGGATACGATTTTCATAAAACTTCTGCAAAATAAAGTTCACTCTTTTTTAATTTGTATTGTCATTCATGAACCTGATACACATTATGGATGTCTAAACAATAAAAATGTATTAAACATGTTTATATTATTTAGCTGTGATGAAACTAAAATGCTGCTCCCATTTTGTTCAAGAAGATCATAAAAGCCAGATCTGGACTCAAGAGCAATCAGTAAAATAGCCACCTTTAAGAGGAAATATGTTTATCACAAGAGATGAAACAGCCTACAAGATAAGATCAGGAGTGAAACAATTTTTTTTTAAAGTTAGGAATAATGCATACTATTGTACGAATATACTATATAAATATAGAAACAAAAGATAAAATCTTGCATGAATGGTGAAAAACATAGAAGATGTAAGAAATGATGGGAAGAGAACATCAAATAATAGACAGGCTTCATAAACATGTCAGCTTACAATGTGCAGCACAAACAGAGTGGTTTGGAGTAAGTTGGTTGTATTTACAGGGTACAAGAAGAAAGGATTGAACAATGTTTACTTCATAACAATAATGTTTACTTCATAACAATAATGTTTACTTCATAACAACAATGTATTTTTCATAACAATAATGTTTACTTCATGTAATACATGAGAGCAAGAGGTTACTGGAAGAATGCTTCTATTTCATATTTTACAAAAAAGTTAAGAAATTGCATATATAAATGAGCATAATGGGCATTATAAAAACTGTCAACCACAACATAAAATTATATCAATTGTAGTCACAACCAATGTCACAAACACTCATACAAGCTTTACTCATAATCAGGTAAATATCTCACTAGCCAATTTTTTTTTATATTTGAAGCCTTCAGCTTAACAGAATGCACATAAACACCATCAATGATACAACAAAATCTTTAATAAACTTAAACTAAACTTATGTAATAAAGACACAAACACAAGACAAATATGAAAGAAATATTACTTCTTCTGTAGGCATGAATTTCACTTGCACGTTTATCCTCTGTCCTGGCAATAGAACACCTGTGGGTGGCAGCACTTCAAATATATTAGGCTGCTTCTTGCCCTGCCTCATTTTGCGACGAAGGTGCATTGGAACATGTTTGTCCACCTTAGTAAGAAAAAATAAGGTGAAAGATCACTGCTACATTTTCATGTGCTTACTTCAAATTGACAATCAAAGATGCAGACCTTCAATATTGAATGTTTGCACAAAATAAAAAGATAGAAATGGCAGGACAAAATCACTAATAAAGAATTATTGAAAAGTACCAGTCAAATACCAGTTGGCAAAGAGATACAATTAAGATGATGGCACTGGATAGGACACACACTGCAAAAGCCAACTGGGAGTATTACACAACAGGTCCTTTTTTGGAATACCCAGGAGAAAAGACAAAGAGGAAGAACAAAATATTCTTGGAAAAGACAGATGGAAGCAGAGATGAAGAATATGGGGGAAACATGGAATGATCTTAAAGAATGGCAATGGTGCAGAACGGCCTGAAATGTGTTTGTTGAAGATCTATGTTCCACAGGGAGCTGAAAGAAAAAAGAAGAAGAAGAGACTTCAAATTGCAGAATAACAATAACATAAAATTGAACATTTATTCAAAAATGGAGAGAGCTATTCAAGAACTAAATCTAAGGTTATGATTAACTCAATTTATAATTTGTACAAGAGTTGTGTCAGCAAATTTGTACAAGAGTTGTGTCAGCAAATTTGTACAAGTGTTGTGTCAGCAAATTTGTACAAGAGTTGTGTCAGCAAATTTGTACAAGAGTTGTGTCAGCAAATTTGTACAAGTGTTGTGTCAGCAAATCTTAAGTCTATCAAACACAGAACATGTATGCTGACTAAATTTTAGAACATATTTATAATTTTATGACGTAAAAGAGAGTGGGAGGTCGAATCAATAATTTGTCAAACTTCAAACAAGAAGAGTTTGAATTCCAGCAGGATCAACAGTTTTTCTATGTGGGTAAAATAAAAACTCAGACCTGAACACCTTGTAGTGACTGCACAGAACAAGCAGCCTTTATTCTCTTGTCCTATTCTCTGGCGGCCCTAATAATAAGTAAAAGTAAAGTACCCCTGTCGCGCCAAGTGGCGTATAGGTAATATGGTGTTAGTGACCATAAATTTTACAGACCTTCAGCACATGATTTTTGGGGTAATGAGGTCAGTATTACACCCATGCCACTTTATTTTCCCAGAAAAAATCTGGTACCCATTAAAGGCTGGGTGAACCCGGAAGCCGTCGGTTGGGATCAAACCCTACCTCTTGTCCTTTGTAGTCCAGTTCACTAACCAGTGAGCTATCGCGGCTCCGACCCTAATAATGGGATGCTATAAAAATTGTTTTTTTTTATATTAAGGATAATGGAGAAGGACCAGAAATACTCAGAGAAGAAGTGGAAGATGCCTTGCGCAATATGAAAGCAGGCAAAGCTCCTGGACCAGATAATATAACTAAAGAAGAGATTGAAGCCATGGGTGATTTTGGAATAGAAATAATAACAAAAATATTGAATGATATCTACAACAGTGGATATATACTAGACGACATGCTCAAATCAATATTCATAGCCCTACCAAAGAAATCGGGTGCGATTGAATGCGATGATCCTCGCACAATAAGCCTTATGAGTCATATGACTAAGATATTACTAAGAATCATCATGCAAAGAGTGCGAAACAAAATCAGTCCAGAAATTAGCGATGAACAGTGTGGTATTGTTAGAGATAAAGGAACAAGCAATGCCATTAATATCAGAAGATCTTTAGTAGAAAGAGCCATAGAGGTGAAAACAGATCTATACCTATGTTTCATAGATTACACCAAGGCATTTGATAAAGTAAAGCACCAAGAAATAATCAAAATTTTAGAAAGCATAAACGTAGACAGCAAAGATCTAAGAATAATAAAGAACATGTACTAGCAACAAACAGTGGCCATAAGAACTGGAAACCAATTGGGAATGTTTCAACAAATAAAACAAGGTGTTAGACAAGGTTGTGTGCTGTCACCAGATTTGTTTAATATTTATAGTGAGATTATTTTAAGATCCATAAGGGACATGCCTGGAATAACAATTGGAGGTCATAATATAAATAATCTAAGGTATGCTGATGATACAGTCTTAATTGCTAAGAGTGAAAATGAGTTACAAGAAATGTTGGACATTATAATGAAGGAAAGCAAAAATAAAGGACTCAACCTTAATAGCAAAAAGACAGAGGTAATGGTAACAACAAAGAAAAAGACATCACCTCAGTGCAAAATAAAGACAAGTGGAACAATATTAAAACAGGTAAATTAATTTAAATATTTGGGAACTTTGTTAACCTCAGACGGAAGATGTATAAAAGAGGTGAGATGCAGAATGGCTCAGGCAAAAGCAGCTTTCCAAAAAATGAGGAAGATACTATGCAATCCATTTTTGACAATAGAAACAAGAAAAAGAGTTCTTAAATGTTATATAGAGCCAGTCTTAACATATGGATGCGAATCATGGACAATAGGACAATAGACAAGAAATGTCTGAGAAATGTGGTTTTACAGAAGAATGTTGAGAGTACCATAGACAGCTAAGAAGAGTAATGAAAAAGTTCTGAAAGAGGTCAAAGCAAAAAGAGAACTAATTTCCAATATTAGGAAGAGACAATCATCATTTTTTGGCCATGTAATGAGAAGAGAACAACTGGAATATATTGTAACAACTGGAAAAATTGAGGGACGAAGTGATAGAGGGAAGCAAAGAGAAAAAATAACAGACAGCTTAAGAGAATGGCTTGGCAGAAGGTCAACAACAGAAATGATAAATAGCTGCCGAGATCGAAAATTGTGGAGAGACATGATCACCTATGCCAGTAGGCACGGTACTTGATGATGATGATAGAAATTGTTTTTTTTTATGAATTACATTTTTACTATACTTGTAGAAAAAAATATCTATATTTAAAATACTCCATTATTTATAAAAACACGATTTAACCTTTTTCACTAGAGAGAAATGTATTAATATTTAAAATGTTCTTGTATTAATACAAACATAATTTTAACTTTTTATTAAAAAAAAAACTATAGTACACTTTATCTACATGACAACATTTTTAAAACATCTCATTTCAGATTAAAGAAACTGCATTCTGAAATTACACTAACAGTGTCATGATTTTTTTTTAAATATAAACAATTTGTCCACAATGGACAAAGCATGTTTCACTTTAATTTGGTATCTAATTATATAAAAGTACATCAATCAACTAAACAAGGCTGAAAATGAATATGTTTAAAGGGAAATAATAAGTGCACCTTCTTCCTGTCATCTGGTGGAGTGGAGTCCCATTCACATTTGACCATCTGATAATTGTGCAGCTGTACTGTCACTACTTTACATTCTCCGCACTTGACCTCAGCAAACTCAAGTACATCATCAGAAATTCTCATATCTGGCATTGTCACATAGGCACGCAGACGGAGCATGATCATTGGTCCTTTGATGATCTGACAATACAACAATGGCCACAGATTCTCAATGAGACATTCAATTTATGAGGAACAATATGAGACATGAACACTCTTTGTTTGTAAGGTTCATTGTGATAAACACAAGTGGCTGACTGGGAAAAAACATACATGTTACTCTAGAGAGAAGATAAATGAGAGGCATGTCAAGAACAACCTGGCAGAGGGCAGAGGAAACAAAGATGAACTGTGTGGATGAGACATGGGACATTCTGTAAATGATGGCCATGGACAGCATGAAGTGGAGGGATGTTGCCGCTCTCATAAAAGATGCCACAAGGACTGTCAGCCACTGAGTGTTTTGCTAGTCAAGGAAAGGATTGCCAAGGAAAAGAAGAAGAAGAAAGAATAGGGAAGAAATACTTTCAAGTTAAGAAAAAATACACCTTCAGAGCAGACCTTAAAAAAAAATTATATTGCTCTAAAAATAGCATTTCTTTGGACATAGTTAACAGCAAATTTGCAATATTTGCAGTCTTGACCAACTGCACCCTAATCATTATAAAATTTTTTGGACCAAATTTACCTTCACTCTTCAATTCCTAGGAACTGGACCACCATGGGAGATCAAATAGAGCTTTGATTTCTAGTTCACTGTCCTTGATGTAAGCAGTTATCACTGATTTCTAGTTCACTTTCCTTGATGCAAGCAGTCATCACTGATTTCTAGTTCACTTTCCTTGATACAAGCAGTCATCACTGGTTTCTAGTTCACTTTCTTTGATGCAAGCAGTCATCACTGATTTCTAGTTCACTTTCTTTGATGCAAGCAGTCATCATTGATTTCTAGTTCACTTTCCTTGATGCAAGCAGTCATCATTGATTTCTAGTTCACTTTCCTTGATGCAAGCAGTCATCACTGATGTCTAGTTCACTTTCTTTGATGCAAGCAGTCATCACTGATTTCTAGTTCACTTTCTTTGATGCAAGCAGTCACCACTGATCTCTAGTTCACTTTCCTTGATGCAAGCAGTCATCACTGATCTCTAGTTCACTTTCTTTGATGCAAGCAGTCATCACTGATTTCTAGTTCACTTTCCTTGATGCAAGCAGTCATCATTGATTTCTAGTTCACTTTCCTTGATGCAAGCAGTCATCACTGATTTCTAGTTCACTTTCCTTGATGCAAGCAGTCATCACTGATTTCTAGTTCACTTTCCTTAATGCAAGCAGTCATCACTGATTTCTAGTTCACTTTCTTTGATGCAAGCAGTCATCACTGATTTCTAGTTCACTTTCTTTGATGCAAGCAGTCATCACTGATTTCTAGTTCACTTTCTTTGATGCAAGCAGTCATCACTGATTTCTAGTTCACTTTCTTTGATGCAAGCAGTCATCACTGATTTCTAGTTCACTTTCCTTGATGCAAGCAGTCATCACTGATTTCTAGTTCACTTTCTTTGATGCAAGCAGTCATCACTGATTTCTAGTTCACTTTCTTTGATGCAAGCAGTCATCACTGATTTCTAGTTCACTTTCTTTGATGCAAGCAGTCATCACTGATTTCTAGTTCACTTTCTTTGATGCAAGCAGTCATCACTGATTTCTAGTTCACTTTCCTTGATGCAAGCAGTCATCACTGATTTCTAGTTCACTTTCTTTTATGCAAGCAGTCATCACTGATTTCTAGTTCACTGTCCTTGATGCAAGCAGTTATCACTGATTTCTAGTTCACTTTCCTTGATGCAAGCAGTCATCACTGATTTCTAGTTCACTGTCCTTGATGCAAGCATCACTGATTTCTAGTTCACTGTCCTTGATGCAAGCAGTCATCACTGATTTCTAGTTCACTGTCCTTGATGCAAGCAATCATCACTGATTTCTTTGGTTTCTTAATAAATGCTCCAACTATTAACAGAGCATCTGTGAAGGATGTGATGTTTTCTTTTTAACTTTTCTCTTTCGAGAGGATTTCTGCTGCAGTTTTCAGCACTTCTGCCTCTGCTCAAAAGTTACTATAATACTTTCTTGTTGTCAGAATAAGTCTTTTCTTTGTTCTATTTCTTCAGCATATAGATTCCCCATTTTCTGTTGTACAGGTTGATGATCTATCCAAGTATGTATGCATCCAGAAAGAGCTTTCAGCATTGCTTCTCTCTGTATCTTAAACCAAGATTATGATCCCTATCTGTGACTGACATGTTTACGATACCGTAGTAAAAATAACTACCACTTAATAGTAACTTTAGGAGCTCTAAAAATAGTATTTTCTTTGAACTTTTGACACACAGCTGTGTGTTTACACTAGGAGAGACAAGGGGACTTGGGTTTCCTGTCTCAGGTTGAATTATGACACAAAATTTGACCGCATAAACTGGAATTGTTGCATTGTCTATTCATATGGCTACCGTAAGTCTATAGATATATTCTTCTACCTCATGGCGTTATTCGCTGCGTTATCTGACGTAGAATGGGCTTTTTTTTGTGTCAGACGATGATTGAGGAAATTTCCCTGGTCACAACAAAAATAGAAAAAAAGGAAAAACTCATTTGTGAATTTTTTCGCATTGTACGAGATCATATATCACGCAATGGTAAAAAAAACACGAAAGGAAATAAATCTAACACTCGGGGGTCACTGGAAGTAGTAATTAGGAAGGCACATGGAGGAGGGAAATGTTTGACCAAATTTGAGAGAATTTGTATTTTGATGTGGTAATTTTTGCAATGGTATCATAATCTAGGATTAATGTTACTCTTTGTTATACATACTGACTTCTATTACAGTCTTTACTGGTCCAAAAAACTAAATAATATGAAGTTATGGACTCTTTTTTTCTAAATTCTCTCTGTAATTTAATATTTGTCCTTAAGAAATAGTATTTGTGACAATATTCTTGAAACTCCTGCTCCAATATCTTTTTTCCTCTGATCTTTAGTTCTGAATATTAAGAAACAATCCATTTATACACATTCTGTATATGAAGAAACAATCTATTTATACATCCTCCCATAGATATTATTTTTTTCATGTCTTGATTTTTAGTTCCTCTTTCCATACTTTGGCAAACACTATATCTAAATCTACCTAGAGCATCCCAACTGTAGATCAACTTTAGGTTAGCTGTAGGTCAACTGTAGGTTAACTGTAGGTCATCTGTAGGTTAACTGTAGGTTAACTGTAGAATATGACTTTCAGCTTCAATATTAAATGATCCATAGCAGACTATCAGGAAATAACAACATTGTATGCATGTTAGATGTATAGTATTTGTAACCTACTAAAGCAAAGCTTTGACCTGAGTTTTTTTAAATGTGTGACAAATGTGCTTGAGGAATGCCACAACTCTTTATTTTAGAAAAAAAAATTTAACTCACATTGTTTAGAAAAACATAAAGAATTAAAGTCACATTGTTGAGAAAAACATAAGCAATTAAAGTCACATTGTTTAGAAAAACATAAAGAATTAAAGTCACATTGTTGAGAAAAACATAAGCAATTAAAGTCACATTGTTTAGAAAAACATAAGCAATTAAAGTCACATTGTTTAGAAAAACATAAGCAATTAAAGTCACATTGTTTAGAAAAACATAAGCAATTAAAGTCACATTGTTTAGAAAAACATAAACAATTAAAGTCACATTGTTTAGAAAAACATAAACAATTAAAGTCACATTGTTTAGAAAAACATAAACAATTAAAGTCACATTGTTTAGAAAAACATAAACAATTAAAGTCACATTGTTTAGAAAAACATAAACAATTAAAGTCACATTGTTTAGAAAAACATAAACAATTAAAGTTACATTGTTTAAAAAAACATAAACAATTAAAGTCACATTGTTTAGAAAAACATAAACAATTAAAGTCACATTGTTTAGAAAAACATAAACAATTAAAGTCACATTGTTTAGAAAAACATAAACAATTAAAGTCACATTGTTTAGAAAAACATAAACAATTAAAGTCACATTGTTTAGAAAAACGTAAACAATTAAACTTGCATTGTTTAGGGAAAAAAAAACAATTTAACTCATATTTATTAGAAAAACATAAACAATTTAACTCACATTTATTGGTACAACCACTTCCACTGCTCCAAGATGCAGATTGGCACCCCTTGGATCAAAACTGATCACAAAGTCCAGGGTTTCATTGTCAGGAGCACCTGGCAGATTTCGTACCCTATCCAGATGAGTATGAAATCCAGCCAGATGGATGTTCTGTCTTTCTAGCTTGAATGACACAGGAAACCAGCCAGTGTTGGTAGCCCTGATGACATGTGTGCGAATGTTTCCCAGAACAACATAGCCAAAATCCAACAGATAGTCTGGAAGTATTGGCCTTGCAGGCACAAAAATAAGGTAAGATGACACTTAATAGATAAACAATTAAATGTTCTTGCCCCAGTCTGGTGTCATTTATTAGGACCATTCAAATTTTAAAAAAAGCTGTTTAAGTATTTTTATATGTTGTTATTTTTGTTAGTGACCTTTTTGCTATCATGGTGTCTTCTCTGTTGTTATAGTGTCTTCCCTGGTGTCAGTGTGTCTTCCTTGTTGTCATAGTATCTACTTGTTGTATTATATTTTCTTCTGTTTCTATAATGTTTTTTTCTGTTATTATATCACTCATACTATCTATTGTACTTTCGAGCCAAAGACGGCACATAGGGCAAAACCACAATCTCATAAACAGAAACCTTGTGTGCCCAAATGGCACGTACTGCAGAAATCACAGCTTCTAGAATCTATGGCTCTGTTTCCATAAAAATACTTTTTACAATGACAGCTTGTCAAACCATCAATCAACCTCCTTAGTCGCCTTTTATGACATGTCTGGAAAATCCCAGTGTCAATATTCTTTACTTCCCTTTTAATGAGTTCCCAGTAGCACACAGGAGATTACTTACCTGTTGTTAAAGTATCTACCTTTTTGTTAAAGTGTATCTCCACTTTTTGGGTTAAAACAAAACAAAAATGGTTGCTTCTCTAAAATAAAGACATTGATGTCTGTTCAAAGTTATGTCTCAATTTTATCCAGACATTCCTGTGATGTTGACTTATTTATCAGTCACAAATCTCATTTACAAAGTTCGGATAAATTGTTAACCTGTGTCCTAAATATTATAAGTCACCCACCAAACCCCTTGACATACACATGCATGCATGCACACACATACACACACACAAATGCACAATACTTACTTCTAATTACCGTACTAATTTTCATGAGTATTATTATATGCAACAATCATATAATCAACTTGATGGGTGCAATCAATCTACCCTTTATAAACAAAACATTCATACAGCTATTGTATATTTAAAAATAATTTATATTACATCCTTTGAAAAACAGTAGACAAAAGAGCAACATCATCATCAAATACCATGATGTTGACAAGTTATATATTTTTTCTGGCCTTTTCAGAAAATCCTTGTTACACTTTTTACCTGTCCATGGTGTTCTCATCTTTCTTCTGTACAAGGACACTTCTGTATCCTCTAACAATTTGTTGATCTTTTGTCTATTGTCCATGATTCACTTCCACATGTCAAGACAGGCTCTGCATAATAATCAATGACTCTTTTTCTTATGTCCATATGAAAGTCTAACATTCTTATTTCTTGGAAATTCTTGGACTCTCAGTCCATTTCAATTTCAAATATTTAAAACAAATATTTTTATCCAAAATAATCCTTAAAAAATATTTTTAAAATAAATATTTGCATCCATATTTAACACAATGCTAAACAATGTTTTCATGGCTCAGCAAGTCAAGCACACATTCACAGATGGAGTGGCAAGAACTGTGTCAGTACTCTAGCATGAACTGACAGATTTGGTTTTCAGAAATCAACCTTCTTACCATTAATCCACTCAAGATATTTTGCGTGACATATATTTTGCATGATCTTCTGACATCACCATGACTAAATGCCTAGTCAGATACCACTTGTTCTCTGTGATATACTCAGTGCTTTTTACTAAATAAAAGTTTACTGGAACTCTATCATCTCAATCCATAAAATAAGAATGTAATAAAATACCAAGTCTCTGCAGCAAATCCATTGGTGTAGCTACATTTGTAAAAATTGGTAAACAACCATAACTTCTATTGACCTTTTGAGCCATTGTCGGCCATAGGGCATACCATAGACTCAGATACTCTTTCACTGTTTCTAAATTTTCTTTCTAGCAGTCTCAATTCTTGCAAAGATCTTTTTATAAAATCTCACTATTTGTCTCTGCTCTGTGGAAGCATCTTGATCTCATTGAGGGAGCCAATTCCTGCTGCCTTTGCCTCTCTGCTCAATGTTCTTCTCAGTGTTTCTCTGGGTCTGCCTCTTTTCCTCCTACCTGTTGTTTCCCACTTGAAGGTTTGCTTTGCTATTCAGTTATTATCTCACCACATGTCCAACATATGATCATCGTCTTTTCTTGATTACTGATGATATTAGTGGTTGATTGGCTGATAAACTTCTTGCAGCTGTGTCTGTCATCATTATGCCTACTCCTTCTTGGTGTTTTCCATCTTCCTTTCCAGAAAATACTAATATTTTATTGTGAGCTGATTTCCTACCTGTTTCTAGCCAGCTCATTTCACTTATTCCTAAATATATCTAGGCATGTTCGAAGTGCAGTGATGATGACCCGCAAATAACTCAATAACTCAATATCTAGGCAGTATCTATCCATTTTGCTCGCGACTTGAGCTTGTTCCGTCGGCACAACCATTGTTTGTATATTCCAGAATCCTATTTTTTGTTGTTCTTTTAGGACTGAAAGTATTATCATTACTATTATCTACTGCTAATTTACACATTCTGCATCAGGTCTACATTTCATTAACAAAGACATTTCTACAATAGTGACTTGTTAGACCTCTAATCAACAATTCTTTACCAAGCGGAAGAAAAACATTCCTCCATCTTGGATCGACACCGGAAAAACCATAACATAGGAATGTAAAATTGCAGCAGTACTACTTTTCAATTACCTGTAAAATTTGTAATTTGTATGTCGGAACTGTTGAAGCCCTAAAAGTTTACTGGGATGTATTCCAGTTTGTTCTGGAAAAAAATGGACCTGGGAAAATATCCACCTCTTTTTTTAAGCATTCCTATTTGTTGTTTGTAAAATATCTGATTATCACTTCTTCTGTGTAATATATTTCATATTCTCCTGTACTCCATGTGGATATCTAATATTCACTTGTTTTTTTACAACACAATATCTGATATTCACTTCTTATTTTTAACATGATACTTGATACTCACTTGCTCTTTGTGATGTGATATTTGCTACTCATTTCATTTGTTTTTGAGATATAATATATATTCACTTGCTTTTTGTGACATTACTTTGATACTCACCTGCTCTTTGTGATATGATATTTGATACTTACCTGCTCTTTGTGACATGATATTTGATACTCACCTGGTCTTTGTGACATAATATTTGATACTCACCTGCTCTTTGTGATATGATATTTGATACTCACCTGCTCTTTGTGACATGAAATTTGATACTCACCTGCTCTTTGTGATATGATATTTGATACTCACCTGCTCTTTGTGACATGATATTTGATACACCTGCTCTTTGTGATATGATATTTGATACTCACCTGCTCTTTGTGACATGATATTTGATACTCACCTGCTCTTTGTGATATGATATTTGATACTCACCTGCTCTTTGTGACATGATATTTGATAATCACCTGCTCTTTGTGACATGATATTTGATACTTACCTGCTCTTTGTGACATAATATTTGATACTCACTTGCTCTTTGTGACATGATATTTGATACTCACCTGCTCTTTGTGACATGATATTTGATACTCACTTGCTCTTTGTGACATGATATTTGATACTCACTTGCTCTTTGTGACATGATATTTGATACTCACTTGCTCTTTGTGACATGATATTTGATACTCACTAGCTCTTTGTGACATGATATTTGATACTCGTTCTTTGTGACATGATATTTGATATTCCCTAGTTCTTTGTGACATGATATTTGATACTCCCTAGCTCTTTGTGACATATTTGATACTCCCTAGTTCTTTATGACATGATATTTGATACTCCCTAGCTCTTTGTGACATGATATTTGATACTCCCTAGCTCTTTGTGACATATTTGATACTCCCTAGCTCTTTGTGACATGGTATTTGATACTCCCTAGCTCTTTGTGACATGATATTTGATACTCCCTAGCTCTTTGTGACATGATATTTGATACTCCCTAGCTCTTTGTGACATGATATTTAATACTCACTTGCTTTTTATGACATGATACCCATTGATATTCGCTTGTTTTCTGTGACAATACACACATAGATATTCACTTGTTCTTTTTGACATGGCACTCACTTGTTCTTTATGTTGACTGATACATCAGAGCAAGCAGCTGTTGAGAGTGAAAAACTTGGCTGTATTTGCTCTTCCTGTTTCTGAACACGAGCATTAACTGAGGTATTTTCAGCCTCAAGCGATGTCTGTTGCTGTTGCTGCACAAAGTTTCTCACAGCCAGTCTCTCAACCTCCATCTGCAGTTCTAACTCAGTGGGTTCTCTTTCCTGACACCCAAAAAAATGTCAATAAACACACAAAGTCATACGGTTAGTTTTAGCTTTCACAACAGTTGACATGGTACTGACCTTCATCTTAAGAAATTCACTGCCAATGGGTTTCACATGTTATGGCCAGGCTGTTTTTCATAAATTTTGAAATAACAGCAAGAAAATTCAAGAAAATTTATCAAAAACACAAGATTTGGTCAGATAATCTGTTCAGGAAGTCAGAAAAGAGGTTTAAATAAGATGATTACAAGATTTCAGGGGAAATAATTGAGGCAACATCAATAAATTAAAAGCTGCAAAGGGTGGCTCCTGGGTTTCTTGTGGCAGTTAATAGAATCACATTTTGCTGCTCATGGTATGAGATGTGTTAATTGTCACATTTTGCTGCTCATGGTATGAGATGTGTTAATTGTCACATTTTGCTGCTCATGGTATGAGATGTGTTAATTGTCACATTTCAATGTTTTTCTTTCATCTACCTTTCCTCATCTCACTGTTTCAACAACATTGAACTTGTAGTTATCTCCCCTTATTACTGATTGTTATCAACAGTAATAGTTTATGTCAAGTTAGTTCATCTTCATACCTCACTGGAAGCCTGTTGTGAACATGTTTGGAAAATGCTAAAACTGCACTTAGACTTTCAGTGCAGATGATTCTGTGGTTTAGGCAATACACATATATAGATAAATATTCTTGTAACATTTCACAAATAAAAAATATAAATAATTGTGTTTTGTGTGTGTGTGTGTGTGTGTCTGTACACAATACAATCATTTAGTTCAAGATGGCTGGTAGCTGTGTTTCTTTGACAGCTATAATTTTGCATGACAGATGGATTATTCCTTCTCTCACAAGTATATTCTTCTGCTATTGTGTAAGATGAATTATTCCTTCTCTCATATGTAGATTCTTCTTCTATTGTGTAAGATGAATTATTCCTTCTCTCATATGTAGATACTTCTTCTATTGTGTAAAATGAATTATTCCTTCTCTCATATGTAGATTCTTCTGCTATTGTGTAAAATAAATTATTCCTTCTTTCATATGTAGATTCTTCTGCTATTGTGTAAGATGAATTATTCCTTCTCTCATATGTAGATACTTCTTCTATTGTGTAAGATCAATTATTCCTTCTCTCATATGCAGATACTTCTGCTATTGTGTAAGATGAATTATTCCTTCTCTCATATGCAGATACTTCTGCTATTGTGTAAGATTGAGATTCTTTTTTTTTTCTCCAAGGTCTTATCCAGTGCTGCAGAGTTTTGTGCATCTGAGCTGAAACCAACTTCAGTATGTTCATTACTTCCTCAAGATTTGTGATTTACTTTACCGCAAGTAGTAACACCTTTTTTCCCCTCTAGAACAGAAATTTATTTAACAGAACACTAACACCTGTTCTTTTTTCCCTCATGAACTGCAATTTATTTTGTTATAGTGCGACCAATCAGAGGAAGAATTAAAGAAGAATAGACGAAGGAGAGAGAAAGAATAAGTTGTGGTTGAAGTAGAATAACAAAGGGGACCAATAATTAGCAAGCGTAAATTAGTCGACTGGACTCAGAAAGATGAGGCGTAACAAGCTGTGAGTTTAAGCAGCTAGAGATTGTTAAAGAAACAGGTGTTAAATCTGAATGAGCAGCTAGAGATTGTTAAAGAAACAGGTGTTAAATCTGAATGCCGGAACTCTCAGCAGATTTTCTACTAACATAGGGAGGTTATATAAGGCAAGAGAGAACAGCATGGACTCACTATGAACAGGTGTCCAATGTTGTCCGGACAGAGACTTTCAGCAGCGAAGACATCCTTTGAAGCCCAGGACATAGTAAACTCCAGTGAAATTTCTAGCACGTGGATATCCTTTGATAGGAGCCACAGGGTTCTCGTTAATGTACAGCGGCTGTAGAAGATGAAAGGAGTTCCGAGAGAGAACCCAGGTTGGTCAAATGGACAAATGGTAGTTGTATACTTGTAGCTAAGTATAGGAGTCCTGACAGGTGTTGTCAAGACTTCTCTATGATTGACAGGTGATCGACAAACCAGCAGCAAATGGGTTGATAGTCTTAGCAGAGTTCCCAAGATAGACCACGCCTGCAACTAGGAGTAGGCGTTGCCTTATCAGGAAACAAAAACCCTGGGAATGGACACTTTGGACAAATTTTCGCCCATGAAGCTCTTGGGACACACCAGACAGAATGAAGTAGAAGAGACTAAAACCTGTCTCAAGGCAGAATGTAGGAGTAAGGAGTTAGATTAGAGAGTTTGCTTAGAGATTGCACCATGGAGTTATTATAATGTTATTTATCAACATGAGAGACTTTCCTAGAGATTCTATAACTCACTACGGATCACAAGAGAGAAAGATTGTGTGAATTGAACACAGAATTACAAGCTAACCACTGTAAATTGCCAAAGAAACTTTATTACGTTCACAGAGTTACCTGCTATTAATACCATCGATTGGCTCAACAAGGTAACATTTCAAGATTATGTAGAATGATAGAACATTGCTGATTGTGCCTGAAGAATGTTGTCAAGCAATGTGGAGATTAAGAATAAAGACTGTTGTATCTTGTTATCTAAATGATGATTTCTCTGTGTCAAGTTCAATTCACACAGGATTCTATGTGTCTATATTCAGACTGTGTTAGTGAAAGATATACTAATGCATGATATACAGATAAATAATAGATAGAAAGAAATATAGACACTATAACTTTTTCACAGAATACTAACACCTGTTCTTTTTTCCCAAGAAAAAATACACTGATAAAAACATATCATCATCATCATCGAGTGCCATCTCCGTAACGAAGGTCGGCTACCATAGAGCGCCATTCTGCTCTCCCTTGCTTTGATGGTGGGAGCCGCGATAGCTCAGTGGTTAGTGAACTGGATTACAAAGGACAATAGGTAGGGTTCGATCCCAACCAACGGCTTCCGGGTTCACCCAGCCTTAAATGGGTACCGGATTTATTCTGGGAAAGTAAAGCAGCACGGGCGTAATACCGACCACATTACACCAAAAATCATGTGCTGAAGGTGTGTAAAATATAGGGTCACTAACACCATATTTCCCTATACGCCACTTGGCGTGACGGGGGTACTTTACTTTTTACTTGCTTTGATGGTGCAGGTTGTCATAGGCTGATTTGTACATCTTTTGATGTTACTCGTCCATGTTAGTTTTGGTTTGTCTCTGCCTCTTTTACCTTGTATTTTCCCCTCCAAGATTACTTTTAGTAGGCTGTTGTGTCTTTTAACATAGCCCAAAAATCGCATTTGCCTTGTTTGAATTGCGTTTAGTAGTTCTCTTTTCATTTTTAGTTGTTTTAAGACTTCATCGTTTGTTTTCTTTTCTTTCCATCCAATTCTACCTATTCTTCTATATATCCACATTTCAAAGGCTTCAATTCTCTGTTCTGTTCTCTTGTCAAGTGTCCATGTTTCTGCACCATATAAAAATGTTGAGAAGATATAACATTTTGCTACTCTTAATAAAAAAAAAACATATATTCCTATAATGCTAATAACAATAACAAATCTGCACACAGAAATATAATCATAACAAACATAATTCCAGCTATATAATTTAAAAAAATGAGATCTTTGTATTTAAAATACACATACACACAAATAGTTATAGGTGCTGAACTCTGAGAGAAGTGCTACCCTGACCTTTGTGAACTCACTAGTGCTGATAGCCCCACCCACACCAGTAAGTTGCATCACATCCTCCAGGTGAGATTCAGTGTCTTGTTTGAGCAGTGACTTCCCTTGCTGCTCTTTGATCACCTGAGAGAGATTCTCCTTGGCTTCCTTCAGCAGGCTGGTATAGGTGCCAGCTTCATCTTCCAGTCTTGGAAGGTCCAATGACACACGAGGGAAGACACCTAGCAAGATGATATGAGTGTCTTAATACAAACACTAGGATAGTACCTATGCACTCACATATGATCATGAAAATACAGTTAGTATTTATGTTTTGAGATAACAAGATACAACTGTTATTTTTTTTTTTTAATAAACAAATAACATATGGGGCGTCATTGGGATTTGAGTTAGCAGTATACAGATTTGACTGTCATAAAAGAAAGGCAGCCACAAAGTGAAACAGAAGATGGAAATATATAACAGAATGGGAGAGAAAATAAGGGCATATAATATGCAGGGAGAGAAGATAGGGGCATACAACATGCAGGGAGAGAAGATACGGGCATACAACATGCAGGGAGAGAAGATAGGGGCATACAACATACAAGGAGAGAAGATTGGAGCATATAGCATGCAGGGAGAGAAGATTGGGGCATACAACATACAAGGAGAGAAGATTGGAGCATATAGCATGCAGGGAGAGAAGATTGGGGCATATGACATGCATGGAGAGAAGATAAGAGGCATACAACATACAAGGAGAGAAGATTGGAACATACAACATGCAGGGAGAGAAGATAGGGGCATACAATATGCAGGGAGAGAAGATAGGGGCATACAACATACAGTGAGAGAAGATAGGGGCATACAACATGCAGGGAGAGAAGATTGGAGCATATAGCATGCGGGGAGGGAAGATAGGGGC
Source organism: Megaustenia siamemsis (assembly GCA_032433765.1). NCBI lineage: Eukaryota > Metazoa > Mollusca > Gastropoda > Stylommatophora > Ariophantidae > Megaustenia > Megaustenia siamemsis. The sequence goes on along the minus strand of JAVIAB010000106.1, from coordinate 74,297,605 downwards.
ATACAACATACAAGGAGAGAAGATTGGAGCATACAACATGCAGGGAGAGAAGATTGGGGCATACAACATGCAGGGAGAGAAGATAGGGGCATACAACATACAGTGAGAGAAGATGGGGACATATAACATGCAGGGAGAGAAGATGGGGACATATAACATGCAGGGAGAGAAGATGGGGACATATAACATGCAGGGAGAGAAGATGGGGACATATAACATGCAGGGAGAGAAGATGGGGACATATAACATGCAGGGAGAGAAGATGGGGAGATATAACATGCAGGGAGAGAAGATGGGGACGTACAACACGCAGGGAGAAAAGATAGAGGCATACAATATGCAGGGAGAGAAGATGGGGACATATAACATGCAGAGAGAGAAGATGGGGACATATAACATGCAGGGAGAGAAGATAGGGACATATAACATGCAGGGAGAAAAGATGGGAACATATAACATGCAGGGAGAGAAGATAGGGACATATAACATGCAGGGAGAGAAGATGGGGACATATAACATGCAGGGAGAGAAGATGGGGACATATAACATGCAGGGATAGAAGATGGGGACATATAACATGCAGGGAGAGAAGGTGGAGACATATAACATGCAGGGAGAGAAGATGGGGACATATAACATGCAGGGAGAGAAGATAGGGACAAATATAACATGCAGGGAGAGAAGATGGGGACATATGCAGGGAGAGAAGATGGGGACCAATAACATGCAGGGAGAGAAGATGGGGACATATAACATGCAGGGAGAGAAGATGGGAACATGCAACATGCAGGGAGAGAAGATGGGGAAATATAACATGCAGGGAAAGAAGATAGGAACATATAACAAACTGGGAGAGAAGATAGGAACATATAGCAAGCTGGGAAAGAAGATGGTCATACACCACAAGTTAGAAAAGAAGATAACCACACACAAAATATTGGGAGATAAGAAAACTACTACACAAGCTGGCAAAAAAGATAGTCACATACAAACATGCATTTACCACAGGCATATACATGCCCACACACATATGCACACACTAATACAAATATTCCTAAAAAAACCACACATGAAACTGAGAGAGAAGACAGCCACTACAGCACATGATGAGAGAGAAGATAGACACACACATTATCATCATCATCATCGAGTGCCATCTCTGCAACGAAGGTTGGCTACCATGGAGCATCATTCTGCTCTGTCTCTTGCTTTGATGGTGCAGGTTGTCATAGGCTGGTTCGTCCATCTTTTGATGTTACTCGTAGCCACATTTAGCACAAGCTTATAGAGATATCCACACACATCACAAGCTGAGAGAGAAGACAGCCACACATATCACAAGCAGAGAGAAAGAAGATATCCACACAAACATCACAACCTGGGAGAGAAGATTTAAAACAAAATTAATCACCTTCTCCAATGATAGTAATGGTGTCTGGCCTAAAGTGAGCAACTTGGATCTGGAAAGTCTTCTGGAAGAAATCTGGCACCCCAGGCAGGAACCTGACCTCAATCTCCTGCTGTGCGAGAGGCTCAATATACCCCTGCAGATTATTATACACCAAAAATAAGGATGATTGTGGTATAGTGTATATATTAAGCCTAGATAATGATACATACTTGTGATGCACGTTGTTACATTTCATTGTACAAATTACTACCACTTAATTGTAACATTTGAAGCACTAAAATAGTATTTTCTTTGAACTTTCAACACACAACTATGTGTTTACCAAGTAGACACACGGGAACTCGGATTTCCTGGCTCAGGTTGACTTATGACCAGAAAATGACCGCTTTGACTGGATGTGTTACTTTATTCAGAAGATTGCCATAAGTTTATCAGTATGTTCGGCTACCTCAAAGCATTATTCGCTGTATTTCCCAAGTTACAAAGGGTTGTTTAATGTCAGCTGACGACCAAGGAAATTTCTCTGGTCACAGCAAAAAAAAAGAAATGAAAAACCACTAATTTGTTGAAATTTGGCAATTTTGTTCTTATTATAAGATCGTAGCACACAAAATGGAAAACAAAAAATCCTGCATCAAAAGAAATAAATCCAACACTCAGGGGTCACTGAAAGTAGTAATTAGGAAGGTACGGAAAGAGGGTGGAGGGATATTTGAACATCGCAGCAAATTATCAAATTTGAAAGAATTTGCGTTTTGATATGGTAATTTTTACTATGGTATCATAATGTAGGATTAATTTTAACATTAGACCATTTAAAAAAGAGACAAGTTTAGTAATTAATTACTAATATTATCTAGTTGCATGTCCTTTACAGAATATTACTCTCATCACAGCTAAACTCAACATATCTGTTTCTAACCAAATCCTCCACTTCCTCTATTGTCAAGTTCAAGGTTATTTGATGTCTTGAAACCATCTTCTTCTTGGCTTTTCCACAGCCAACTATAGATTAGGCCTGCTGATTGAGAGGGAATTTCTCGAAATGTTTAGCATGACGATTTCAGCTTAGTGAACAGGGGTGGTTGTGAGTAGAATGTCAGCCGTCTACATCTATATTTGAACACATCACGCTAGTTGGTAGGTTTTTTTTAGTTTTATTTTCTGCCTGTGGGCCTTAGTAAATCTATATTTGGCTGTGATCTACCAATGACTCATATTCCTAGATCCAAGCCTTCCATTTTTGTTTTCATTAAACCACTGGTCTTTTAATGTGGCTGAAATATTTAATTTTTGTCTGTGTACAATTTTTTCTATAAGTCAGTTCTCTTCAATGTTCAAGGCTTTTAATGACTTCATCTTTCTTTTTCCTTTTTATTATCCAAGATATTCTGAGCGTTTTACTCTAGTATTTTCTTTAAATGAACAAATGTTCTTCTTTATTGTTTACATGAATGTCAATATTACTATTTTCAATCATCATTTTACTTCATTCTAGTAGTCCCCATTGTGGGTTATTACAGATCCAAGATTTCAAAAACTTATAACATTTTCATGTTCTTCATTGTTGGTTATAATTCTGGTTAAAATGTATGCTTTATTGGTGGATATGAACTCTTTCTGTATAAATCGCTGCAGCCTGCATCATGCTTATTTGGGTCAAATATGATCTGCCACACTCTGCATCACTTTCAGTTTCTTTTGTGCAAACTATATTTCAACTTTTAAATTAGCTATTTTTATATAGTTTCCTGTAAACATTTTTAACTTGTAAGGAGAGTTCCTTTTCTTCCTTCTACACATGGTATTTACAAAGAAATTGTGTCACAGAGTGTGATTTTCCTTTTGGATTAATAGTGTTTATCACCAACAAAAATATGCTGATTGAAATGGCATTGAGTGGTAGTGATTCAACCACTAGTATTATCAATCATCAAGAAAAGACGATGGACATACATTGCAGATGTGATGAGAAGAGACAATAACCAAATAGCAAAGCAAACCCTCATGAGGAAAACAACAGGTAGGAGGAAAAGAGGCTGACCCAGAGAAACACTGAGAAGAACATTGATCAGGGAGGGGCAAAGGCAGCAAGAATTGGTTCCCTCAATGAGATTGAGATGCTTGTACAGAACAGAGACAAATGGCGAGATTTGATAAAAGATCTCTACATGGATTGAGACTGCTAGAAAGAAAATTTCGAAACAGGGAAAGAGTGTATGGGTCTATGTCCTATAGGCTGACTATGGCTCGAAAGGTCAATAAATAGAAACATTCTTCACTGGAGAGTTCCTTCTTCTTCCTTCTACACATGGTATTTACAAAGAAACTGTGTCACAGAAAGTGATTTTCCTTTTTGATTAACAGTGTTTATCACAAACAAAAATCAGCTGAGTGAAATGGCATTGAGTAGCAATGATTCTAAAATTTGTTATAATTTTATTAAACAATTCCTTCAAAAATGTACATCAAATTAATTTTTAATTTTAAAAATTTACATTTATCATTGTTTATTTATCAGTTAATTACCAAATGTGGAAGCATGACTGGCTGGCCAGGTAAGAGTTGGTTCTCAAGTGATGGATCCATGTTCACCACTGAGAACTCAAAGCCAACTTTGCCAGTATTGATCAGAGTTATGGAAGATATGGCTGTTTGGTCATACATCTGAAATATAAATTCTTTTGCTTCAGGTTTTTTTTTAAATTTCTGAGTTTCTTTGACTCAAAACTACAACAAATTAACAAATGTAAAACAGAAATCAACAATGCAAGTATTTCAGCCTATATTTGTGTGTGTACACACACACAAATATAGATTGAAATACTTGCATTGTAATCCTTTCAGAGAAAAGTTTAAACTTGATATACTTTATTGAAGTCTGATATGACTTGGAGAACAGACTTTATGGGAAGGTTTATTTATTACTTAACATCAGTATTGTTGTGTCCAATGTCTCTACTTATATTACACACAATCTTGGTGAACTAATATACTTCAGATCTTGCAATGACAGTTGAAGAGGGAGAGAAGTTTATAAATCATAAAGTACTTCGTGAAGAAGGAGGTTGTGACCACAGACGCATAATAATTACCATAAAAAGATTAAATAACTCACCAAAGAGCAATCTCTTTCATAGCTGAAACTATAGGGAACATTTTCTTTGTGTAAATTGACTGCAATCCGCAGAAAATTAACCTATAGTGGACAATCAGCCACTTCACATGGCAATGCCATGGTCACAGTTTTACAATCAACCACTTAGTGTGGCTGATGGTCCTATGTGGTTTTAGTATTGTTTTAATCCAATCCACTTATTTTAAACCTAAATATTTGTCTAGAATCTTTTCTGACCACATTGGCTAGTTTCTTGTCATTTTGACTCAAATTGTGTCACTAAATTACAGTTAAAAAAAAAAATCTCTCCCAAGCCTTTGATACTGAATGGAAGAAAGGACTGAAGCTGACATTCTTATAAACAGGTGTTATTTGCTACTAACTATTTTCCTTAATCAATTATCCACTTTATACTAATTTTCCACAATCATTTACCCACCATACACCTGTTTTCCATAATAAGTTACCACTACACATTTATTGTCAACAATAAATATTATCTACACACCTGTTTTCCAAAATCAACTAACTTGCTGCTGAATGTGTACTCCACAAGTGAAGCTTGTCCAGCCAGTTTGAGCTGGTATGAGGGACCATTGTCCACATTACAAACAGCACACACCTCACCAATGACATTAGCATGTCCATAGAAGGTGAAGGTTACTTGCTCTGTTTCACCAGGCTGCAGACAACCATACAGTGGCAGGATGTCAAAAACCTGGATGAAGAAATAATAACAAATTTGGCATGTGTAATTGTAATAGTAATGGACACATGAGTAGATTCCTTGCCATATATTCCCCAATTTTTTCATGATTGCAGATTGCTCTTTTCAGATTGTATCTCACAATATGTCCCTGTTCTGGGCAACTCTCTCAAAATCAGCAAGACAGCGGGTATCTGTTGTTGCTACCTTTTGCCTCAGTGTTCTTTTTAGTGTTGCTCTAGGATCCACAATTACGCAAACCACTTCCCTTGATGATCAAATAAACAGCCGAATTGGTAAGGCAGCTACGAATTTCAGCAAACTCATAGAAAGAGCCTGGAACAACATGAAACCAACACTAAAAACCAAACTCTTAATATATCAAACTAGTGTGCTTAGCACATTATAATATGGAACTGAAACCTGGACAATATACTCAAATCACAAAAAAGACTAAATGTCTTCCACATGCGATGTTTCTGCAAAATAATGCACATCAAATGGCAGAACAAAATAACCAACTTAACAGTCCTTCTTCTTCTTCTTCTACCTTTTTTAGCTCACAGTGGAGCATAGGTCTTCAACAAACACTTTCCAAATCGTTCTGTTTTTTGCCATTCTTTTAAGATCATTCCATGTCTTCCCCATCATCTTCATCTCTGCTTCTATCTGTCTTCTCCAAGAATTCCTTGGTCTTCCTCTTTGTCTTTTCCCCTGGGGATTCCAAAAAAGGGCCTGTTGTGTAATACTCTCAGTTGGCTTCCATAGTGTGTGTCCTATCCAGCGCCATCATCTTCATTGTATCTCTTTATTCACTGGTATTTGACTGGTACATTTCCATAATTCTATGTTAGTGATTTTGTGCTGCCATTTCCATCCTTTTATTCTGCGTAAGCATCCATTAATGAAAGTCTGTATCTTCGTGACTGTCAATTTTGTTGTTCTCCATGTTTCACAGCCATATAATAGGACCAACAACATTTGAGTTGAAAATTGTTACTTTTGTATTTAACCTAATTTCTTTGGATTTCCATATGTTTCCCAGTGCAATGAAAGCTCCTCTTGCTTTTGATATCCTTATTTTGGTATCAATTTTCTATTCCTCCCTCTTTATCTATATTGCTGTCCAGATATATGTAAGATTGTACGTCTAGTAGAGGTATTTCTCCTATTTTTATTTGGTTATTGCCAACTGTATTAATTCTCATAATGTTGGTCTTATCTCTATTAATCTTCAGTCCTAGTTGTTGTGATCTCTCATCAAGTATGCTTATTTTATCCTGCATCTGTTGATGGCTGTGTGATAGGAGAGCTATGTCATCAGCAAAGTCTAAATCATCAAGTTGTTTGGTCAGTGACCACTGGATCCCATTTCTGTTGTTTTGAGTTATCTTCATAATCCAATCTATGGCCAGTAGAAAGAGAAATGGAGACAGAAGGCATCCCTGCCTTACTCCTGTTCTTATTTCAAATGCTTCTGTAAGCTGTCCTTCATACACCACACTACATTTTACATAATCCTACATTGTAAGATTGTTAGAATGTCCAAGCTAGTAAGGTTGTTATAAAATTTTACCTTGTAACATTGTTATAATATGATACCTTGTAAAGTTGTCATAATTTGTGTGCTTAGCACACTATTATATGGATCTGAAACCTGGACAACATACTCAAATCACGAAAAAAGACTAAATGTCTTCCACATGCGATGTCTCCGCAGAATAATGCACATCAAATGGCAGGACAAAATAACCAACTTAACAGTCCTGCAACGTGCTAATACCCCAACAATCATGTCGATGCTCAGAAGTCGAAGACTAAGGTGGCTGGGGCATATCCAGCAAATGGAAGAAAAACACATCCCCAAGCAAATACTATAAGGTGAACTAATACACGGAAAATGACAAATCGGCAGACCTAAACTACGATATAGAGGTATCAGTAAATAATTTCTGAATGACGACTCCATCTGTGAAAATGACTGGGAACATCTAGCTAGTGATCGCACATCATGGAGATCATGTATAAGGAATGGTATAACATCATTTGAGACTGTGCTAAGGCAAAACTTAGAAGAGAAAAGACTCATGAAAAAGGATGGAAAACCCTGTGGATCAGTGGGCCTGACTTGTTCATTCTGTGGCCATGTGTGTTTGTCAAACATTGGTAGAACTAGCCATGAGAGAAGCTGTTCGACAAAAACAAAACCTAAAAAAAATGCACAATAGCCTCCACTAGACCGTCTGACAAGATGAAAAGGGCCATATGTATATCTAGGTCTGTGTTTTTCTATTACCTCATGGTTCTCATTTGAGGGCTTGCTGTCTCTTTTCATCACATGTCCAACATATGACAACCTTCTTCTCTTGATTATAGATAATATCTGTGAGTTTGTACCCCTTCTTTACCATTGGGGACATGGTGACGAACATACATTATGAAATGATAAAGGCTGACAAGTCTTGGCGATAGTTATCCATGCTTGCTCCAGACCAGATTGGGTAGAGATCTCTTGCGAGTGCCTCAAGTTATGATCGAAGTTGAGAAGATAATGAAGAAGAAAAATACCCCTTCTTTATTCAGCAGAGCTGACTGTTAATCATATATACTAGAACAACTTCAAGAGAACATAACCAGAGTGAGACTTACATTGTTCAAACAACAGCTGAAACTTTTCCTCTTTAAAAGTGAACAAAAAGTTAATAAAGTTTTGTCAGTGGCTGCACTGGGAGGAAAGAGTTGTATACAGTTAAAGCAGTCACAAAACAGAGGTACTTTCTAAGTGAAGACTTACCTCCTCCACACCAATTGAAGATTGGGTGTCCTCCTGATCCTCTTCTAGCAAGGCAGTCAAAACTTTGTTGTGACTCAGGGACATCTCATCATCTAGTTGTGAGAGATGACTGAACAAACTTGATCTCCTGATATTTTCCAGGTCCTTTTGTCCTTCATAATCTGACTTTCCTTCCTGGTCTAGCTGGCCCTAAAACACAAACAAGACATGGACTATCTTAGCCAACGTATCACAATGGATGTGACCTATCTGAACAAATATATCACACCAAATGTAATCATGGTAGTTAGTAGAGCACTCCTAATGAATGACTTCACACTTTCTTTCCAAGCTTCATGACTAAGAGCTGTTTTCTTAAATGTCATGAAGGTTAGTCCTATAAATTCTCCAATGTTGTCTTTTCACTACTTTCTCTGTCATGTAAAATGACCTTAGCACAGCCTGTAGATCTTGTAACATGTCTATACCATTTTAATTTGTATTCTTTTACTGTTGACAGCAATTCCTTCATTTTTTTTATGTAAACCATTGATTTTGTTGTGCACTTCCTCCTTCATGATATGGTCTATATTTGATTTGCACAAAAACTTTCTACACTATAGTATTTCCAGAGCCTGTATTCTTCTTTCAAAATCAATTGTGAGTGGCAATGGTTATAACACAAGGAATAACACAACAGATAATCATGAATGACCTCTTGCATTAAAAGAGATCTGATGACAACTTAGAAACATGTTTTAAATATCACAGACAGCTGATACAATAAAGAAATATTAAGGGAAAAATTAAGCAAGAAAGAAATGACAATGAAAATGTAAAAATGACAAGCAATAAAGATGACAACTCATTGGAGACATTTACTTCATAGGGAAATCCTGCAAATAAGAATAACCAAGGGAATACTACAAGTGTGATGTTCATCATTATTTCTGATGTAATGTCCAGAGATAGAGACATAGCATTAGAGATCATGACACACATCACATTAGCATCAAATGCTTTCAACAAAGTGATGAACATCTGGAAATCCAAAGTTCTCAGTAACACAAATAAAACTTAAACTGTTCAACTTCTGTGTGATACCAGTGCTATCATAAGAATGTGACTGGTGGAAATCCACCAAAACTTTAGACAGGAAATTAATTGCCTTTGAAAACAAATGTCTCCGTAGGATCTCAAATTTAAGCTGGAAAGAATACATTTCAAATGAACAGATAAGAGATGAATCAAAATAAGAATTTGAGTCGAGCTTTATAAGAAGACATTAGAAATACATTGGTCATGTGCTGAGGTTGAATGAAGAAAGACTTCCTCGTCAGGCATTCATGTGGAAACCATCTGGTAAAAGAGAACAAGGCAGATCAAGAGAATCACTACGCTGAACAATTAATAGAGAAGGCTCAACCATGGGACTAAGAAACAACCAAGAACTACAAGAATTAGCAGCAGATTGTCAATTGTGGAGAACTATGACTTCCACCTTGAGTACCATCTTTGGTTCAAGACAAAAATGAATGAATATATTAATACTATAAAAGAAGTAGACAAACACAGAGAAGAAAGATTTAGAAAAAAGTAAAAAAGAGTTGTGGAAAATAAGCTCAAGGGGAGAAACAACCATTTCCTCTTATGGGTATCCATTTCTTGTACTTTGTTATTACTTAACTTGGTGGAGTATTTGTAGAAGGGATTGACTGTTAAAGTTACATGGCATTGAATATGACAGTAATGATGACAGATACTTGTCATGTGATAAACAATGAGTGTCACAAAACAAATGCTAGCAATAAACTTTCATTTGTAACATCACAAGTGTAACAACCAATAAAATATCACAACCAATCTGTCACAAGGTTGACAAAGATATAATTGTCATGATCTGCCATATAACAAACAGTGATATAATTGTCATGATCTATCATATGACAGACAGTGACATAATTGTAACGATTTGTCATATGAAAGACAATAAAATAATTATCACAATCAATATATCATTTGACAAACAGTGACAGACTTGTCACAACCAGTCTGTCTAATGAAAAACAGTGACAAACTTGTCAAAACCAATCTGTCTAATGAAAAAACAGAGACAAAAGTGTCACATCCAATCTATCACATGACAGACTGATAATGTCACAACCAATAAGATTGATTGTCAATTATATGATAGCAATGATTCTTGTTACATAACAAACATATCAATCTATCACATGACAGACTCAATGTTACAACCAATAAGTTTGATTGTCACAATTAAATAATAGCAATGGCCCTTATTATATGACAAACATAAAAAGCTCTCTGCTGATGACCTAGTTATCTGGCATACAAATGAAAACATAAGGATAGCAAAATCACAACTAAATAAAGACCTCAAATGCTTAGAAGAATATTGTAATGCCTGGAAATTAAAGATCAATACACAGAAGACAGTATTTACAATCTTTACCAGAAGTAACAAAAAAGCTAGGGTAAATATCTAACTTAATCTCCAACAGGGATGTCTACAAAAAGAGGAGCACCCCACATACTTAGGAGTACAACTAGACCGTCAACTGAACCTGAAGAAACATGTAGAAAGCCTGACTAAGAAGGCAACACGAAGACTACAACTTATGAAAAGGCTTTGTAGTACTTCATGGGGAGCAGATAAAGAAACTCTTAGGAATCTCTATCTGGGTTATGTTCGCTCTATTCTGGAACATGGTATTGAGTTATTGAGTTATTTACGGGTCATCATAATTGCACTCCGAACATGTCCGTAGGTGCTCAGATTCCTTCCTCAGCAAGTCCTGCAGTGTCCAGCGACCAGCAACTCCGATTCTGTGTTGGTTTATTAATCTTCTTACATGCCCACTAAGTTTCTCATTTCTGGCTTTGTCCATCTTAACCCCCATCTCTTTCATCCAATGGAGTGATGTGGACTCATGGTTGTTGAAGTCCTGTGTCCTTCTCACTTCCCAGATGGCATTGGTTGACTCAACAACAGCACAGAAGCCAACCTGTCCGCTTTCATTTCCCCATTTTTGGAACATGGTAGCTCATTACTAGTGACATGCAGTAAAACAACCAACATGTCATTTAGAAGGATACAAAACAGTGCACTACGGTTATCAGTGGTGCAATGAGGTCCATGCCAAATGCAGCATGCGAAATACACTGCAGTGTAGAAACTTTAGATATGAGAAGAGATAAGGCCATTATGGTGCTATATGTATGACAAAAAAGAATGGAAAAAGACCATCCTAATAGAAAGTTAGTGGATACATAGGTTCTTATGCAAAGAATCAAACAGATCTCAACTTTTCAGCATATCAGGAACATACAAGAAAAATACCAGCTACCAGAAAAATATGAGCAAACATCAAGCATTATCGAAGAACTGTCACCAAATACAAAATACATGAACTCAGAAATCTTTATAGAAATATATGGCAGGATAGATAAAAATGCTGACCAGGTATCAATAAAAACCGCCGCAAGAAAAACCACAGATACTTAACCATATGACTGGATACATATATATACTGATGGTGCAGCCATAAAGACAACTATCAAAGCTGGATATGGCATTTTGATACATTATCCATATAGAACAGCAGAAGAACTATGTGGCACATGTGGTGAAGTCTGCAACAATTACAAAGCAGAAATAACTGCCTTAGAAACAGTAGTGTACTACCTGAATACTGTTTTTGATACCATAGCTTCAAAGAAAAGAAATATAGTCATTTTTACTTATTCCAAATCAGCCCTGCAGGTGCTAGGAAGTAACATAAACAAGCCAGAACTCACACAGCTTACCATGGACATAGATAATCTTATTAGTTCATATGACATAAGGCTAGTGATGCCAATGGATCCTAGGACACTCCAACAGATACATTAGCTAAAAAAAAGATCCAGATAGACAATTTAACGCCAACATCTCATTAAACACAGTCAAACAAATCATAAACCCCAACAGTAGAGAGGATTGGCTGAAAGGATGGGACATGGAAAAAAACAGGGAGAGATCTTTTTAAATGCATGTCAAAGCCAAAACCCTATGACATCATTAACAACCTAAAAAGAAGAGACCAAACCACCATCTTCAGACTGAGAACCAGTCATGTACCACTGAACAACCACATCAATAGATTACAACGAAACCAAACTACAGCATGTCCCCTCTGTGAACACCCACATGAAACAGTAGAACATCATATTTTTGACTGTCCAAAGCTTACTGATATCAGAGCAACTCTACTTCCACAAAGACCTGATAGAAGGAACACCTTGTTCAGAACTATAAGGGAACTCAGAAATACCTACAGATATCATTACATGGCATTGGGCCGAAGGGCATCAGCTCACAGGCTTCTGGATCCACAACAACAACAACATGACAAACATAAACAAGCTATCACATGACAGACTGAAAATGTCATAACCAATAAGTCTGGCTGCTGCGATTAAATGATAACAATAGTCTTTATTACATAACACCAATCTGTCACATGACAGACAGCGATAATGTCACAACCAAAAAGCTTGATTGTTGCAATTAAATGATATCACACGATAAACATAATCAGTTTGTCACATAAACAAAACAGTATATCACTACCACCTTCTCAGGAACATCAGTATCAGCAGCAAAGAACATCTGTGAGTCCTGGTCTAGCTTGTTCCCATCCATGACGAATTCCTCTTGTTTGTTGACATGACCAGATGTTATACCATGGCGGTCTAAGTCCTAAATGGAAGAATTCAACCATGTGTATGTTCTGACAATAGATTTGAAACTCTCTTGCATTAAATAGCAAGATAGTAATAATAATTAATTTAATTATAAATAATAAATAAATAATAATAATTAAATAGCAAAATATACACACTCATGTGCAGCTCGCAGTTTGTTGGGCCTAAATATTGCGAGCAACAGTCATGTGGACCATTTCATTCTATATCAAAAATTGCTGCCTGCTTGCATTCATCCGATGACTAAAGAGACACACATCTTTGCCATGTGCCTAAAAACATTAAGTTGATGTGGATGTGTTGTGTTGTGGTTTGCAGCAGAACTGTGATATTTGTGTCTTTCAGCCCAACACATCCAACTTCAGCAAGACATTTTTGAATACCGATTTGCCTTCCCTATCAATCCCTACTCACTTAGCAAGACAAGACCGGTTAGTCTGTTGCTAGAGACTCCACAAAGAAGTGGAGTAAGGTCTGGATGCTTTTAGTTCACCGATACTGGTGCAAGCCATCAGCTACAATTCACTGACAAGTTCATTTCTGGTGTTAACAGGGCACCGAGCTTCCTATACAAAAATTGAAAAGCAAGTCAAAGAAAGAATGCAACCCAGTGCTCAAAAATCCCATGCTGTATTTTCATGTTTTGGACAGAAAGGCATAATTATCACAACTTGCTGTAAACCATGATACAGAGAAATTATGCCCAGTTAATGTCCTTTTAATGATAGATAATTATCTAATATAATGACTAATACTACAGGGTGTTTATAAAGTCTCACTACACTTGGTATCTAGGTCAATTTGAAAAAAAAATGTTTATGACGTCATCACAATATGTGCTCCCACTGTCAATGAAATTTGTTGAATAAGTTTATTGCTACTGGAAATGTGGAAGATGCTCCACGATCTGGTAGGCCTGCTGTGAATGATGAAATATGTTTAGATATCCAAGACAGAATCCTTAAAAGTCCAGACAAGTCATTAAGAAAACTGTCGCAACAAGTGAACTTACCATTGAGCACATATTGTGATGACGTCATAAACATTTTTTTCAAATTGACCTAGATACCAAGTGTAGTGAGACTTTATAAACACCCTGTATTATTGTTCATAATGTACAGAGGTAGTCCCTGGGTGAATTCAGAAGAGGAAAAAGTAGCAAGTTTGATTAAACATTTCTACCATGTGTGGGGGTGGGGGTTATATATTTACATATACTAAACTAGTTTTTTTTCTTTAGCTCTAGATTACGATACCATAGTAAAAATTACCTCATCAAAACACAAATTCTTCCAAATTTGATAGTTTGCAATGTTCAAACATACTGTACTCTTACTGACCCAGCCACTGGCAGAAATGAATACCAGGGTAGTACTCTGGGAAGGTAAGGAATGTCACCTCGCATCGTGAGTTTCAATGCTTGAAGTGACACTATCCAGAAGTCTCTGAACACTTCTTGGTAGGCGGCCGAGCACAAATGGGTAAAAACTTGTGTGTTAAGACATCGATTTAAGTCTCAAACTTTACCTTTTACCTTTACTGTATCATGAGCCATAAAATATGGCTCTAGTAGCTGGCATGCAAAAACTAAGAGGCATGTTTTGTCACTTTTAATTTATCAACATTTTCACAATTATTACCGCTAAAAAATTTTTATTTTTTTATTTAATCACTATTTCAAATTCGTCAACAAAATGTGTGTTTTAGATCAATTTTCATTTATTTTCTTGCTATTTTTTCAAACTTTTAAAAAATTCAGAAAAACATCATGGTCATAGCAACTAAACTCCTTGGAAGCAAATGTGTTAAGGCTGAAAGAACCAAGAAGTCTGTCCATGTGGCTAATTCATGATCAGGGGAAATAAGAATCAAGCTCCAGTCACCAGCCATGCATGTCGTAATAAACAACTAAGCAGGTTGGGGTTAATGTATTTGTCAAAGATGCAGAGTTTGTGCATCTGAGCTGAAGCTACTATCAGTGCTTTCACTAGTGTGTGGCAAGTGTGCTTGATACTGAGAAATGTAATGAAGAGGGGATATGAACACTAAGCAGATGACCACTGCGCAATGAGGCTGCTGACTAAACTAAACAGAACCAAGAAGTCATCAATCAGGATTAGAGGAACAGAATAGTCTACAGTGAAAAACAATAACTCTCAGTTTCCTGGATGAAGAATACCCACAAGACCTATGGATTTGTGTGTACACAGATGAATCAGCACAGAATGCAGTAAAGAATGGGGGAGCAGGTGACCCAAATAACAATAGGGATATGAATAAAATAGCAACAGGGAAATATTGTCACAATTATGATGCAGAAATCCAAGCAATAAAGTTGGCAATAGAAAAACTGCTGAACAGTAATCTTAGCCCACAGCCTGTAGTGTTTTTGACAGATGCAAGATCAGTACTCTAGGCACTACAATCCAGAAAATTACCACATCTGCAGACCTTATTGACTGGACTCTGAGAGCACCACAGGGTTGCCCTGCAATGGATCCCATCTCACTGTGGAATACCAGGAAATGAGAAAGCAGATCAGTTGGCAAAGAAAGGTTCAACAGGCACACAACTAGATGCACCGGTTAAATACCATCATAAGAAACAGATAATCAAATCAATCAGAGGACCACAAGCCCCAAATCAGGATGCCTTTCATAATATGAATAGATATGAACAAGTTATCATTATACGCTTTAGAACAGGACACAATTGACTCCATAGTCACGTGTATACAAAATTCAAGATTGGCACCTCAACTACTTGTACATGTGAACAGGTGCCCCAGACTGCTGAACACATACTTCAAGACTGTACTGTATATAGTAGACTAAGGAAAATCCATTGGCCCATAGATACAACACTACTGACAAAACTATATAGGCCACTGCAAGAATTACAAAAGACAGTAAAATTTATACAGGAAATGACTTTGAAGATATAGACAATACTTCACTTCAGGTGAACGAAAGATAGATAGATAGGTCAATCAGGATCAAACTCAACCTCATGTTCTTAGAAATAAATTCCACTAACCACTGTACTACTTCAGCTCACATAAATATATAAAGTCTGTAAAAGCCCACCACCCTACGCATGAATGTTTTTATTAAACTGCTGAGTTAACACTCATTTACAATAAGAATATGGTAAACAGACTATTGCAGATAACTGTTAAAACATTCATTAATAACAAAAATATGGTAAATAGACTATTTACATATCATTGTTAACACTCTTATTTACAAGAAGAATATAGTGAATAAAAACTGAATACAAACCTGAAAAGTTACTTCCAGTCCTTTCTCTATGTTCTTCTTTCCCTGTTCATTCTCTGTGAGTCTCAGCTCCTGCTCTGTGTCACTCTTTTCCTCCTCTTGGTCTTTCTTCTCTTTCTCTGTGTCAGAAATTTCAGACGTCTCCATAAAGGGATCTCCTCTCTCCTCTGATATTTCCCTTTCCTCTTCTAAAACAGCTGAATCTTCATCAGGGTTTATATCTTCATCTGTAACTACCTTTGACTTGACTCTGCATACCTTCTTCACAAAAGATGGCACATCACCCACCAGAAATGACCAATGATAATGCACCTAAAGAAATAAAAGGTTCAGTTGAATCATCATTAACTACAGAGAAATATAAACTGATATCCCAGGCTGTGCTACAGAAGAAGAAATTTACAAGCATTTCTTTGCCTTGACCCCTGTGCTACAAAATTTTTGCCCGTGAGTCAGGGTTCTCCTTGGATTTCCTCATGATTCTCAAGAGGGACATTGGAACACCTGTGGTTTCATCCAGTGTCCAGTGATAATGATGATCCTAACAATAACAACAAAAATACACTAAAAATGTAGACATTACCCAAAAAAATACATAACTAAAAGATAAGCTTACATTTGTAATTGTTATTGTTATATATATATAAGTGTATATCTTTGTCTTTCAAGAGATGACAAAGCAACCTAGATCTGTCTTTCAAGAGATGACAAAGCAACCTAGATCTGTCTTTCAAGAGATGACAAAGTAACCTAGATCTGTCTTTCAAGAGATGACAAAGTAACCTAGATCTGTCTGTCAAGAGATGACAAGGAACCTAGATCTGTCTTTCAAGAGATGACAAAGCAACTTAGATCTGTCTTTCAAGAGATGACAAAGTAACCTAGATCTGTCTTTCAAGAGATGACAAAGCAACCTAGATTTGTCTGTCAAGAGATGACAAAGCAACCTAGATGTCTTTCAAGAGATGACAAAGCAACCTAGATCTGTATTTCAAGAGATGACAAAGCAACCTATATCTGTCTTTCAAGAGATGACAAAGTAACCTAGATCTGTCTTTCGAGAAATGACAAAGCAACCTAGATTTGTCTGTCAAGAGATGACAAAGCAACCTATATGTCTTTCAAGAGATGACAAAGCAATCTAGATCTGTATTTCAAGAGATGACAAAGCAACCTAGATCTGTCTTTCAAGAGATGACAAAGCAACCTAGATCTGTCTTTCAAGAGATGACAAAGCAACCTAGATCTGTCTTTCAAGAGATGACAAAGCAATCTAGATCTGTATTTCAAGAGATGACAAAGCAACCTAGATGTCTTTCAAGAGATGACAAAGCAACCTAGAACTGTATTTCAAGAGATGACAAAGCAACCTAGATCTGTCTTTCAAGAGATGACAAAGCAACCTAGATCTGTCTTTCAAGAGATGACAAAGCAACCTAGATGTCTTTCAAGAGATGACAAAGTAACCTAGATCTGTCTGTCAAGAGATGACAAAGTAACCTAGATTTGTCTGTCAAGAGATGACAAAGTAACCTAGATCTGTATTTCAAGAGATGACACAGTAATCTAGATCTGTCTTTCAAGAGATGACACAGTAACCTAGCTCTGTCTTTCAAGAGATGATACAGTAACCTAGATCTGTCCTTCAAGAGATGATACAGTAACTTAGATTTGTCTGTCAAGAGATGACACAGTAATCTAGACTAGATTTTTCTATCAAGAGATGACAGAGAACAGTAACCTAGATCTGTCTTTCAAGAGATGATACAGTAACCTAGATCTGTCTGTCAAGAGATGACAGAGTAACCTAGATCTGTCTTTCAAGAGATGACACAGTAATCTAGATCTATCTTTCAAGAGATGACACAGTAACCTAGATCTGTCTTTCAAGAGATGACACAGTAACCTAGATCTGTCCTTCAAGAGATGATACAGTAACCTAGATCTGTCTGTCAAGAGATGACAGAGTATAGTAATCTA
The DNA here is from genome assembly GCA_032433765.1 of Megaustenia siamemsis. Classification (NCBI taxonomy): domain Eukaryota; kingdom Metazoa; phylum Mollusca; class Gastropoda; order Stylommatophora; family Ariophantidae; genus Megaustenia; species Megaustenia siamemsis. The sequence continues at coordinate 74,279,572 of JAVIAB010000106.1, read as the reverse complement.
AATTTGCCTGTCAAGAGAAATAACAAAACTCACCTCCATGGGGCTGATATTCATGATATTGATGTAGCGTGTCACTTCAGTGTCGTTGAGGATACAACCAAAGTCTACAGTCATCTTCTCAAATTCCAAGTTAGGAAAGTACACCTCCCCATGCAGGGCAATATAGTCCTAGAATTAAAAACATAAAAAAAAAAGGTATTGCTTTTATTTGGATGGAATGTTAAACAATTAACCCTCAATTATGATACCAATACCGTAGTAAAAATTACCGCATCAAAACATAAATTCTTCATATTTGATCATTTGTAGTGTTCAAACATTACCACCACCCCACCCCACCCCCTTTTGTACCTTCCTAATTACTACTTCCAGTGATTCCTGAGTGTTTAATTTGTTTCTATTGATGTATGACTTTTTTATTTTTTTTATTTTCTGAGATCACCATCAAGTACCGGCCCTACTGGCGTAGGTGATCATGTCTCTCCACAACTTTCGATCTCGGCAGCTATTTATCATTTCTGTTGTTGACCTTCTGCCAAGCCGTTCTCTCAAGCTGTCTGTTATTTTTTCTCTTTGCTTCCCTCTATCTCTTCGTCCCTCAATTTTTCCAGTTCTTACAATATATTCTAGTTGTTCTCTTCTCATTACATGGCCATAAAATTATGATTGTTTCTTCCTAATATTGGAAATTAGCTCTCTTTTTGCTTTGACCTCTCTCAGAACATCTTCATTACTCTTCTTAGCTGTTCATGGTACATTCTTCTGTAAAACCACATCTCTACAGACTCCAGTGATTTTCTTGTCTGTTGTCCTATTGTCTATGATTCACATCCATATGTTAAGACTGGCTCTATGTAACATTTAAGAACTCTTTTTCTTGTTTCTATTGTCAAAAATGGATTGCATAGTATCTTCCTCATTTTTTGGAAAGCTACTTTTGCCTGAGCCATTCTGCATCTCACCTCTTTTGTACATCTTCCGTCTGAGGTTAACAAAGTTCCCAAATATTTAAATTCATTTACCTGTTTTAATATTGTTCCACTTGTCTTTATTTTGCACAGAGGCGATGTCTTTTTCTTTGTTGTTACCATTACCTCTGTATTTTTGCTATTAAGGCTGAGTCCTTTATTTTTGCTTTCCTTCACTATAATGTCCAACATTTCTTGTAATTCATTTTCACTCTTAGCGATTAAGACTGTATCATCAGCATACCTTAGATTATTTATATTATGACCTCCAATTGTTATTCCAGGCAAGTCCCTTATGGATCTTAAAATAATCTCACTATAAATATTAAACAAATCTGGTGATAGCACACAACTTTGTCTAACACCCTGTTTCTGAGATACGATCCTATAAAACGAAAAAAATGTCACCAAATTTCAACAAAATGGTCATTTTTCTTTTTTTTTTTCCCCATTAACCAGGGAAATTTTATTGGTCATCGGCAACATCAAACAACTTTTTTGTGACTCGGGAAACTCAGCGAATAATGCTTTGAGGTAGCTGGACATACTGATAAATTTATGGCATCTGTCTGAATAGACTAATCACACGTCCAGTCCAAGTGGTCGATTCCGGGTCATAAATCAACCTGAGACAGGAAATCCAAGTCCCCTCTGTGTATAATTTGTAAACACACATTTGTGTGTCAAAAGTTCAAAGAAAATACTTTTTTTACTATTAAATACTATTTTTACTATTACTAATATTACAATTAAGTGGTAGTATTTTGTACTACAGAATGTAATGAAGGGTGCCACAGGTGGGTATCGTAATTAAGGGTTAATATAGCAAATGTTACACACAACATAATTAAATTTGGTAATTGTGTTAAATGTTACAAACAACATAATTAAATTTGGAAATTGTGTTAAATGTTACACACAACATAATTAAATTTGGTAATTGTGTTAAATGTTACACACAACATAATTAAATTTGGTAATTGTGTTAAATGTTACACTTTCAAAAGCCATCTCTGACAATAATCAGGCAATACAATCCTATCTGTTCATTTACATACAAATTTATGAATAAGGCTTTTAACTATTTCTATACAGAAGCTTTTTATCAATGCAGCAGAAGAGATTTCGGAGACAAAACTTTTCATGGTTTTAAGAATCGATCTACATATTTATATTTATCTAACATATAACATATTATATATGAGTTTTTAGAAAATTTAACAAAGTATTAGATTTCACCAATACCAAGATGATACAAGACATGTAAAAAAAATATGGTTTGATGACGGTTCACACTAATCAAACTGAGAGTGATACACTATGCGGCAAAACGTACACGGCCGAAATCAGTATGGCACACAGTACGTCGAAACATACAGAAAGAGTTAAGTAAAACTACAAATGGACACATAATTTGTTAGTGTTTATAAATAATAACATTATCAACTGAAATTTTCTTCACAACAGAAAAAAAAAAGTCATAATGGCCTAGACAAAACTAGATCAGTCTGGAAATATTATGACATTTATATCCACTACAAAAATAATGTGAATGTTCATCTTTCTTTATGCTTGTGAGGTGTGGGCTCTGACAGTAAAAGATACAAAGAAAATACAGATTGTGGAAAATAAATGCTTTAATGATTATGATAGAATGCCATGGAATTGACACAAACATGTAAAATAAACACAATATGGCATCAAGCAGCTAACCAGTAGAGAAACAAAACAAACTAGGATGTTTCAGCAAAGGCCTTGAGGACATCCTAGAGGAACTGTAATACCATGCCTTCTATATCAACAGACCCCACTACTGTAGGGACATCCTAGAGGAACTGTAATACCATGCCTTCTATATCAACAGACCCCACTACTGTAGGGACATCCTAGAGGAACTGTAATACCATGCCTTCTATATCAACAGACCCCACTACTGTAGGGACATCCTAGAGGTACTGTAAAACTCTTCTATATCAACAGACCCCACTACTGTAGGGACATCCTAGAGGAACTGTAATACCATGCCTTCTATGTCAACAGACCCCACTACTGTAGGGACATCCTAGAGGAACTGTAATACCATGCCTTCTATATCAACAGACCCCACTACTGTAGGGACATCCTAGAGGAACTGTAATACCATGCCTTCTATATCAACAGACCCCACTACTGTAGGGACATCCTAGAGGAACTGTAATACCATGCCTTCTATATCAACAGACCCCACTACTGTAGGGACATCCTAGAGGAACTGTAATACCATGCCTTCTATATCAACAGACCCCACTACTGTAGGGACATCCTAGAGGAACTGTAATACCATGCCTTCTATGTCAACAGACCCCACTACTGTAGGGACATCCTAGAGGAACTGTAATACCACGTCTTCTATATCAACAGACCCCACTACTGTAGGGACATCCTAGAGGAACTGTAATACCATGCCTTCTATGTCAACAGACCCCACTACTGTAGAGATATCCTAGAGGTACTATAATACACCCCCCCACCCCCAACCCCCCCCCCCCCCCCACTGTTGTTATCATGGTTTGCCTTGTCTCTCTATTAGTTTAGCTGCTTTACATCATTTTGTGTTTATTTTACAAAATTACTTACCACATGTGGGTGTTCCTGGTATGTGATTTGAAGAACTTCATCTATCGTGCGTATGTGCCGGTCATCCCTGAACTTGGGGTCAAACTCAATGGCCAGATTGTAAACATCTCCACTTTGAAGACACACTTGCTGTACACACAAAATAAATTACAACTTTAAACAATCAATGCAAATAATAAGAAATGGAAACTCTTCTTTTCTAGAATGTAGTAATGTATAAATGTTTATACATCCATACTAGCAATCAATCTTCGAAAATAAAGTCTATAATGCTCCAAAATTATAAAAACAATTATAAAAACAATTATAAAAAACAATGATAATATTCATCAATATCAATTAATTTCATGCTCATTTCATATGCTCTTCACACATTTATGTTTTTGTTGTTTGTTTGAATATGCCAGCTTTATATCTCTAGTGAAGTCCCAAGGTACTGAATTTGCTTCAATATCACTTTTTCTTATTTTCACGCTGTGTGGTCAAGTGTCCCCCACCATACCGGCAGATATTCTCCTACTTCAGAGGTACTCTCATTTTTTTATCACTGAGAGTTTTGGGTAGATTTTTTCCTATCAATTTTGCCCAGACAGCGGTCAGTTTTGGCCTGTTCAATTTTTCTTTTAATTCCCATGACCTGTGGGAGGGAATATAACTCTGGACTCTTTTTGTCCAGAGGCCAGTGTCTTACCACACAGCCCCCACACACACTAGCAAAAGCACTGAAGAAGGCTTCAGCTCATATGCAGAAACTTCATAGCACAGGCGAAGACCTTGTCCCCAAAACCTCCTTAGTCACCTCTTATGACAGGTGAGGCACTTTAATCTCCTGAACGTGACTAAACTCTTTAACATGTACATTTCTAAATTCCTAAGTATAACACACATTCCACACTTATAAAAACAAGCTCACAGACACATCACTGCATCAGAACCTGACACAAACTTAACCCTAGATAATTATACCTATCTGTGAGTCATGTTTGTACGACGTGCTTGTAAAAATTAGGATCACTAAATGCAACATTTGGAGTTCAGAAAATAGTATTCTCTTTGAACTTTTGCCACAAAGCTGTGTGGTTACACAAAGAGAGACATGGAAATCGGATATGGTAATCATATTCTGGAATAGGTTCAATTTATGGCCTGTAACCCTGGAGGTGTTACTTTGTCTGTTCACACTACAGCGTCAGCCCAGCCCATATATTCAGCCTCCTCTTAGCATCGTTCACTGCCTATCCCATGTTACAAAGGTTTGTTTAATGTCTCGCCGACAGCTATAGAGATGTCCCCCATTATAAGAAAAAAAAAAACAAATTCCTCAAAAATTATATATTTTTATTCAGAAAAAAATGTGTTTTTATGATAGTATCGTACTTTTTTTACGAAACATGCATTGGTGTTTGATTCAACATCAAAGGAAACAAATCCAACACTGAGGGGTCACCGCAAGTAATAATTAGAAGGTATAGGGAGGGAGGGAGGAGATCTGTCTGACAGAATTCCAAGAAATGGTATTTTGAGGTTGTCATTTTACTACATCATCATAATCCAGAGTTAGAGACCACACACATACTAGTCACCAAAGTAATTTTTCAACCAATCATATTCATGTAAACAAAAGAAGCTTACAGTTTCATTTAGCTGCTGGCCATCAATGATCATGCTGAAGGGGTAGGGCAAATGAAATCCAACAGTCAAGGGAAGCCTGGACACATTGCTCAAGATCAGTTCCTTCTCTTCAGTTGCCAATTCTTCATTTGGAGCCTAAGTAACAAGTATTTACATGTATAAAAAATAGTTACATGTGTCTTTGAATTCTAGTACTTTCAAGCAAATTAATCCACCCGAACACTGCACAGAGTATTATCACAAACCTTAAATCTGATTATTTCACATCATTTCTTCATATTTCTGGAACAAATTCCCTTATACATTTCTCACATATTTATAAATATATTATATTTCTCACATTCTAACATTTCACTTTATAAATCCTCTGTTAACATTTCTCATACATCTTTTTAGATATACTGTTAACATTTCTTATATAATAGCACTTATTTTCACATCATCATCATCATGTGCCATTCTACTTGGCATTGGTGATCATGTCCTTCCACAATTTTCTTTGCACAGTGCATCATGTCAACTCTGCTTTTTTGACCATTTTCCATGCCATTAACACCAAGCTATCTAGTATCTTCTCTCTTTGTCATCTGTGATCTCTCTTTCCCTGTATTTTGCCAGTTGTAAACCAATATTCCAACTTTCCACTTCTCATGAAGTGCCCAAAAAATGTTGATTGTTTCTTTCTGATATTTTTTTAGGAGCTCCCTTTTTATGTTGGCCTCTTTGAGAATGTCCTCACTGGTCTTTTTAGCTGTCCAGGAAACACTCAATATTCTTCTGAGAAATTCCATCTCTGTGGCCTCTAATCATCTTTTCATTTGTTTGTCTACTATCATGATTCACTTCAATAGGTCAGTATTGGCTCTATATTTCTCAGTGAAACTCTCTTTCTCACTTCTATTAACATAAAATTATTGCACAAGACGTTTTTCATTTTCTGAAATGCTATTTTGGCCTGATAGCCTGAGCTATTCTGCTTTTTATTTCTGTGGTGCATCTTCCATCTGATGTTATTATTGTGCCTAAGTATTTGATGCTCTGCACTTGTTTCAGATTTGTCTCGTTTATTTTTATGTTGTATGATGGTGACTATTGCTTCTTTGATATGACCATTACTTTTGTTTTCTTTCTATTTGAACTGAGACTTTTCTTGTTACTTTATTTCACTATTATGTCTATCTTTTTTTGTAGTTCATTCTCCGTTTTTGATATTAAGACTGTGTCATCTATGGATAGCAGATTGTTTACGTTATGACTGTTTACTTCATTTTCTTTTGTGTCTACTATTGATTTCATAATATTTTCACTGTAAAATGAGAACAAATCTCTGTCAGAAAGTCTTTGTCTCTGCTATTAAGACTGTGTCATCCACATATCACAATTTTTTTTATGTTATGACCATTGACTTCAGTTCCTTTTATATCTACTATTGATCTCATAATATTTTTGCTGTAAAGTGAAAACAAATCTGGTGACAGAACACAGCCTTGCCTGACTCCTTGTTTTATATATTGGAACTGTCCTGTTTGGCTGCCAATTCTTATGGCTGCTGTTTGTTGCCAATACATGTTTTTATGATTCTAGCATTTATCTTTTCAAAAACACTATTATTATTTCTCATTCTTTCACAATCACAATGTAAATTATCTTTTCACATTTCTCCCACACTTCATCATCTTCCCAATTACTTTGTTAACATCACCATTATCATCTTTTACAGCTTCCCCATCACACTAAAGCTTACCGTGTCCACTCTAAAGAAAACACATTTGGTGGAGAAGTTGAGCAAAGGCTCAATGAACTCTGCACGGATGTTGACATTGATAATTGGAGTTTTTCCTCCTGCACGTCCAATGATCGCATGACAAACAATGTTTTCAGATACAGTTTGAGGTCTAATGAAATACACAAAACAAGGCAGTCAAACACAATGATATACAGATATACAGATTGTCAATACACAAGTAACTGTGTGGCTGTCTCACATACAACTACTGAGATCTAGTGCTGTCAACACACAAACTCATATCTCAAAACACACACCCAGAGCACACTAGGGGCACACTATGATAAAGTAAAAAGTGGCAGAAAACCCATTAAAAATTCCAAGAATGAGGTGTATGACAATTCTGTTGGACAACCAATCTAAAAGAAGGAAAACATTATATAAACCAGTGCAGTAGAGACCAGTTAGTCCAGTAACATGGCTGACCTTGGAAAGACAACTCTGACTATAAACAATTTCTGTCTTGCTGAAAAGGTCAAGGAATTCCAAAGACTAGAGAAGTAGCCTCAGAGAAAGTTACAAATAGCAGATTTAATGGATGATGTGATCAGTGTCATGCCAGGTCAGCATACTTTCCCAGAAAACCCTGTAACTATTTGTAGCTATGTAAACTTAGGAGCCATAGATTTGGACTGAATTCAGCTCCTTGACATTAGTAGTCTATTTCACCTACCATTGACCTATGGACATGTCCTATGTGCAATATTGATCCATTGACTAAACTAAACTAGCTAATCACTGAGCTACCACTGCTCCTGTTAATTCACTATTACCTACTAACAATTCTTGTTGCCAGCTATGCTCAGCAACATTTAACATAGCACTCTTATTTCATCTTATCTGATCCTATCCATATATGTCAAAAGATATTTTAGAGATCTGTAATCCTCTGTTAAATGGCCATGCAACCAATACTCTCATCTGTAATCCTCTGTTAAATGGCCATGCAACCAATACTCTCATCTGTAATCCTCTGTTAAATGGCCATGCAACCAATACTCTCATCTGTAATCCTCTGTTAAATGGCCATGCAACCAATACTCTCATCTGTAATCCTCTGTTAAATGGCCATGCAACCAATACTCTCATCTGTAATCCTCTGTTAAATGGCTATGCAACCAATACTCTCATCTGTAATCCTCTGTTAAATGGCCATGCAACCAATACTCTCATCTGTAATCAAGAGAGAAAGGTTAGTATAAATGGACCATGTAATGAGAAGATATAACCAGAGGATCACAGAGCAAGCATTCGCATGACAAACAAAATAGGAAAACTAACAAAAATTGACCTTAAGAGACACTGAGAGGCAGAGATACCAGGCACTGATTCCCTTAATGAGATTGAGAAGTTCACCCATAATAGGGATTCATGGAGAGGCACACTGAGCGGCACACTGAGAGATACACTGAGAGGTACGCTGAGAGGCAAACTGAGAGATACACTGAGAGGTACACTGACAGGTACACTGTGAGATACACTGAGAGGTACAATGAGAGGTACACTGAGAGGTACAATGAGAGGTAAACTGAGAGAGAACACTGAGAGGCAAACTGAGAGGTGCACTGAGAGGTACACTGAGAGGCAAACTGAGAGGCAAACTGAGAGGTACACTGAGAGGTACACTGAGAGGTACACTGAGAGGCAAACTGAGAGGCAAACTGAGAGGCAAACTGAGAGGTACACTGAGAGGTACACTGAGAGATACACTGAGAGGCAAACTGAGAGGCAAACTGAGAGGTACACTGAGATGTACACTGAGAGGCACACTGAGAGGTGCACTGAGAGGCAAACTGAGAGGTACACTGAGATGTACACTGAGAGGCACACTGAGAGGTGCACTGAGAGGCAAACTGAGAGGTACACTGAGAGGTACACTGAGAGGCACACTGAGAGGTACACTGAGAGGTGCACTGAGAGGCAAACTGAGAGGTACACTGAGAGGTACACTCAGAGGTGCACTGAGAGGTACACTGAGATGTACACTGAGAGGTACACTGAGAGGTGCACTGAGAGGCAAACTGAGAGGCACACTGAGAGGTGCACTGAGAGGCAAACTGAGAGGTACACTGAGAGGTACACTGAGAGACAAACTGAGAGGTGCACTGAGAGGCACACTGAGAGGTACACTGAGAGGTACACTGAGAGGCAAACTCAGAGATACACTGAGAGGCACACTGAGAGGTGCACTGAGAGGCAAACTGAGAGGTACACTGAGAGGTACACTGAGAGGAACTTTGAGAGGCACACTGAGAGGTACACTGAGAGGCAAACTCAGAGATACACTGAGAGGTACACTGAGAGACACACTGAGAGTTTGTAACATTCCCAGCTATCAAATTCTACAGCCAGCAATATATATCCAAGGATTCTATCTATTGACCTTTTGAACCCTTGTCAGCCCATGAGGCATAGACTAATATATTCTGTCCCTGTTTCGAAATTTTCTTTCTAACAGTCTCAATCCTTGCAAAGGTCTTTTATCACATCGCGCCATTTGTCTTTGACCTGTGCAAGCATCTCGATCTCATTGAAGTAGCCAATTTCTGCTGCCTTTGCCTCTCTGATAAATGTTCTTCTCAGTGTTTCTCTGGGTCGGTCTCTTTTTCTCCTACCTGTTGTTTCCCACATGAGGGCTTGCTTTGCTATTCGGTTATTATCTCTTTTCATCACATGTCCTGCATATGTCCAACGTATGTCCAACATCTTACATCTTTTCTTGATTACTGATTTGTTAGTTAGTAATCCTTGGATTAATCCTACTGCTAGCCATATCTAGTAATGCATAACCATTACCAACTAACAAATCCTACTGCTAGCCATATCTAGTAATGCATACCCAAGGATTACCAACTAACAAATCCTACTGCTAGCCATAATCAGTAACCAGTAACTCAGAATTACCTACCTGTTAACAAACCCTTCTATTGTTAACTCAACTGACTCTCCAGGGTTAAGTTCCATGCGGTTAGGAGATAGCTGGAAAATTGAGTGGGTAGTTTCCAATGCAGGCACTGAAGGCTGAAGAGTTGTACATAAATTGTAATACTAAGTGACATGTAGCACTTTAGAGGTAGCACTACAGTATTACAGTGTAATGTATATCAGATTAAAATTTAGCATGCATTCACATTTCTGAATTTTATATTTTAACTATCATCTATTTAAAATTGTTAATAAAAAAAACACAAAATATGAGTTGAAATTCAAGTCACACAGGCTGAAATCACACTTAGTATCAAGCACAAATCCATCAGGTGTTGTTCTTGTCAGCGTTCACAAGCTTTATATCTCTAACAAAGTCCAGAGGGACTGAATTTTGCATGAATATCTCTTTTTCCTACTTTTCACACAGGCAGCCTTGTGCTCAGGTGTTCCCCACCATACAGGCAGATATTCTCCAACTTCAGAGGTACTCTCATAGTTTTTATCACCAAGAATTTGTATCATTTTGGGTAGATTTTTCCCTACATATTTTGCGCAGACAGTGGCAATTTTTAGCCTACTCTTTGTAATTTTTAACTGCCAAGGGTTTTTTAACGTACGCAGAATGCACATGGGAGCTCCTGTTCTTCACAATTTTCAGAGAGGGTTAAACATCGGATCTCACTACCCAGAGACTAGGTGAGGGTTAAACATCGGATCTCACTACCCAGAGACTAGGTGAGGGTTAAACATCGGATCTCACTACCCAGAGACTAGGTGAGGGTTAAACATTGGATCTCACTACCCAGAGACTAGGTGAGGGTTAAACATCGGATCTCACTACCCAGAGACTAGGTGAGGGTAAAGCCACGGATTTTATTTGTATTTATTTTTTTTTAATAGGAATGAAACCCGGGACCTTCTTGTCCAGAGGCCAACTTCTTACCTCTAGACCACCTAGTCCCCCAAAACATAATAGATGAAATTCAAGTCACGCAGACTGAAGTCAATACAAACACAAACATAATAGATGAAATTCAATAGTCACATAGACTGAGGTCCTATTAAACACAAACATAATAGATGAAATTCAATAGTCACACAGACTGAAGTCATATCAAACACAAGCATAATAGATGAAATTATTAATTATTACCAAATTATTAATTATCTCTTATTTTTTTTATACAGAAATAATTACATCATATTTACCAAATTATTAATTATCTCTTATTTTGAGGATTCAGAGGATAACCTTTCACACATTTTGCGTACAAATTTATGAAATGCATAAAATATATTGCTAAAACATGACCAATCATTACATTTTTATATGTATCACGTTGACTATTGACCTCCTGTCAAACAAATAATTACATCATATTTACCAAATTATTAAGTATCTCTTATTTTTTATACACAAATAATTACATCATATTTACCAAATTATTAATTATCTCACATTTTTTTATACTGAAATAATTACATCATATTTACTAAATTATTAATTATCTCTTGAAACTGGGAAAATCTGGTGCCAGATCATGGCACTCGGAGAACAAAAATAAAAAAAAAATGGTACAGCAACACTTGAGGAAGTTATGTCAAAATCAAAAACTGCAGGAGAAAGGAGCTGAGGCCAGACACCATAAATATGTCTTGTTCATTTTGCAGTTGAATCTGTCTATCTATTATATACAGATTCAGTCATGAGAGAATCTGTTCAGTAAAATAGTATCCAGCATATGACACTAATATATTGCCTGACTACTGACAAATCATGATTTCTTGCTACCAGCCATCTTTCAAGACCCCTAAAGGCCATTTATATTTGATTAATGTTTTAATGTTGAAATAATGATATTATATTTACTAAATTAATTAATGATCTTCTGTTTATTACAATATATTTTATCTTATGTTTCTATAAATATGTTTTAAATAATTATAATATCTTTACCAAGCTAATTAACTACCTTATTCTTGATGGTGGTTACAGTTTTTCTTCTTTCTTTCCTGGCCTTGGCCATGGCCAGGTACCCATCTGTCAGCCACACGAGTTGCTGAATGCGTCGTCCTTTGTTGGTCAGTTTGAACTTTTTCTGGAGTTGTCTGTTACTGTATAACACCAAGAAAGACATTGATTATTCAGACAGAGACCATTGCATATTTTTTATAAACTAAAAAGAATTAACTAGTTTTGTCACAAGTTTTTTATAAGATATAGTTAGTCTATGATTTGGCCATAACATCATTTTGAAAACATTTTGTTGCTTTTTATTCACAATTTTAGAAACTATCTTCAGTTTAAAGTAAACACAATTTAACACATATTTCAAGGATGACTAGCAAAATTTGAACAAAATTCTAATTTGTGATTTGTAGATGTTAAATTTGTATTTTTATGGTTTTAAGTTTAATTTTTAATTGAAACATATCTTCTAATGCTTGTGTTGCTCATTTGTGAACTCAAGTATGCCATGTTTTCTTCTTTTCTCCTTCAGATCAACAAAACAGTCAGTGGCTGGCACACCTTTTGGCATATTGTATACAACAACAGTTTTCCCTGTTCATGTCATCCATGGCCATCATTTGCAAGGTGTTCCAATTCTGGCTCACACAATTCATCTATTTTTCTAATGTCATCCAGCAGGCTGTTCTAAGTCTTGTCTCCCTCTTTACCTTTCCTTCAGAGTCCATTACGATTCTTGTGATTGTTTTTGAAACTCTTCTAAATCCATGACCTAATTGTCTCTCCTCCTGGTTGCATCTTCTGTGTGGTTCTTGCTTGACTGCTAAAGCAAACCATGTGTTCAGCCATCCATCACATCATTTTATCCAATTAATTATTATGCTTCATTAATTATTTTTTTTTTTGCATTCATTAGCTTTCACCTATTGTGAAGTCGCTAGTCTAAGAACTGAATTTTGCGTGTTAATTCATTTTTCCCTGACAGCCACATGCAAAGGGATCCCTCGCTGCACAGGCTGATAACTTCAACTCCGGAGGTACTCATATTATTTCTGTTGATGAGTAATTGATGTTTCAAGCTAAGCCTCACTGCTGAGACCAGGGGTGATTACCGCAGGGAGAAATCACAAATAAAAATCTTAGCTGGTGTAGTCGAGATTGGAGCTCACAACCTCTCTGTCTCGAGACCGGCATCATGCCTTGAGACCAATCAGTCCACTTAAGTATTTTAATCCTAGATTACAATTCATATACCTGTGACTCATGTTGTCATGATCCTGTAGTAAAAATTACTACCACTTAATGGTAATATTTTGAAAATCTAACTTTCTTTGAACTTTCGCTACACAGCAGTATGTTTACACAAGAAGAGAAACAGGGATTGGATGCAGTAATCATTTCCTAATTTACAGTCGATTTTTAGCCTCAAACTTGACCACATGCCTACCCCCTGCCCCCCCCCCTTTCCCCACCTACTTCTGTCTATTCACACAGCCACCATCAGCCGTAATGTTGGCCTGTATGTTCCGCCCGCTCTTAGTGTTGTTCACTAACTCTCCCATGTTACAAAGGTTTATTTCATGTCATTCCAACAGCCAAGGAGATTTACCCGTCATTTAAAAAAAACGAATTTCATGAAAGTTGGTGGCTTTTTTTTTTTTTAAAAACATATGCATGTTTACGATAGTGTAGAACTTTTTAACTAAGTGAATGAAAAATAATAATCCACCATCAAAGGAAAGAAATCAAACACATAGAAACACATGGAAATAATAACTAGAACAGTATAGGAAGAGGGGAATGTTTGCCTATGGAAAACTATCAAATTTTTTTTTAATGTATTTTGAAGTGGTCATTTTTACTATGAACAGAACGGCTTGGAAAGTGTTTGTTGAAGACCTATGCTCCACAGAGAAAAGGAAGAAAAATAATTTTTACTATGGGAATTGTAATTTAGGGTTAAAGAATGCACTGTGAAAACAAAAAAAGCTGTTGAGCATCTCAATGCTTTTTTTAAGGTCTTTGGCAAGTAGGAAATTTTAAATTTCAAATTGTTTGTTTGTACAAGCTCAGGACCTCTACCTTGTAGATCTCTCATGAGATCTAAAACTAAGGAAGCAAATCCAAACAGGCAATTAATTAAGAGGAGCCAACCTAAATAATCATTGATGAGGTGTGCTGTATTGAACTTCTAGCATAATCTGTAAATTAACTTCAGTTTTGAATGTATCTTCTTCTTCTACTTCTTAGCATTCACCCATTAAGTGGGCGTGGAAGTGTTGTATCGCTATTTTACAGCAAAACTGCAATATCTGCACCCACATACAGCTTAAGCATGGGTAGATTTGTGAACAATTTTTACCCAGGCAGTAGCCATTTTTTACTACTCTTTTTTTTTACTTTTAACTACCAAGAGTTCTTAAATCTGTTAATTGAGAGGGCTAGACATCGGATCTCACTACACAGAGACCATAGGAGAGTAAAGCCATGAAGAAACCATGGAATTAAAGTGAAAAATTCCCACTGCCTGAAGCAGATTTTGAACCCGAGACCTTCCTGTCCAGATGCCAGCACCTTACCTCAAGACCACCAAGTCTCCTTTGAATGTATCTGTCTCTCCATCAAAATTCTTCAAAGATAATTCAAGACTGAGTTAATTACTATTAATGCAACTTGGACAAAGCACCAACTTCATAATGCATCATCCAGGTAGAACAAAGTTTAGAATGTGTCTAACAGAATTAGTATCATTTGCTAGTGAAGCTATCTTGTTTACAAGTTTAACCATTTTTTTTACTTTGATAAATATCATCATTTGTAGTTTGATCATGTCTTGATCTAACATTTTCACCAAATTTACTAAATGCTTCAACCCCATTTCTACAAACCAGGTCCACTCCAAACCTCCAAAAGTATTATTTAACATAATTTTGAGGTAATGTCATTATGCTTCTGCCTTACTATTGTTACCTTTCATAAGTCATTGAACCAGGTAACATTTTACACCTGGTTGACCTCAACATATCAGTTTATAAACCGATTTTCCATTTGAAGGTTATTAAACCAGCTCAGCTAATTATATATTCTTCCAACCTCTGACCATTCCATTCACAAAGAAACTATAATAACAATTTTAATACAACATTGATATCAAAATGCAGGAGAAATCAACAATATGAGATGTGTTTTAATTAAAAACCTAAAATTGGGTCCCAGGTTGAGCACAGGTCCCAGAGGTGGGTTCGACACAATTGTTGTTCCTTTTCCCGCAGCCTGAAGTGGAATATGCCTGGTCTGGCTGTTCATAAAGTTGATAATCAGCTTATCCTGAAATCTGTTAACAAAATACAACATGGCATGATTTCATCATTTCTCAATGGTATAAATGAAATCACCTCAGTGCAAAATAAAGACAAGTGGAACAATATTAAATCAGGTAAATGAATTTAAATATTTGGGAACTTTGTTAACCTCAGACGGAAGATGTACAAAAGAGGTGATATGCAGAATGGCTTAGGCAAAAGCAGCTTCCAGAAAATGAGGAAGATACTATGCAATCCATTTTTGACAATAGAAACAAGAAAAGGAGTTCTTAAATGTTATGTAGAGCCAGTCATAACATATGGATGTGAATCATGGACAATACGACAACAGACAAGAAAATCACTGGAGTCTGTAGAAATGTGGTTTTACAGAAGAACGTTGAGAATACCATGGACAGCTAAGAAGAGTAATGAAGATGTTCTGAGAGAGGTCAAAGCAAAAAGAGAGCTAATTTCCAATATTAGGAAGAAACAATCATCATTTTTGGCCATGTAATGAGAAGAGAACAACTGGAATATATTGTCACAACTGGAAAAATTGAAGGACGAAGAGATAGAGGGAAGCAAAGAGAGAAAATACCAGACAGCTTAAGAGAATGGCTTGGCAGAAGGCCAACAACAGAAATAATAAAGAACTGTCAAGATCGAAAGTTGTGGAGAGACATGATCACCTACGTCAGTAGGCCCAGTACTTGATGATGATGATAAATGAAATCTTCATCTTCCTTTTATATGTTTTTTAAGAGTTGGTGTCTCTTTCACAATGTAGGACAGCGTTTTTCCAGGTCACAAATAATTGATGTCTTCTTACTCACATTATAGATCAATATCTTATAAATCAAAATGGTGAGGTCAGTGTCCCATTACCCATATTAAAGGTCAGTATCTTCCAAATCACATTTGATTAGTGTTGCCTTACTCACATTATAGATCAATATCTTATAAATCAAAATGGTGAGATCACAGCCCCATTACCCATATTAAAGGTCAGTATCTTCAAAATCACATTTGATTAGTGTTGCCTTACTCACATTATAGATCAATATCTTATAAATCAAAATGGAGAGGTCAGTATCCCATTATCCATATTAAAGGTCAGTATCTCCAAAATCACATTAGTATCTCCTTTACTCATATTATAGATCAATATTTAATAAATCGCAGGGATCAGTATCTTAAAAATCACATCAGCTGAGTGATTAGTGTAATTAGTGCTGACCATAAAAATCTGAGTTCAATTCCAAAATGTGCTAATTTTTTTTACCCAAGACCAGCATGATTTCAAGATTCTCCTAGCCTCTGACAAAAATGGATACAGAGACTTTCCTGAGAAAGTAGGCCAGCCTGACATCATACCAACCACATAAACCATAAAATACATCAGTGTTCTCGCACTCACACTAGAGGTCAGTGTCTCCTAATTTACATCAGAAATGAGTGTCAGCTAAATCACATCAGAAATCAATGTCTCCTAATTCACATTAAAAGTCACTGTCTCCTACAATACATGAATATGACCAGTACATAAAACAATACATCTCTATGTAAGCTTCTTGTTAATCATCTTCCTTAATTTTTTATGTAAAAGAAGTATAACTGAAACAAAGCACATTATGCTGCTCTTACTCCCAGCTTATTAGTGTCAAATATCTACATATAATATTCTCTTATAAGATTACACTGCTTTTGTTGTGTCGCTATTCTCATATTTTAAAAAATTTATATATATTTCATGGTTAATAAGATGTACTAAAATATCTAAACTATAAATTACTGAGAAAATAAAAAGAACATAAACACTTGCCTGACACAGTCATCAAGGTTGACTTTAACTTTTAACACAAGGCTCATCTCTGGGGGTATCTCTCCTTCACAAGGACTCACCTGGAAAACTGTGTTTGATCTTAGCTGAAGACGACAACAATGGGGCATCAATGCATCAGGAATTAACAGTAAATAAATAGATATTTATTATGCATGAGACATATAAATTACACAGTGGCACAAGTGTTTTGTAGAATTTGGAATAATCCACAAAGAACAAAAGAAAACAGAGATAAAAGATAACCCTAAAGTAGGATTTGAACACATGCTCTAAAGATAAAATACCTTGATTCGAGGAAAATGTGCATTTCAAAGCTTTGCTAGCAAAACATGTAGGTTTGCTGGGAGGTTTCTTTTGCTGGGACTGTGTGTGGAATACACTTGATAACAGAAAATAATTTATTACATGATTGTGTCTAGGTTGTGATCCAATGCTCTAGTTATATAAGGATTGGTGGATTTGCATGAATGATCTGTCAGCAAATTTACCTTTTCTGGGATTATTTTTTTTGTTCACATATGCCAGTTTTTTTTTTCTAGCAAAGTCCTGAAAAACTGAATTTTTTGTGAATATCAGTTTTTTACCTCCTTTTTTGTTTAAACTGGCAACCATGTGATCTGATGTACTTAACTGTACAGTCAGATATTCTCCTACTTCTGAAGTACTCTAATTTTTTCTATTGCTAAGATTTTTTTTTTTTTTTTGATAGATCCTTTCCTATAAATTTTTTCCTTGGCAGCAACCATTTAGGCCTTGTCTTTTCAATTTTCCAGTGTCAAGGATTCTTTGACATGCACAAAACAGCACTCCCAAGACCTCCTGTTATAGGAGAGGGATAGACATCAGATCTCACTACCCAGATACGAGGGGAGAGTAGAGCCAAGAAAAAATAACACACTTGAAGAGAAGAAAAGTTCCAACTGCCTGTAGCAAGATTCAAACTCAGGACCTCCTTATTCAGAGACCAATGTCTTACCACTAGACCACCAAGCCCCACCACCTTTGATGAATATTAGCTAGGAGTGTACTAATGTGCAGGTTTTTCTAGTGACCAACATTGTGTCAAAAAACATAGGTTTAAATCAGTGGTGGCCAGCTTAAGATTGACTGGGGATCAGATGGCCAAGGCCAGGACCAGAGGGCCAAATTAAGAGTATCATCAAAAATTACATTATGTGATTTAGTCATATATAAATAATGGTTGCACTTTGGCCATATTTTATCATTTGTAATAAGACAATGAATTATTTATTTCAAAATTACCTTTATATTATTTGTATTTAACCAACCAGAACTCAGGTTTTTATTACAGATATTTAATATAGTAGTTTATGTGGACGTTTCAAGGGTCAAGAAAAAGAGACTGGTGGGCCAGATCTGGCCTGCAGGCCTCCATTTGGCCATCTCTGGTTTAAATCATTTTTTGGGGGACTGCCTATTATCTTCTGAGTATTCTGTTGTTTGTAATTTTTTTTCCAAATGCTCTACAATATTTTTATTCCTGTGTAATTTATACATCAATACATCAGCACAGTTTAAACAATTACAGTAAATTTGTTCACAATATTGCTACATTTATTCTCACAACTACAAGAAATATGTTCACAAGATCTCTCTAGTTATTCTCACATTCACAGCACATTTATTCACAATATCTTTCTTTCTATTCTCATGACTGCAACAAATTGTTAACAATATTTATTTTTCTTACAACTATAACAAATATATTTTTATTGTCACTGTACGTATTCTCACAACTATAACAAATATATTTTTATTGTCACTGTACGTATTCTCACAACTATAACAAATATATTTTTATTGTCACTGTATGTATTCTCACAACTATAACAAATATATTTTTATTGTCACTGTACGTATTCTCACAACTATAACAAATATGTTCACATTATATATCTATTTATTCTCCCAGCAACACATTTTTTCGCAATAACTCAATTTTTATTCTCACAACTTTAACAAACATGTTCATAATACCATTTTATTTATACTCACATCTATGGCAATTGTATGTTCACAAGATCTCTCAATTTACTCCCATAATTACAACACATTTTTTTAAATTATTTTTTTTCAAATGTTTTAACAACCTTTCAACATTATTTATCATCAACTTCTCACTTATTATCGTACCAAGATAACACAAGGTCTGCCATTCCAGTAATAAACAGCCAAGTAACAAGGTAACAAGAGAAACCAACATCAGTCAGAAAATCATTATAAAGTAAGAGTTAACATATTTGCCACCAATGGGGTTTAACACGTGTGACCAAGTCATTTTTCATAATTTTTATTTTAATTTGAAATAAGCAAGAAAATTAAAATTGATTCAAAACACATAGTTTGATTGGACAATTTGCTTAGGCAGTCAGAAAAGAGGTTAAATAAAAGAATTACAAGGTTTTAGCAGAAATAATTGCGGAAAAGTCAATAAATTAAAAGCAGCAAAATCCAGCTCTTGGGTTTCTCGCACTAGATACTAGAGCCGCAATTTGTGGCTCATCATACAGATTGTGTTAACAGCTAAGGCCAATCAACAGTCACCAAACAGAAAGTAGCCAGGAAATGCTTCAACCAGAAGTCGTCCATTAAATAAATAGCAGTAAACACATCAACAAAAATCCATCCAAGAAATAAAAGCCAGAAAATAAATCAGTCAACAGCCATCAAGTAATAAACAGTTAGGAAACATAATCAACCAACAATGAAGAACCAGGAAACTGTTTTCTTACTATTTGAGCTTTGAACTTGGCAGGGATGAATGATTCATTGGACAATGTCAGTGTCTGCTCATTGTCTACAAGGACAGAAATTTCTCCCCAGTTGATGGAGTGAGGACTCACATGGACAACAGGGCCTTCTCCAGCACAGATTACATTGACAGCCTGCAAGACATAAATGTGTTACATCTCAAACTGTGAATATCACTTGGCATCATATCACATTTAGTTAGTTTCTCAAAAGTGTATTATTTCATTCAGATATGTCATAAAAGAATATTATTTCATGAAGGCATGTTACAGCAGAGAATAATTTCATTTGCTGATATTACAAGAGTGTACCATATTACACAGTTATGTCATAACAATGTATAATCCCATTTAGTTTGTGTCACAACAGTGTAATACCTCATTCAGTTTTATCACAACTAAGGAGTTAACCCTAGATTATGATAACTACCAGTGGCGCATGTCATTACATTTCATAGTAAAAATTACAACCACTTAATTGTAATATTAGAAGCACTAAAAATAGTATTTTCTTTGAACTTTTGACACACAACTGTGTGTTTACCAATTAGACACATGGGGAACTCTGATTTCCTGTCTCAAGTTTATTTTTGTGTTGCTATTGCTAATACTTTATGAATTAAGGACATACTATCACATATTTGTGTTCATTCTTATTTTGTAAAGTTATAACACAATTTAATGCATTTTTAATCCCTTCCTCTGCCCAGCCTTTTTTGGATCTCAGATGATATTACATATGTATGTCTTTTTCTGAAGTTAGTGTAACATGGTCTATAGAGCCCTTAGTACTATAGGGCCTTTTTCATCTTGTCAATCGGTTTAGTAGGGACTATTGTGTATTTTTTGTTGTTGAGGTTTTGTTTCTGTCGAACAGCTTCTCTCGTGGCTGATTCTACCAATGTTTGATAAACACACTGGGCCACAGAATGAATAAGTCAGGCTCACTGATCCACAGAGTTTTCCATCTTTTTTCATGAGTCTTTTCTCTTAGAATTAGATCCATGATAATTATGTAGGCAAGGCAAATTCATTCTTCCATAAGATCTGTCATTTTAGTTTTGACAATCAGTCAAGAGAGAGCTTTTTAGTAAAACAGTATGGCAGTTACTTATCAAAGAAAAATAGCCTCCCATAATTCATTAACAATGAAGTGAATGTTCAGATACATTGGGACCATCTCCCATTTATAAATGAGTTTATACTGATGCATACAAAGAGTTGATTTAGAGTGGGATTTGTCTGAGTTCACTTACAATGAAGTTTGAATGAGTACAACTACAATGGGGTTTGTATGAGTTCATTCACAATGGGGTTTGTTTGAATTCACTTTCACTGACAACTGGATTTGTTTGAGTTCACTTACAATGGAATTTGAGCTCACTTACAACAATTGTATATAAGTTCACTTACAACTTGTTAGAATTCATTTACAATTATAGAGATTATTACTTACAGTGGGCTTTACTTCAGTTCATATACAGTTGGGATAGTTTGGGTTTATTTACCATGGATTCTACTTGACTTTACTTACAATGGGATTCATTTAAGTTTTTTTCTTCCTTCTTCTTTTTTCACTTCCTCTTGTACTCATCTTGTATCGGGGTGTCAAGGGAGACACAAAGTTCTAACCCCTTCAAGGCCAGCTGCTTGTCATGGGGTTTAACAGTCACCAGGGAATGGAAACCAAGACTGGCCAGGCCTTCCTACACCCGATCAAAAGCACAGTCTGCTCTAGCAAGTATAAGTGCTGAAGACAGAGGCAACCGACCAAAAGGCACTTCACAGCAATCAGTATACCACCCACTCACACTAAAAAGGTGAATTAAAGGTAGATAGACAAAGTTCTGGTTCTTGCCCTTTTAGCAGCTTCACTCATTGTCAACTGATGATGTTGTAACATGTCTTTGACTTTGAGGTTGCCTGTCCATCATACTCTAGGTCTGCCTCTTGCTCTTCCCCCTTTTCCTCTTTTATTAAATGATTTGTATGGTACGGAATCATACAACATTCTTTCTAGATAGTCTTTCTAGTTCACTTTCAAAAGAGTTTGTTTATTTTAGTCCACTTACAATGAAGTTTGCCTGAGTCCACTTACAATGGGATTTATTTAAGCTAGTTGACAATGGACTATGGCTTAGTCCACTTACAATGGGGTAAGTCTTACCTTACTTACAGTTGGGTTTGTTTGATTTCACTTGCAGTTGGGTTTGTTTGGGTTCACTTACAGTTGGGTTTGCTTTGGTTCACTTGCAGTTGGGTTTGTTTGGGTTCACTTACAGTTGGGTTTGTTTGGGTTCACTTACAGTTGGGTTTGTTTGGGTTCACTTACAATTGGGTTTGTTTGGGTTCACTTGCAGTTGGGTTTGTTTGGGTTCACTTACAGTTGGGTTTGCTTTGGTTCACTTGCAGTCAGGTTTGCTAAAATCCACTCAACAGCCAGTTTGTTTGGTGTTTACTTACAATGGGGTTTGGATCTCCAAAAATGTTGATATAGCAAACAACCTCTTGATCTCCTAGATCTTTGGCCATGATGGTCAGTGGCATGTCAGCTGTTGAATGTGGAGCAATGATTCCCTGTCAAACACAACACAATTAGTCTTAAACTGTTCCATGGAGAACAATCCATCTCTTTCTAGAGAGTGTTCTATGAAAACTTTCTAAACTATACTTATGTATTCAACGTGCACTCAATAAATGTACTATTCAAGTGTTTTAGTCTACAAATGTGTATCCATCTGGTTTCCCATTAATGTTCTATGCAAACTCTCAAGCCTATAGTTTTACACTCATCTTGTTTTCTATAAATGTTCTATGCAAACTTTCAAGCCTATAGTTTTTCACTCATCTTGTTTCCTATAAATGTTCTATGCAAACTTTCAAGCCTACAGTTTTGTATTTATCTTGTTTCTCATAAATGTTCTATGCAAGCTTTCACGCCTATAATTTTGTATTCATCTTGTTTCTCATAAATATAGTTTAGCTTAGCTAAGTAGATGGACTTAGTTAAGTAGATCTCACTGCACACAAGGCATGTCCATAAATGCTCAGATCTCCTACCTAGTATGTCCCTCAGTGTGTTGAGACTGATTATTCCAGTTCTGTGTTGATTTGTTATTCTTCTGTGTCTTCCAGCATATCACTCCTTTCTGGTGTCTCCAGTTTTAACCTGATGTTCACACAGTCTGGACATGGTTGTAGATTCATGATCACTGACTGAATCATTAGCTCACCCTACCTCCCCCAGTGCATTCAGAATGTCAGCCCTGTCCATTGCATCTGCCATCCACAGCAGCCATTCCAGCCAGGCTATCAGCTAGTTTATTTCCTTTCATCCCCGAGTTTCCAGGGATGAAAATGAGCCATATATTAGTCGTTCGTTCGTTCGCTTTCGTCAGCTTTTGACCTCTGACGAAGTCCCACCCACTCAATTTTGTGGGACTGAATTTTGCGTGTAAAGTCTGTTTTATCCCATTACAGGATGCCCCTCGCCATGCAGGCAGATTTACTCCGACTTCAGAGGTACTAATTTTTTGGGAATTAGTAAAACCCAGGTGTCCTCGCCAGGGTACGAACCCCGGCTGTTGCCGTGGTAAGCCAACCGCCTATCGATTGCGCTAACCGGACACCCCATATATCAGTCAATCCTGAGTTCTTTGGTAACTTCTTGTAAATATTCTAACATTTAGTTGTGTAGGTTGTATGCATGTAATTCTGTTTTTGTTTTGTACAGATCACAGATCATGTTTGTAAGGATTTTTATTTTGCTCATTCATCAACCAGTCTCAAAATACTTCCCTAAACATGACCATATAAAAATTCACCCACTCTGTTTAATCCACTAACTACATACTCCTTTTTCACCCATTAAATTTAACTTATTTTCCTACATAAATCTAGATACATTTATATCTGTAATGTTCACATATTGCTTTATTTCTATATCATATATCAAGTATCTTCTTCTTCCTTTTCAGTTCCCTGTGGAACATAGGTCTTCAATAAACACTTTCCAAGTTGTTCTGTTTCTTGCCATTCTTTTAAGATCACTCCATGTCTTCCCCATCATCTTCATCTCTGCTACTATATGTCTTCTCCAAGAATAAAGAATATCTTGGTTTTCCTCTTTGTCTTTTTCCTTGGGGGTTCCAAAAAAGGGCCTGTTGTGTAATACTCTCAGTTGGCTTTCGCAGTGTCTGTCATATCCAGCGCTATAGTCTTTGCTGTATCTCTTTATCCACAGGTATTTGACTTGTACATTTCCATAATTCTATGTTAGTGCTTTACTATATCAAGTATACATTTGTAATAATGACAAGGTGATTTAATCTTAGCTTAGTGTTACTTCAGTTAACTTAACTGAAAGAAAACTTTTACTTGGCTTATTGAGCTGAATAAGGTATTAACAGCAAAAGAAAAGCATAAATATATGATGTGTACTATTGGGAGTCTCTAAATATTGGTACTAGAGATATATGATGTGTACTATTGGGGGCCTCTAAATATTGGTACTGGAGATATATGATGTGTACTATTGGGAGCATCTAAATATTGGTACTGGAGATATATGATGTGTACTATAGGGAGTCTCTAAATATTGGTACTAGAGATATATGATGTGTACTATTGGGAATCTCTAAATATTGGTACTAGAGATATATGATGTGTACTATTGGGAGCATCTAAATATTGGTACTGGAGATATATGATGTGTACTATTGGGAGACTCTAAATATTGGTACTAGAGATATATGAAGTGTACTATTGGGAGCATCTAAATATTGGTACTAGAGATATATGATGTGTACTATTTGGAACCTCTAAATATTGGTACTAGAGATATATGATGTGTACAATTGGGAGCCTCTAAATATTGGTACTAGAGATATTTCTGGGAAGTAAAGACAACCTAATTTGATACCGGCCGTATCACCCAAAAATGTGCCATGGTCATGGAAAAGTATGGTCACTATCACCATATTCCCCATATGCCTAGCAAGGCAGGGTGAATAACTCACAGAATCGGTTGATAGTGGAACTTCACAGTATTCTATTTGTCTTACCTTAAGAGACAAATTTGTGAGAAGGGCCATCGACTGATTTACATCATGATCTGACTGTCTACCAAGTTCTCTCTGTTTTTCCTTCTTGCTCTCTTTTTCACTTACACAGAGAGATCAGATAAGAAAAGACAAATCAATGACAAAATTAAAATGTGTACTCACCTTTGGCTGAGGGCTTTGATATAAAATGGATGAAACCTTAATTTTGCACTCATCTTGAGGAACTAATTCATATTTAGCCGCAAGATCAGTGTCATTATGCAAGGTGACGTGATGTTGGTAAGGGTGGTGGATAAAACATCGACCATAATTGAGGATTGGTGTGGCATTGCTGATTTCTGGAACAGATGATCTGTACGGACATAAAATAAGTTTACATTGCAAGCTAGGACATTCTAATAATCTTATAAGTTTGGAAATTTTAGCAGCTTTAAATGCTAGAACACTCTAACAGCCTTATAGGTTACATTATTCAACAGCCTTATAGGTTACATTATTCAACAGCCTTATAGGTTACATTATTCAACAGCCTTGTAGGTTACATTATTCAACAGCCTTATAGGTTACATTATTGAACAGCCTTATAGGTTACATTATTCAACAGCCTTTTAGGTTATATTATTGAACAGCCTTATAGGTTACATTATTCAACAGCCTTATAAGTTACATTATTCAACAGCCTTATAGTTTACATTATTCAACAGCCTTATAGGTTACATTATTCAACAGCCTTATAAGTTACATTATTCAACAGCCTTATAGGTTACATTATTCAACAGCCTTACAAGCTAAGAAAAATATAACAACATCCATGCTAGGATATTTGAAAAACCTTACAAACTAAGACATTGCAATAACTTTACAGGTTAGATCATTTTAAAAATCCTTACAAGCAAGGACATTCTAATAAGTTTACAAGTTAGATCATTTTAAAATCCTTACATACAATGACATTCCAATAACTTTACAAGTTAGATCATTTTTAAATCCTTACATACAATGACATTCCAATAACTTTACAAGTTAGATCATTTTAAAATCCTTACAAACTAGGACATTCTAAAAATCTTACAAGCTAGGACATTGTAAAAAACCTTTTAATAACACTCTAGTAACCTTAAAGCTATTTAAATATTCCAATGATCTTACAAGGTATGATATAAACAATCTTTCAAGGTATGATATAAACAATCTTGCAATGTATGATATAAACAATCTTTCAAGGTATGATATAAACAATCTTGCAATGTATGATATAAACAATCTTTCAAGGTATGATATAAACAATCTTTCAAGGTATGATATAAACAATCTTTCCAGGTATGATATAAACAATCTTTCAAGGTATGATATAAACAATCTTTCAAGGTATGATATAAACAATCTTTCAAGGTATGATATAAACAATCTTGCAATGTATGATGTTATGACAGCTTTATATGGCCCTTCTCATCTTGTCAGACGGTCTATTGGAGGCTATTGTGTATTATTTTTGTTTTTGAGGCTTTGTTTTGTCGAACAGCTTCTCTCATGGTTAATTCTACCAATGTTCGACAAACACACACAGCCACAGAATGAACAAGTAAGACCCACTGATCCACAGGGTTTTCCATCCTTTTTCACAAGTCTTTTCTCTTCTAAGTTTTGCCATAGCACAGTCTCAAATGATGTTATACCATTCCTTATACATGCTCTCCATGATGTGTGATCACTTGCCAGATGTTCCCAGTCATTTTCGCAAATAGAAAAGTCATTCAGAGATGATTTACAGATATCTCTATATCGTAGTTTAGGTCTGCCGATTTGTCATTTTCCGTGTATTAGTTCACCATATAGTATTTGCTTGGGGATGAGGTTTTCTTCCATTCGCTGGACGTGTCCCAGCCATCTTAGTCTTTAACTTCTGAGCATCGACATGATTGTTGGGGTCTTAGCACATTGCAGGACAGTTAAGTTGGTTATTTTGTCCTGCCATTTGATGTGCATTATTCTGCGGAGACATTGCATGTGGAAGACATTTAGTCTTTTTTCATGATTTGAGTAAGTTGTCCAGGTTTCAGATCCATATAATAGTGTGCTCATCATCATCATCATCATCAAGTACCGGGCCTACTGACATAGGTGATCATGTCTCTCCACAACTTTTTATCTCTGCAGCTATTTAACATTTCTGTTGTTGACCTTCTGCCAAGCCATTCTCTTAAGCTGTCTGTTATTTTTTCTCTTTGCTTCCCTCTATCTCTTCGTCCCTCAATTTTTCCAGTTGTTACAATATATTCCAGTTGTTCTCTTCTCATTACATGGCCAAAAAATGATGATTGTTTTTTCCTAATATTGGAAATTAGCTCTCTTTTTGCTTTGACCTCTCTCAGAACATTTTAATTACTCTTCTTAGCTGTCCATGGTACTCTCAACATGCTTCTGTAAAACCACATTTCTACAGACTCCAGTGGTTTTCTTGTATGTTGTCATATTGTCCATGATTCGCATCCATATGTTAAGACTGGCTCTACATAACATTTAAGAACTCTTTTTCTTGTTTCTATTGTCAAAAATGGATTGCATAGTATCTTCCTCATTTTTTGGAAAGCTGCTTTTGCCTGAGCCATTCTGCATCTCACCTCTTTTGTATATCTTCCGTCTGAGGTTAACAAAGTTCCCAAATATTTAAATTCATTTACCTGTTTTAATATTGTTCCACTTGTCTTTATTTTGCACTGAGGTGATGTCTTTTTCTTTGTTGTTACCATTACCTCTGTATTTTTGCTATTAAGGCTGAGTCCTTTATTTTTGCTTTCCTTCACTATAATGTCCAACATTTCTTGTAACTCATTTTCACTCTTAGTGATTAAGACTGTATCATCAGCATACCTTAGATTATTTATATTATGATCTCCAATTGTTATTCTAGGCATGTCCCTTATGGATCTTAAAATAATCACACTATAAATATTAAACAAATCTGGTGACAGCACACAACCTTGTCTATCTATCTATCTATTGACCTTTCGAGCCGTAACCGGCCCATAGGGCGTAGACCAAGATACACCTTCTCCTATATGAATTTTTGTTCTAGCAGTTTTCTTTTAAAGATATTTTATCAAATCTCGCCATCTGTCTCTGTTCTGTGCAAGCAGTTCTATCTCATTGAGGGAGCCGACTCCTGCTGCTCTTGCCTCTCTCATCAATGTTCTTCTCAGTGTCTCCCTGGGTCTTCCTCTTTTTCTTTTACCTGTTGTTTCCCATATGAGGGCTTGCTTTGCTATTCGATTATTATCTCTTCTCATCACATGTCCAACGTATGACCATCGTCTTTTCTTTATTACTGAAGATATTAGTGGTTGATTGGCGATTTCTCTAATTTCCTCGTTTGTTTTGAATTCGTTCCATTCTATACCAAGTATTTTCCTTAGACATTTATTTTCGAATGCGTTCAACTTTGTTAACCTTGTCTAACACCCTGTTTTATTTGTTGGAACATTCCCAATTGGTTTCCACTTCTTATGGCCGCTGTTTGTTGCCAGTACATGTTCTTTATTATTCTTAGATCTTTGCTGTCTACGTTTATGCTTTCTAAAATTTTGATTATTTCTTGGTGCTTTACTTTGTCAAATGCCTTGGTGTAATCTATGAAACATAGGTATAGATCTGTTTTCACCTCTATGGCTCTTTCTACTAAAGATCTTATGATATAAATGGCATTGCTTGTTCCTTTATCTCTAACAAAACCACACTGTTCATCGCTAATTTCTGGACAGATTTTGTTTTGCACTCTTCGCATGATGATTCTTAGTAATATCTTAGTCATATGACTCATAAGGCTTATTGTGCGATGATCATCGCATTCAATCGCACCCGATTTCTTTGGTAGGGCTATGAATATTGATTTGAGCATGTCGTCTGGTGTATACCCGCTGTTGTAGATATCATTCAATATTTTTTTTTATTTCTATTCCAAAATCACCCATGGCTTCAATCTCTTCTTTAGTTTTATTATCTGGTCCAGGAGCTTTGCCTGCTTTCATATTGCGCAAGGCATCTTCCACTTCTTCTCTGGGTATTTCTGGTCCTTCTTCATTATCCTTTATATTTACTTCCGTTCGTTCATCATTATAAAGATCTTTGTATTCTGTCCATCTTTCCCTTATGTTTTCTTGATCAATCAACAGTTCTCCTTCATTTGATATTAGACATCCATTTTTTTATTGCGTTTTTCTTCCTGTTAATTACTCAATTTGTTTGTATATAGCTTTAGCATCTACTTTTTGTTGCATTTCAATCTCTTTGCATCTCTCTTTTAGCCATGCTTCTTTTGCTTCATTGCATTTTACTACAATTTCTTTATTTAATCTCTTATACTTATCTTTATTTTCTTTATTTCTTCTTCTTGTATTCATTAGCTGCAAAATGTCATCTATCATCCATTATGTGCTAAGCACACAAATTATGACAACTTTACAATGTATATTATAACAATGTTACAAGGTAAAATGTTATAACAAACTTACTAGCTTGGACATTCTAACAATCTTACAATGTAGGATTATGTAATACCTTATAAGGAATGATATTATAAAAACCTTGCAAGGCATAATATTATAGCAACCTTACAAGGGATTATATCATATTATAACAACCTAACAAGGTATAATGATGCAACAACCTTACAAGGTATGATATTATAACAACCTTACAAGGTATGATATTATATCAACCTTACAAGGTATGATATTATAACAACCTTACAAAAAATGAAAACCTTACAGGCTTGGACATTGTAATAAATTATTGCTCTTCTCCCACCAAACAAATCCCTGAGGGATCTAGATAGATCATATTATGATACACAAATATCATCATATAACAGTATCAATTTAGAACAAACACCAGTGATGTGCAAGTTTGACATAGTGGATACATTTGTCATGAATATTTGGGTGCATTTGTGATGAGTTAGTGATGTATGTACCATAATTTAGCAGATGTATTCATATGAGTTTTTAATTTGTGCAGCCACGTGTTATGAATGACTGGATGTTTATAATATATATCTTGACAGATGGTTGGTAGAAAGCAATCATCATAAGTCAGTAGTTTGTTAAATATTAGTATCTTATGCTGGATGCTGTTTTTGCTGAACAACTTACCTTGTGGCTGAATCTGCCAATATTGGATAGACAGATTCGACTGCAGAATGAACAAGCTGTATTTATGGGGCCTGGCCTCATCTCCTTTCTCCTGCACCTTTTGTCTTCAGAATTTGATGTTGTGTATGCTCGAATGTTGCTGTGCTGTTTTTTTATTTTTGTTCTCCATATCCTATGATCTGCAGCCAAATCTTCTCAGTTTCTTTCACTGATAGAGAATTCACTTAAGGAAGCCAAACATTCTTATATCTCAGCACTGGTCTGCCCTTTGGCCTCTTTCCATCTCTAAGTTTGCCATACAATATTTGTTTGCGAATACAATTGTTTGCCATTCTCCCTACATGACCCAGCCACCTTAGTCTCCGGCAACCAAGTGTTACCATGATGGATGGGAGTTTGTCTCATAGCAAGACATGAGAGTTGGTTACTTAGTCCTATCATTTGATGTTCATAATCTTGCGAAGGTAACGCACATGAAAGCTGTTTAACCTTTTCTCCTGCCCTGCATAGGTAATCTAAGTTTCTGATCCATATAGAAGTGTAATAAGCACACAACTTTGGTAAATTTGAATCTTAGTCATGAGTGTTAATTTGGTGTTGGCCGCTGGATGTATATGTTATGAACTAATAGTCATTCATCATTAAAATATGGCTGTATACAAAGATCATGTAATGGAAACTGTAAAACCTTATTACAATTTCAGCACCTACTTGGCCGAGATGGGTAGAGATATGATGTTCTCTCCCACTCTCTCCAGGTCCACAACAAGAGAGGTTTCATACTTCTTGATAGTGTTGGGCACTAGGTTGACCATTACCTGTCAAATAGCAGTAATAGAGACAATAGAGTTGATAGATTTTGATGCTAGGTTGACCATTACCTATCAAATAACAGTAACAGAGACAATAGAGTTGATATATTTTAATGTTAGGTTGGTTGCTACCTGTTCAATAGTAGTAATAGGGACAAAAAGAGTTGATAGTTTGATGCTAGGTTGACTCCGACCTATCTAACAGCAGAAATAAAGGCAATAGAGTTTATAGATTCTGGTGCTAGGTTGATTGCTACCTGTTCAATAGTAGTAATAGAGACAATAGAGTTGATAGATTCTGGTGCTAGGTTGATTGCTACCTGTTCAATAGTAGTAATAGAGACAAAAAGAGTTGATAGTTTCTGGTGCTAGGTTGATTGCTACCTGTTCAATAGTAGTAATAGAGACAATAGAGTTGATAGATTCTGGTGCTAGGTTGATTGCTACCTGTTCAATAGTAGTAATAGAGACAATAGAGTTGATAGATTCTGGTGCTAGGTTGATTGCTACCTGTTCAATAGTAGTAATAGAGACAATAGAGTTGATAGATTCTGGTGCTAGGTTGATTGCTACCTGTTCAATAGTAGTAATAGAGACAATAGAGTTGATAGATTCTGGTGCTAGGTTGATTGCTACCTGTTCAATAGTAGTAATAGAGACAATAGAGTTGATAGATTCTGGTGCTAGGTTGATTGCTACCTGTTCAATAGTAGTAATAGAGACAATAGAGTTGATAGATTCTGGTGCTGGGTTGATTGCTACCTGTTCAATAGTAGTAATAGAGACAAAAAGAGTTGATAGTTTGATGCTAGGTTGACTCCTACCTATCTAACAGCAGAAATAAAGGCAATAGAGTTGATAGATTTTGGTGCTAGGTTGATTGCTACCTGTTCAATAGCAGTAACAGAGACAAAAAAAGTTGATAGTTTGATGCTAGGTTCACTCCTACCTATCTAACAGCAGAAATAAAGGCAATAGAGTCAATAGATTTTGGTGCTAGGTTGACTTCTACCTGTCAAATAGCAGTAACAGTGACAATAAAGTTGATAGATTTTGAAGCTAGCTTGATTGCTACCAGTTCAAGAGCAGTAACAAAGAGACAATAGAGTTGATAGTTTGATGCTAGGTTGACTCCTACCTATCTAACAGCAGAAATAAAGGCAGTATAATCGATAGATTCTGGTGCTAGGTTGATTGCTGCCTGTTCAATAGCAGTAACAGAGACAAAAAGAGTTGATAGTTTGATGCTAGGTTCACTCCTACCTATCTAACCGCAGAAATAAAGGCAATAGAGTTGATAGATTTTGGTGTTAGGTTGACTTCTACCTATCAAATAGCAGTAACAGTGATAATAGAGTTGATAGATTTTGAAGCTAGGTTGATTGCTACCAGTTCAAGAGCAGTAACAAAGAGACAATAGAGTTGATAGTTTGATGTTAGATTGACTTCTACCTATCACACAGCAGAAATAAAGGCAATAGAGTTGATAGATTTTGGTGCTAAGCTGACTGCATAGACCCATATACTATTTCTCTTTTTCAAAATTTTTTCATTCTAGCAGTTTCAATCCTTGCAAAGATCATTTATAAAATCTTGCTATTTGTCTCTGTTCTGTGCAAGCAACTCTATCTCATTGAGGGAGCCGATTCCTGCTGCTTTTGCCCTTCAAGAATACATACTTTATTTTATTTTATTTTTTGGTTAAATCTGCATCCATGTTTATAGTTGATCAAGATGATAATGTTTAGTACTACTTTTGAAACTAAATTCTTTGCCCATAGACTCTAATTGTCTTTGTGGGTTTAGTGATATCCTTGCTTCTGTTGGAGGAATTTAAAAATGAACAGTCTAATGGTGGTATTGTGCTTATCTTCTATATCAGTTTCATAATTTTAGAAATTAGGTGAGCCTACCCTTTGGTAGGTTATCTCCCTGTGACACAGACTATATCTATGGAGCTCCATGTAACATTAAGCTCAAATATGCCTCACCATTTTGATTTCTTTTAACAGTACAAAATAAACTATGGGGAAAAAAAAGAGCCCTGTCACACCAAGTGATATATATGTGTGCATGTGTGTTTATGGCCTTTGGAGTCTCAACAGACAGTTGGTAGCAAGTAATCATGATTTGCCAGTAGTTAAGTGACATTTTTGCTTGCTTACCCTACCTAGGAAAATAATATGGAGATAGTTCTTTGCAAAAAATGCACTAGCCCATTCGCAGCTCCTCTTTGAAGTGTTTCAAAGGAGGGACAAGGTCCTTACTTTCAAAACCAAAGTTAGGTAGCAGTGGATGCTAGAAGATGAATAATAATCCACTGATTACCTTAGGGAGAAACGTCCTCAAGATGGCGGAGTGACCGCTCCGGTGTATAATTTTGATTCAGTGAAACATCAAAT
Source organism: Megaustenia siamemsis (assembly GCA_032433765.1). Classification (NCBI taxonomy): domain Eukaryota; kingdom Metazoa; phylum Mollusca; class Gastropoda; order Stylommatophora; family Ariophantidae; genus Megaustenia; species Megaustenia siamemsis. The sequence goes on along the minus strand of JAVIAB010000106.1, from coordinate 74,246,330 downwards.
ATTTCTATTCTATATGGATTATGTGTCAAATTTCCAATTCCAGAGAATGATATAATGTGATCTAAAATATCATCAAGCAGGATAGACATATACCATTTGTTTTTAAGGCTGTTTAATAACAGTTTGTGTGTGAAAACAACAAAGATGTAGAGAGACAACACGAGGAGAAAATGGGTCACGGCCAACAGTGACCTCAGTGCGTGGGCAAGCACTGGTAACATAATCCAGGCCCTTACTCTGCGACAGAACTAGCACAGCGGCAGAGGACAATGTAACATACACACAACAGTGCTCAAAGCCAAAATAATGGAGAAACAATCACGTTCATACAGACATAATGTAAATAAAATTGCAACCATCAATATTTGCGGTATCAGAGACAAAGAAGAACAATTAATCGACGCAATGATAAAAAGAAGAATCAAAATACTTGGAGTAGCAGACACAAGACTGAAGGAGAAACAAACAAGGAAAGCGTACATGAATTATACCATAATAAACTCAGGAGTTAACACCAACGAAGTAGCAAAACACGGAGTAGGATTCATTGTAGACCCAGAAACGTCCAAAAACATTATAGAAATACATCAACATTCAGAAAGGATAATTACCCTAAGAGTAATAGAAAACAACGTCAATATAACATACATCCAAATATATGCACCTTGCAACAACAACGACGAAGAGAGCGAAGAATTCTACGAAACACTTAACGAAATCATAAACAAAGTAAATAAGAACGAAGATCTACTGGTGATGGGGGATTTTAACGGGAGACCAGGAAAACGCAATTATGAGAACTCCAAATATCTGGGCCCATTTGGAGATAACACAAATAGAAAGAACGAAAATGGCAACCGAATGCTTGAATTATGCAATCAACATGAATTATGCATAACTAACACTTTCTTTAAGCATAAAGACTCACAAATATACACATGGTATAAATGGAACGATAACAAATGTAAAAGTCAAATAGATTTCATCCTAGCGAGAACACAAAGGAAGAAGAAAATCAGAGATAGCAGAGCGGTACCTAACATCACAAATGATACAGACCATAAAATGGTGCTAATAACCATCCAGAAGGCAAAACAAGACAACAAGAACCAATTGAAAACAAGAAAACAATCTGAAAGGACAATAAAATTAAGCCAACTTAAAACAGAAGATAAAAAGAAAGAAATAGAAAAACAACTAGAAAGCCAATTTAAACAACTACCACAACAAATAACTACAGTAGATAACGAGTGGCTCATATTCAAAAAATCATTGATGAAAATAGCAACCATAATATGCGGAACGAAGCAAAGGAAGAAGGAGGGAAAGATGAGCACTCCATGGTGGAATGATATAGTCAAGAACGCCATAAAAAGAAAGAAAAAACTATACAAAATCTGGCTAAAAACTAAAAAGCCAAGCGATTATGATATATACACAATAGAAAGAAGAGAAGTGAAGAAATTAATCAAAGAAGAAAAACATAAAGCATGGATAAAATTTGGCGAAATGATTAGTAACAACCACAAATCAGCAACCAGAGATTTCTATAGAACAATTAAAGCCATAAGACAAAAGAAAGACAATTATGACCCAACTGAAATCATCAATGATAAACGAGGCCAAGCAATAACAAACAAAGCGCAAATCTTAACGAGATGGAAAGAATATTTCGAAGAGCTTTTGAATGTAGAAACAAGTCTAAAAACTCACAAAAAACAACTAACAGTTGGCGATAAAGAACCAAATATACTAATGGAAGAAATAGAAGAAACATTACGACTAGCACCAAGAAACAAAGCCCCAGGAATCGATAACATCCCAGTAGAAATGCTAACAGCAGCGGGAGAGGCAGGATGTAAATGGCTACACAGAATATTCAACGCTGCATGGATACAACAGCAAGTCCCAGACGATTGGAAACAGTCCATTATATTACCAATATGGAAAAAGAAGGGCAGCAGAAGAGACTGCAACCAATATAGAGGAATATCGCTATTAAGCCACACAGGGAAGTTATATGCCAAGATAGTTGAAAAAAGATTGAGACCAATTATAGACCCACAACTAAGCGATGCTCAGATGGGCTTCAGGAGGAACATAGGTTGCACAGATGCCCTGTTTATCATAAAACAACTAGCGGAGAAAACAATAGAGCATAATAAAACACTGTATACAGCTTTTATTGACCAAGAAAAGGCGTTCGATAGGGTGGACAGGGAACAACTATGGTCCGTATTGCCCTTGTACGGAGTGAGTCACCACCTAGTAGAGATATGCAAGAGCCTCTATGAAAGTAGTCGCACTACAGTAAGATCTTCAGCAGGCTACTCTAAACACTTCACCATTAACTCCGGAGTAAGACAAGGCTGCGTGCTTTCCCCCTTACTTTTCATCACATATATGGACAATATAAGCAAATTAGCATGCCCAATCAAAGGAAACATACCAACACGGATGACAACAAACGATAACACAGAAGAGAACGAAATATACGTACCAGAAAACAACAGAAGAGAGGAAGAAATAAATGAAATACTATTTGCAGATGACCAAGTTCTGATACATGAAACAACTGAGGACCTACAAGAACATATCAACAGGCTAAACAACACTTGTAAACAATACAACATGAAGATCAACATAAGCAAAACCGAAGTAATGGCAATAGCGAGAAAGGAAGAAAAACTAAACATCATAATAGATAATACATCTTTGAAACAAGTAGACAATTTTAAATATCTGGGTAGCACGCTAACACAAGACAATAACCAAGAAACAGAGATAGATATAAGGTGTAACAAAGCATGCCAAGTTATAGGCCAAGTATCAACACTATTGAAAAACAAAGCAATAACTACGGAAGCAAAAAGGGCAATATACAAATCAATTTTTCTACCAACTCTGAGCTATCAGTGCCAGAATTGGACGCTGGACTCTAGAACAATAAGAAAGATAACGACCACAGAAATGAAATGTGTCAGAAGAATGACAGGAAACAGCTTAAGGGACAGAGTAAGAAACACTGACCTGAGGAAGAAACTCGAAATTGAACCAGCCATCGAATACATAAAGAAACAACAGATAAATTGGTTCGGCCACATAACAAGACAGAAAGAACTAACAATGAATCAAAGAGCCATAAACAAACGCTACGAAAACGTCAGATTAAGAGGAAGACCGAGAAAGAGATGGATAAAGGGAATACTAGAGTCACTAGGAGGAATAACATCAGAAGAGGCCAACAGAAGAGCAAAGAATCGCAGATTGTTTCTCCCCTCGACGCCAACGGCAACAGAGGAAGGATAGAAGAAGAAGAAGAAGATTACCTTAGGGTCCCTCCCTCTGGAATTTCTGCCTGAGTTTGCTCCCAAAGCCTTCAAACTTTCCCAAGTCAATTTATATGTGGTGGTGGATAGGGATCTATGTCAATAGAAATGAGAAAGAGAGTTCATCAGTGCTATATAAAACCAATTCTGACCTATGGTAGTGAATCAAGGACAGTAGACAAACAAATAAAAAGACGATTAGAGGCCACAGAGATGGAATTTCTCAGAAGAATGTTGAAAGTTCCCTGGACAGCTAAAAAGACCAATGAGGAAGTTCTCAAAGAGGCCAACACAAAAAGGCAGCTCCTAAAAAACACCAGAAAGAAACAATCAACATTTTTCGGGCACATCATGAGAAGAGGAAAGTTGGAATACTTGGTTACAACTGGCAAAATAAAAGGAAAGAGAGATTGGGGACGACAAAGAGAGAAAATACTGGATAGCTTGGTGTCATGGCATAGAAAGCAGTCAACAACAGAACTGATACGATGCACTGTAGATAGAAGATTGTGGAAGGACATGATCGCCTATGCCAACCGGTATTGTACATGATGATGATGGTGTATAGGGAATATGCTGTCAGTATCGATATTTTTTTAATACACGTTCAGCATATTAATTTTGGGGTAATGTAGTCAGTATTTTGTTCATGAAATGAAGACCTGATGCAGAATGTGTAAATTAGCAGTAGATAATAGTGATAGTATTTTCTGCCCTAAAACAACAAAAATAGGATTCTAGAATGTACAAAAAATGGCAGAGTCGACGAAACAAGCACAAGTCGCGAGTGAGATGGATAGATACAACCTAGAGATATTGGGAATAAGTGAAATGCGCTGGCTAGGAACAGGTTGGAAATCTGTTAACAATAAAATAGTAGTAAAAGAGGCTGACCCAGAGAGACACTGAGAAGAACATTGATCAGAGAGGCAAAAGCAGCAGAAATCGGCTCCCTCAATGAGATCGAGTTGCTTGCACAGAACGGAGACAAGTGGTGAGATTTGATAAAAGATCTTTGCAAGGATTGAAACTGCTAGAATGAAAAAATTTAGATAAGAGAAAGAGTATCTGGGTCTATGCCCTATGGGCTGGCAAGGGTTCGAAAGATCAATAGATATAGTTAGTAGTCAGCATTAAACTTGTGCCACTTTTCCTCCCTAGAAAAAAATCAGGTACCTATTTAAGGCTAAGTGAACCAGGTAAACCATCGATCTTAATAGTCCAGTTTACTAACCACTGAGCTATTGTGGCTCCCAAAATAAACTATACAATGTCGTATGTTTACAGTTCTTTTTTTTTTGTTACCTTAATTTCACTCTGTGGGGAAATCACTCCTGTTGATGGTATAATCTCAAACTCTTGAGGGTCTGTAGCTGGTGCAGCTCCAATTTGTAGTGGGGGATTTTTTATGTCATCAGTACAGCAGACACTCTTGTTGGTTCCATCACCGGGAACACGCAGGCTAAATACCATGGGAACCAGGGAAGTGTTGACCAATCTACAAACCTTAGAGTGATAATTAGAAAATAACATCAGGAACATTGAAATGTAAAGCAATGAAGATAGAACATGAAAGCTGTAACACTGAAGAGTAAAGAAATGGAGATAGATTCAGGAGAACTGTAATATACAAGTAGAAACAGCAGTCAAAGAAATGAAAAGACGATTAGAGGCCATAGAGATTGGATTTCTTAGAAGAATGTTGAAAGTCCGCTGGACGGCTAAAAATATCAACGAGGAAATTCTCCACGAGGCCAACACAAAAAGGAAGCTCCTAAAAAACATCAGTAGGAAACAGTACATATTTTTGAGCACATCATGAGAAGATGAAAATTGGAATATTATGTTACAACTGACAAAATACAGGGAATTGTTGTTCTTGTTGCATTCACCAGCTTTCAACTCTGATGAAGTTCCTAGAGACTAGGAACTGAATTTTGCATGTTAATCCATTTTTCCCTGGCAGCCGCGTGCACAGGGGTCCCTCGCCGCACAGGCAGATAACTCAAACTTGTGAGGTACTCTTGTTTTTTCCGTCGATGACTAACTGACGTTTCAAGCCGGGCCTCGCTGCTGAGACCAGGGGTGGTTGTCGCAGAGAGAAATCATAAATAAAAATCGCAACCGGTGGAGTCGAGAATTGAACCCACAACCTCTCTGTCCCGAGGCCAGCATCTGCCTCGAGACCAACCAGTCCCCCGTGGACTTTGAATATGAGGAAACTGCAACAAGGAACACTTTTCATGCACAGCCTTTAATGGTTCCTGCCGCCTATCCACCATATACCAGAAGTTCACGTACTCCCGAAAGTGATGATCGTCATATTTCTTTAAAAATGTATAGCGCTTGATGATGTTAGGCCATCGTTGTTGACGCCAATTTTGAACATATAAACATACAGTTAGTCGTCAGATTATTCCCATCGCACATCAAACAACAGACCGTAAGATTAGAGTAATGCCAGTCTAGGGATTTACGATGAGCCATTACGATAACGTAGCCCACATAACAATGGCGCAAGCACAGCAATGACACGTCCTTTAGATTCTTGATTACTCTAGTGAATGTAGCCTATGACGAACAGAACACAGTGCAAATTCCCTAAAGAGATAAAACTGCAGCTGACGAAGCATTTCACATTAATAAGTAACATGGAAATAGCTTGTGTCAAGCAATTCCAACAATGGTCATGAACAGCATCAATGTGACGTGGATGAGGGATCATAAATGACAGACTAGATAGCTTGGTGCCGTGGCACTGAAAACTGTTAACAACAGAATTGATACAATGCACTGTGTGTAGAAAATTGTTAAAGGACATGATTGATTATGGCAACCGGTAGGCCACATGAAGATGACCATTGTAGGAAGTCAGCTGCAAAAATCATAATTTTACAGAAAGTTGTGGAGAGACATGATCATCGACACCAGCAGGCATGGTACTAGAAATCAGTGATGATGATGACACTCTACGTTTTAAAATATCCTTTCCTCATCAAATTACATTTCATTTGCAGACAATTGCACTTAACACAGCCCAGCTCTTTATATCTAGCTTGATCTCCACCGTCTTCTGTTGTCAAGTTCAAGATTTTTTTTTTTTTTTTTAAAAAGTAAAGTACCCCCGTCACGCCAGGTGGCGTATAGGGAATATAGTGTTAGTGACCATAAATTTTACAGACCCTAGGTGCATGATTTTTGGGGTAATGTGGTCGGTATTACGCCCATGCCGCTTTACTTTCCCAGAAAAAAATCCATTTAAGGCTGGGTGAACCCGGAAGCCGTCAGTTGGGATCGAACCCTACCTCTTGTCCTTTGTAGTCCAGTTCACTAACCACTGAGTTATCACGGCTCCAAGATTTTTTTAGCTCATGAAATTATCTTCTTCTTGGACTACTCATTATTGTTCTTTCCAGACTACAGTGTCTTTTGAGATGGCCAAAATATTTCACTTTTCTATGTAAAGTATTGGTTTATAAAGCAGTTCTGTTATTTATATGTTCCAGACTTTTAATATATCTTCGTTTTTCATTTTTCTTTTTTATTATTCAAGGTATTTTGAGAATTGCTATATAACACTTAGATTCAAATGAACACAATATTCTTCTTTGTGTTTGTATAAGTGTTCATGATTCACAACCATATGTTGCTATCAGAACGATACATGCCTTCGGTAGTTTTATTTTTGCCGCTTTGCTGGTATTGTGCTACATGTTCTCCATGACATTTAACTCATCTGATATCTTTTAAATTCCTTTAAGGCAGGAAGAAGATATGTAAATCTAGACTTTAGACACAAATAATATATGTAAATCTAAACTTTAGACAAATAAGGGATAGAAATTTACACTTTTGACACAAATAAGAGACAGAAATCTAGACTTTACACAAGAAGTAGCTAGCAGGTATAAGTTATTATTAAGCAACTCTCACTTACAATAAAATGGCAGCACTAGCAAACAAACACATTAACATCAGATGTGTACAGGTACCTGTGAACTTAGAAATCCAAATGGAACTGTTCCAAATTTTAGTTTGGAAACATCAAAGTTAAAAGTTGGACCCACAACACGGCCACTGGGGAATTAATGCAAAATAATGGAAATATTCATTCAATAAAATTGATTACTTTCAACATTAAATAAAGTAACGTATGATACAACATATTTGTTTTCTGGGGAATTAATGCAAATTAACGCAATTGTTATTAATGCGAAATAATGGAAATATTCATTTTCAACTCCAATGTTAAAGTCTGTCTTATTGTAAGGCTGTGAAAGATGGAGAACAAAAATGACAATCATGAAGATATAGACTTTCATGAATGGATGCTTGCAGAGAATAAAAGGATGGAAATGGCAGGACAAAATCACTAACATAGAATTATGGAAATGTACCAGCCAAATACCAGTGGATAAAGAATTACAGCGAAGACAATGGCGCTGGATAGGACACACACTGCAGAAGCCAACTGAGAGTATTACACAACAGGCCCTTTTTTGCAATCCCCAGAGAAAAAGACAAAGAGGAAGACCAAGGAATTCTTGGAAAAGACAGATGGAAGCAGAGATGAAGATGATGGGGAAGACATGGAATGATCTTAAAAGAATGGCAAGAAACAGAACGGGTTGGAAAGTGTTTGTTGAAGACCTATGCTCCACAGGAAGCTGAAAGGTAGAAGAAGAAGAATGGAAATATTCAAGATTACTTTCAACATTAAATAAAGTAATGTGTGATACAACATATGTTTTCTAAAATTCTTATAAATGCATTACTTTATACACTATTATTACTACATACCGTGAGATGTTATTACTGCATATCCTAAGACATTGTAATAACTTCATTACCTGAGACACTACTATAACTACACACTATGAGACATTGCTATAACTACACACAGTGAGACACTGTAATAGCTGCACACAGTGAGGCTCTGCTATAATTACAAACTCTAAGGCACTGCTATAACTACACAGCTTGAGACACTGTTATAATCGCACAAGAGACAAATAATAATAAATAAATATTATTATATAGGGAAACTTCCAAGGCGATAATAGGGAATCTTTCTTCCTTCTATGATTCCCTATAATTGTACAACCTGAGACACTGTTATAATTGCACAACCTGTGACACTGTTATAATTGCACAACCTGAGACACTGTTATAATTGCACAACCTGAGACACTGTTATAATTGCAAAATCTTAGACACTGTTATAACTACACAACTCAAGACATTGTAATAACTGAATACCCTGATACACAGCTATAACTGTGAGGCCTGAGACACTGTTATAACTACACAACTCAAGACATTGTAATAACTGAATACCCTGATACACAGCTATAACTGTGAGGCCTGAGACACTGTTATAATTACACAACTCAAGACATTGTAATAACTGAATACCCTGATACACAGCTATAACTGTGAGGCCTGAGACACTGTTTCATATTTTCATACCTGAACTTGATTGTGTACTGTTGTGGCTGGCCATCCACCTGGATACAAAAAGTCTCCTCAAAATCTCCCAGGTATGGACTGCAGAAGGCCACTTCAATGGCTTGATGTCCTCCTGGCATTACAATTCCTTCTCCAGGGTTTAATGCAAAACATGGACCAAAAATGCTGTCATTTGAGACCACACTAAAATATATACAAAATATGAAGAAGAAAAAATGTGCAATTTAATATCACACTAAAATTTTTTAAAAAACATTGACAGAAAATGTTATCATTTGGTACAACATTATACAAAACAAGGACCAAAAACTCTGTCATTTGATACATTACTAAAATACAAAACACAAGTTATAGTGCAGAAATCAGAAGTCTTGCTTCTTTAGGTCAATAATCAAAACTGTAAAAGTATGTGCTTATGGGGAAATAATAGTTTGAAGGAACAATACATTTTTTCTCTCGACTGGTTGGACCCATGGATAATAAATGTATAACTATCTCATGATCATGACATTTATAAATAGGTGCAGTCAAAGAAGAGTTACGTATTTGCAGAAAATAAGTCATCCAAAACCAAACAAATAATATCTCCTTCTTTCTCTTCCTCTCTGTTCATATTATGACCATTACGCTTCCCACCCTCAAAAGGATGTTCAGCGGGCACAGATGTATTGTGTTACTAGTTAACAGCAATCTGAGATAAAAAGGATGATCATGTAGTCATTTATAGGAAAGATTGCTGACTATTTTGAAAAGAATGAGGCTTGCTTTTGAAGCACTAGATGTCCATGTGACACTGTCATCAATATCTCATATTCAGATCTCCTCCAAAGAAATCATCCGTGACCTGCAATCAAATCCCATGAGAATATCTGCCTAAAGGTGTCATTCTGCAGGAACAACAATCTGACAATTATCCCGTACAGCTCAAGTGACCATTCAAGGCGTACACTGTGGGTGTCTTCCATCCCGTACAGCTTAAGTGACCATTCAAGGCGTACACTGTGGGTGTCTTCCATCCCGTACAGCTCAAGTGACCATTCAAGGCGTACACTGTGGGTGTCTTCCATCCCGTACAGCTTAAGTGACCATTCAAGGCGTACACTGTGGGTGTCTTCCATCCCATACAGCTCAAGTGACCATTCAAGGCGTACACTGTGGGTGTCTTCCATCCCATACAGCTCAAGTGACCATTCAAGGCATACACTGTGGGTGTCTTCCATCCCGTACAGCTTAAGTGACCATTCAAGGCGTACACTGTGGGTGTCTTCCATCCCGTACAGCTCAAGTGGCCATTCAAGGCGTACACTGTGGGTGTCTTCCATCCCATACAGCTTAAGTGACCATTCAAGGCGTACACTGTGGGTGTCTTCCATCCCGTACAGCTTAAGTGACCATTCAAGGCGTACACTGTGGGTGTCTTCCATCCCGTACAGCTCAAGTGACCATTCAAGGCGTACACTGTGGGTGTCTTCCATCCCATACAGCTCAAGTGACCATTCAAGGCGTACACTGTGGGTGTCTTCCATCCCGTACAGCTCAAGTGACCATTCAAGGCGTACACTGTGGGTGTCTTCCATCCCGTACAGCTTAAGTGACCATTCAAGGCGTACACTGTGGGTGTCTTCCATCCCATACAGCTCAAGTGGCCATTCAAGGCGTACACTGTGGGTGTCTTCCATCCCATACAGCTCAAGTGGCCATTCAAGGCGTACACTGTGAGTGTCTTCCATCCCATACAGCTCAAGTGACCATTCAAGGCGTACACTGTGGGTGTCTTCCATCCCGTACAGCTCAAGTGACCATTCAAGGCGTACACTGTGGGTGTCTTCCATCCCGTACAGCTCAAGTGACCATTCAAGGCATACACTGTGGGTGTCTTCCATCCCATACAGCTCAAGTGACCATTCAAGGCGTACACTGTGGGTGTCTTCCATCCCGTACAGCTCAAGTGACCATTCAAGGCGTACACTGTGGGTGTCTTCCATCCCGTACAGCTTAAGTGACCATTCAAGGCGTACACTGTGGGTGTCTTCCATCCCATACAGCTCAAGTGGCCATTCAAGGCGTACACTGTGGGTGTCTTCCATCCCATACAGCTCAAGTGGCCATTCAAGGCGTACACTGTGGGTGTCTTCCATCCCATACAGCTCAAGTGACCATTCAAGGCGTACACTGTGGGTGTCTTCCATCCCGTACAGCTCAAGTGACCATTCAAGGTGTACACTGTGGGTGTCTTCCATCCCGTACAGCTCAAGTGACCATTCAAGGCGTACACTGTGGGTGTCTTCCATCCCGTACAGCTCAAGTGACCATTCAAGGCGTACACTGTGGGTGTCTTCCATCCCGTACAGCTCAAGTGACCATTCAAGGCGTACACTGTGGGTGTCTTCCATCCCGTACAGCTCAAGTGACCATTCAAGGCGTACACTGTGGGTGTCTTCCATCCCGTACAGCTCAAGTGACCATTCAAGGCGTACACTGTGGGTGTCTTCCATCCCGTACAGCTCAAGTGACCATTCAAGGCGTACACTGTGGGTGTCTTCCATCCCGTACAGCTTAAGTGACCATTCAAAGCGTACACTGTGGGTGTCTTCCATCCCGTACAGCTTAAGTGACCATTCAAGGCGTACACTGTGGGTGTCTTCCATCCCATACAGCTCAAGTGACCATTCAAGGCGTACACTGTGGGTGTCTTCCATCCCGTACAGCTCAAGTGACCATTCAAGGCGTACACTGTGGGTGTCTTCCATCCCATACAGCTCAATTGACCATTCAAGGCGTACACTGTGGGTGTCTTCCATCCCGTACAGCTCAAGTGACCATTCAAGGCGTACACTGTGGGTGTCTTCCATCCCATACAGCTCAAGTGACCATTCAAGGCGTACACTGTGGGTGTCTTCCATCCCATACAGCTCAAGTGACCATTCAAGGTGTACACTGTGGGTGTCTTCCACATCTACTGTATGTGGCAGACCCCAGCTTCCTGTGATTACCACATATTTGACCAATCAAAAGTGCAATGACAGGAAGGACTTCCAGATGCAATGTAGAGATTTAACACACAACAAATGAGTAACTGTACCCAATGAGAAGGACATTTATTCATACACATCAAATATATACTAAATATTACATATGACTTGAAACAAAGTAAAACAAATCATGGATATCGCAAATAAACAAACAATCTATCTGTTGGGGCACCTGAACATAAAAATGAAAGAAAAATCACATCACAAGCAATCTCAATTTATTATGAAACTGAAACAAATCTTCTTGATGTAATAAAAATCATACCTGTAAATAGCATCAATGTCTCCCTTGTTAGCAATGATGATCTCAAAAGTATGTTTTGATCCAATGAACATGTTACCCATTTCCAAATGCTCAAAGGATAATTCTATTTTGGGCCCCATTCCCTCTCCACGAATGTAGAGAGGCAGACGATGTTCCCTGCCAGTTATGTCACAGTATGCTGTGCGGGTATAAGATGTAGCTTCTCTAGGCTTGAAGACCACACTGATTTCTTGAGATGAGTTTGGCCAGACATCTCCCTCCACTGGTTCTATGCTGACAATGTCATCACTGAACAGAAGAGTGTCATTCTCAACTGCCTGTGGTTAAACATGAGAGAAGATCTATCAAAGTACAATTTACACATAATTGAAAACCATTCTGCACACATATCACTGGCATATCTTCATAATCACATAGAATTTATTTAGTGGTCGAGTGATGCTGAAAGTGTCTATCCTTAGACAAATCTGATATGGGTCTCTCTACATTGTTAGTGTTCATGCAAACACATATCCATTATAGGAAGAGCTGCATCAAAACATGGACTGTAATACTTACTTTTTTCCTGTTCTGAAAAGTTCTTGAAAGAATGGACAGCTTATCCCTCAGCATTGGATCAGTCATACATTCCTCCAAGAATCTGTCAGTATCACTGTTTTCCTCTCGGTCCAGTTCTATTTGTTGCCTGTTTTACCACATTTAAGACAAATTAAAAATAACATGAGGGAATCAAGCACAGTAAATCAAGTAAAGGCCAGAATAAACATATAAAGGTTGTTTAATGGAAAACTTGATAACTTGTATTAAAAATCACATTAAAAAAAAGTAAAGTACCCCCGTCACGCCAAGTGGCGTATAGGGAATATCGTGTTAGTGACCATAAATTTTACCGACCTTTGGCGCATGATTTTTGGGGTAATGTGGTCAGTATTACGCCCATGCCGCTTTACTTTCCCAGAAAAAATCCGGTACCCATTAAAGGCTGGGTGAACCGGAAACCGTTGGTTGGGATCAAACCCTACCTCTTGTCCTTTGTAGTCCAATTCACTAACCACTGTAACCACTGAGCTATCGCGGCTCCCATTAAAAATCACATGTGTAACTGATATTAGTGTCTATGTCTAGAATGCAAAGGTAAAGACCTCAAGTTACCAACAAATGGCATTAGCACACCTGTGTCATGTACAGCCGCAATTGCTCAGTGGTTAGTGAACTGGACTACAAAGGACAAGGGGTAGGGTTCGATCCCAACTGACGGCTTCCGGTTCACCCAGCCTTTAATGGGTACCTGATTTTATTCTGGGAAAGTAAAGCAGCACGGGCGTAATACCGACCACATTACCCCAAAAATCATGTGGCGAAGGTCTGTAAAATTTATGGTCACTAACACCATATTCCCTATACGCCACTTGGCGTGACGGGGGTACTTTACTTTTTTTTTACACCTGTGTCATGCACAGGAACCTGAGAAACATTCTTTATAGCATTACCCTCCCCTGGTTAGTGGGTAGTGAGATCTGATGTCTACCGCCTGTATAAAAATGGCAAAAACAGGTAGTCTCTTGCGCACTCGCACATGTTACAGAACCCTTGGCAACTCAAAGTCAAAAAGAGTAGCTGAAAAATGGCTGCTATCTGAGTGAAAAGTGTTAAGCAAATCTGCCTACACTAAAGACGTATGTGTTGGGCCTAAATGTGAAAAGTTACAATAAGTTTTGTGACAAACTAGGGACACAATGCATCCATGCCTGTTTAACGGGTGAATGCTGAAAAGAAAAAGAGGTTGTGCAATTAATAAGATAGTGGGCTGATGTAATAAAGATTGTTTAATTAATAAGATGGAGGTCTGGTGTAACTAATAAGACGATGGTCTGGTGTAATTAATAAGTTGGTGGGCTGGTGTATTTAATAAGTTGGTAGGCTGGTGTAATTAATAAGTTGGTGGGCTGGTGTATTTAATAAGTTGGTGGGCTGGTGATAAAAAAGATTGTGTAATCAATAAGATGGTGGTATGGTGTAATCAATAAGATGGTTATCTGGTGTAATCAATAAGATGGTTATCTGGTGTAATCAATAAGATGATGGGCTGGTGATAAAAAAGATTCTGTAATCAATAAGATGATGGTCTGGTGTAATTAATAAGATGATGGGTTGGTGTAATTAATAAGATGATGGGCTGGTGTAATTAATAAGATGATGGTCTGGTGTAATTAATAAGATGATGGTCTGGTGTAATTAATAAGATGATGGTCTGGTGTAATCAATAAGATGATGGGCTGGTGATAAAAAGATTGTGTAATCAATAAGATGATGGTCTGGTGTAATTAATAAGATGATGGTCTGGTGTAATTAATAAGATGATAGTCTAGTGTAAAAAAGATTGTGTACTCAATAAGATGGTGGTCTGGTGTAATTAATAAGATGATAGTCTAGTGTAAAAAAGATTGTGTACTCAATAAGATGATGGTCTGGTGTAATTAATAAGATGATAGTCTAGTGTAAAAAAGATTGTGTACTCAATAAGATGGTGGTCTGGTGTAATTAATAAGATGATGGTCTAGTGTAAAAAAGATTGTGTAATCAATAAGATGGTGGTCTGGTGTAAAAAAAGATTGTGTAATTAATAAGATGATAGTCCAGTGTAAAAAAGATTGTGTAATCAATAAGATGGTGGACTGGTGTAATTAATAAGATGATGGTCTAGTGTAAAAAAGATTGTGTAATCAATAAGATGATAGTCTAGTGTAAAAAAGATTGTGTAATCAATAAGATGATGGTCTGGTGTAAAAAAGATTGTGTAATTAATAAGATGATAGTCTAGTCTAAAAAAGATTGTGTAATTAATAAGATGATGGTCTAGTGTAAAAAAGATTGTGTAATTAATAAGATGATGGTCTAGTGTAAAAAAGATTGTGTAATCAATAAGATGGTGGTCTGGTGTAATTAATATGATGATGGTCTAGTGTAAAAAAGATTGTGTAATCAATAAGATGGTGGTCTGGTGTAATTAATAAGATGATGGTCTAGTGTAAAAAAGATTGTGTAATCAATAAGATGATAGTCTGGTGTAATTAATAAGATGATGGTCTGGTGTAATTAATAAGATGATGGTCTGTTGTAATTAATAAGATGGTGGTCTGGTGTAATTAATAAGATTATAGTCTAGTGTAAAAAAGATTGTGTCATTAATAAGATGGTGGTCTGGTGTAAAAATGATTGTGTCATTAATAAGATGGTGGTCTGGTGTAAAAATGATTGTGTCATTAATAAGATGGTGGTCTGGTGTAAAAATGATTGTGTCATTAATAAGATGGTGGTCTGGTGTAAAAATGATTGTGTAATTAATAAGATGGTGGTCTGGTGTAAAAATGATTGTGTCATTAATAAGATGGTGGTCTGGTGTAAAAAAGATTGTGTAATTAATAAGATGGTGGTCTGGTGATAAAAAAGATTGCGTAATTAATAAGATGGTTAGGGGCTGGTGTAATTAATAAGATTGTGATCTGGTGTAAAAAGATTGTGTAATTTTTTAATGAATCGTGGTCTGGTGTAATTATTAAGATGGTGGTCTGGTGTAAAAAATATTGTGTAATTAATAAAATAGTGGTCTGGTGTAATCAATAAGATGGTGGGCTGGTGTAATTAATAAGATGGTGGGCTGGTGTAATTAATAAGATGGTGGGCTGGTGTAATTAATAAGATGGTGGGCTGGTGTAATTAATAAGATGGTGGGCTGGTGTAATTAATAAGATGGTGGGCTGGTGTAATTAATAAGATGGTGGGCTGGTGTAATTAATAAGATGGTGGTCTGGTGTAATTAATAAGATGGTGGGCTGGTGTAATTAATAAGATGGTGGGGTGGTGTAATTAATAAGATGGTGGGCTGGTGTAAAACTTGTTGTGTGATCAATGATATTGTGGAAATTAAATGGACAATACATGAAGTGTGCATGTACTGATATTGTGAGGATAAAAAGAGTGTAAATTCATGAAAAATGGAAAACAGAGTGTGTTATTAATGAGGTGATGGAAGAGTAAACAGAACTTGTCATTAATAAAAAGTTAAAAAGCATAGAGAGTGTGTCATTATTAGGATTGTTGGTATTATACGGGATGTGCCACTAGTGGGATGGTGAAATGATAGAAGCAAGCAAGGTGTGCCATTAATTAAATAGTTAAACTGTGAAATGGTGAAAAGCTAACAAAGTGTGTCATTTATATCAGTAAGGGTTCCCTCTAGGTTTTAAGACATTGTATGGATGAATGTTATCAGTATCCTGCCAGGTCCAAAACTTTCCAATTTATAAAAATTTCTCGTACCACTTTCAGAGACTGGATGAACCCAAAACTGTGTCTGTCCTAAAAGATTTGACACATTTGACAAATGAATTTGGACCCATCGGGTTGGTAATGAGCACACTAACCAACTCAGCTACCATGACTTCAAGGTGTGATTTATGTGGGGGTGAAATAGTGGGCTTAAATGAGCTGTGAATTTTCATAATTGCCATTAATGAGAGGGTGAAGTGAAGAAACATATAAAAATACTTCAGGTTTAGGAATTAATATGAAGTTTTATTTTACACACCTAATGAAGATAATGAAATTTAACCCTGAGATTAAGAGAAGAAAAAAAAATTTTAATTGTCCAAATTTATAATAAAAACATCAGCGGTCTTATTACACCTCTGTCAATTTTATTATGCGCATGTTAAGTTAGAAAAAAAAAAACCAACATCAAAAGAAATAAATCAAACATTCAGGGGTCACCAGAAGGAATAATTAGGAAGGTATAAGGAGGGGGGAATGTTTGCCCATGGCAAACACTTGAATTCCAAGAATTTGTATTTTGAGTTTGTAAATTTTACGAAGGTGTCGTAATCTAAGATTAATATGAAAATAATAACTCTATGACTAACAGTTGATTGTGAGAATATCTAAACCATTCAAGAGAACAGTCAGTCTGAGATGAATGTTTCATTGTGTGGTTTAGTTATGCCAGCAGTTAATCTGTAATTTGCTGTCAATTAGAAGTAAAGTTAATTTGGTTCCAAAACTTCAAGGTCACTCACAAAAGTTTCTGCTGCTCCTCATCATCATGTGTAGCAAATTTACTCCAGCGAAAGTGTGTGATGACATCACTGTGGTTTGTGATCAAAACTGTGCTTTGATTGGCCATAGATATATATGTGTTCTCAATACGAAGAGAGTTCTTGTCCAGACGAATATTTGCATCATGTGCAGCTCCATAAAGACCAACCTGAATCTCTTCACCTGAAAAGATGTCATCAAAGAGAGAAAATAGTTTGGAACTATTTAAAATCACAAATTTGCTAAAATAACAATTACTACCTAATAGTCTAGTGGTTATGACTTTCACTTTTGCTGGCGTCATGAGCACAAAAATATGTATGTATCAGCTTCAAATGTAAATTTAACAAAATTGAAATGATCAAAAAAATTATTACTTTCACTTTTGCTGACCAAAATTACTCAATTGAATAGTTGTTTAAATAGACATAGATTTAAATTGTTAATATGAGAGATCAAATGTCATGAAATTAAAAAAATTATGACTTTCTCTTTCACATTTACCTTTCAACTCCCTGTGGAGCATAGGGCTTCACCAAAGACTTTCTAAGCTGTTCTGTTTCTTGCCATTCTTTTAAGATCATTCCATGTCTTCTTCATCATCTTCATCTCTGCTTCTATCTATCTTCTCTAGGATATTTTGGTTTACCTCTTTTTTTTTTCCTTGGGGATTAAAAAAAAAGAGCTTGTTGTGTAATATTCTCAGTTGACTTCCGCAGAGTGTGTCCTATCCAGCACCATCATCTTCATTGTTTCACTTTATCCACTAGTATTTGCCTGGTAATTTTCCATAATTTTGTGTTAGTGATTTTGCCATGCCATTTCCATCCTTTTCTTCTGCGAAATCATCTATTAATGAAGATCTGTATCTTCACAGAACTCAAGTCATCAGTCGCTGGACACTGCAGGACTTGCTGAGGAGGGGATCAGAGCGCCTATGGACATGTTCAGAGTGCAATGATGATGACCCGCAAATAGCTCAATAACTGTCATTTTTGCTGTTCTTATTTCATAGCCATATAATAGGATTGGCTTAAAACTGGAAGTGAAAATTTTTATTTTTGTATTTAACCTAATTTCTTTGGATTTCCATATGTTTCCTAGTGCAACGAATGCTCCTCATGCTTTTGATATCCTTATTTTCGTACCATTTTTGGTTCCTTCCTCTTTGTCTATATTACTGCCCTGATATATGTAAAATTGTATGTCTAGTAGTAGTATATATTTCGTTATTGCCAACAGCATTAATTCTCATAATTTTGGTCTTATTTCTATTTATTTACAGTCCCAGTTGTTGTGATCTCTCATCAAGTATGCTCATTTTATCTTTCATCTGTTGATGATCATGTGATAGGAGAGCTATGTCATCAGCAAAGTCTAAGTCATTCAATTGCTTGGTCAGTATTATCAGTGACCACTGGATTCCATTTCTGTTGTTCTGAATTATTTTCATAATCCATTCTATGACCAGCAGAAAAAGAAATGGAGATAGAGAGTATCCCTGCCTTACTCCTGTTCTTATTTCAAATACTTCTGTAAGATGTCCTTCGTGCACAACACTCCATATCGTTCCTTCATACATTGTTTTTATCAGGTTAATAAACTTTATGGGGATTCCGTAATGACTCAGCAGCTTTCAAAGCATTCCTCTGTCTAAATTATCAAATGCCTTTTCATAATCTACGAATTAAACTGTATAAATAAATCTTAGATTCAAAATGTTAATAAGAGAGATTAAATGCTGTAAATTAAGTGGATCGTAATACAAAATATATAATCGAGGTAAAATTTTTCCAGCACTGGCAGACTAGACAAACATTCCGGTCAGACTTCGTGAGAGGGAATTCTGTATTTGACATCATGACTGCGTGAAACTAAAGTAGATGTTTTAAAGAGCAAGTGTTCAGATGTGAGTCACACAATGAAGAGGAGTTGCTGAATGCTAAATCATCACACAGTGAAAATAGTTAATTCACTACACAAAAGAAGTTATTTATGGCTATTTTACTCATCAAACACTAGGTGACAGTTGCAACAATTTAACTCAACAAGCAACAAAAAAATGGATGCATTAAGCTAACTAATCACACAATAAATAGTTGCACCATGTCAACTCATCACACAATGAAGGATAGCAGCAAATAAATTAACTCATCACACAATGAAGGATAGTTGCAAATAAATTAACTCATCACACAATGAAGGATAGCAGCAAATAAATTAACTCATCACACAATGAAGGATAGTTGCAAATAAATTAACTCATCACACAATGAAGGATAGCAGCAAATAAATTAACTCATCACACAATGAAGGATAGTTGCAAATAAATTAACTCATCACACAATGAAGGATAGTTGCAAATAATTTAACTCATCACACAATGAAGGATAGTTGCAAATAAATTAACTCATCACACAATGAAGGATCATCATCATGTGCCATACCGGTTGGCATAGGCGATCATGTCCCTCCATAATCTTCTATCTACAGTGCATCGTATCAGTTCTGTTGTTGACTGTTTTCCATGCCATGATACCAAGCTATCCAGTATTTTCTCTCTTTGTCGTCCGCGATCTCTATTTCCTTTTATTTTGCCAGTTGTAACCAAGTATTCCAACTTTCCTCTTCTCATGATGTGCTCGAAAAAAGTTGATTGCTTCTTTCTGATGTTTTTAAGAGCTCCCTTATGAAGGATAGCTGCAAATAAATTAACTTGTCACACAATGAAGGAAAGTTCCAAAATAAATTGACTCATCACACAATTAAGGAAAGTTCCAAAATAAATTAACTCATCACACAATTAAGGAAAGTTCCAAAATAAATTAACTCATCACACAATTAAGGAAAGTTCCAAAATAAATTAACTCATCACACAAATAAGGAAAGTTCCAAAATAAATTGACTCATCACACAATTAAGGAAAGTTCCAAAATAAATTGACTCATCATACAATTAAGGAAAGTTCCAAAATAAATTAACTCATCACACAATGAAGGAAAGTTCCAAAATAAATTGACTCATCACACAGCGTGGAATAGATTCAGCAAGTTTACTCAGAGTGAAAGACAAAAATGGTCACAAAAAGACTAGATAATGAAACAAATTGAAAACTTTAAAATTCTACATTTATCTTGCCTCCAATCAGAGAACACATTAATGAAGTAGAAATAGTGATTCCTGTCTTTTAATTATGATAAGCAGAACTAATAAAATTTGGCAAGTCAACAAAACCTCAAAATATTCATCCCACAAAATATTTCATACCAAAACTATGACTCATGCTTGTGCAGAATAAAATGATGAAAATGACATGACAAAATGACTAATATAGAACTATAGGAAAGTATCGGACACCAGTGAACAAAGACATGACAGAGATATTGACCCTGGTTAAGACATGAACTGCAGAAGCCAACTAAGAGCATTTCATGACAGGCCATTTTTTAAATCTCACGGGGAAAAGACGAAGAAGAAGAAAGTATGGTTTTCAAGAGGATAGCAAAATCTAAGCCACAAATGATGTTGTAGCAGCGAAACAAAGAGCCTTCTTCCAATTCCTCTTACCTGTATCATAAGCAAGGCTTAGGGTTCCCTTGTGATCCCCAACTGTGTGGGGTCTGAACTCTACTGTTACTTGAGTACTTTCTTTGACACCAAGAGTACCAATGTCAGGTCTCACAAAGAATGGCCTTTAAGAACAACAAATCACATTACCACAACATCAATTAGTTTTTCATCTAAATAGTTTTGTACCACAGTCATTGTTCTTTGAGTTTCCTTTATCATTTTTAATAGGAAATATGAGTCTCACTTTCTTTCATTCATCATCATTACATCATTTTTAATAGGAAATATGAGGCATACTTTCTTTCATTCATTACCATTGTCATTTTTTATAGGAAATATGAGCTTCACTTTCTTTCATTCAACATCATTAAGTCATTTTTATAAGAAATATGAGCTTCACTTTCTTTCATTCAACACCATTAAGTCATTTTTATAGGAAATATGAGCTTCACTTTCTTTCATTCAACACCATTAAGTCATTTTTATAGGAAATATGAGCTTCACTTTCTTTCATTCAACACCATTAAGTCATTTTTATAGGAAATATGAGCTTCACTTTCTTTCATTCAACTCCATTAAGTCATTTTTATAGGAAATATGAGCTTCACTTTCTTTCATTCAACACCATTAAGTCATTTTTATAAGAAATATGAGCTTCACTTTCTTTCATTCAACACCATTAAGTCATTTTTATAGGAAATATGAGCTTCACTTTCTTTCATTCAACACCATTAAGTCATTTTTATAAGAAATATGAGCTTCACTTTCTTTCATTCAACACCATTAAGTCATTTTTATAAGAAATATGAGCTTCACTTCCTTTCATTCAACACCATTAAGTCATTTTTATAAGAAATATGAGCTTCACTTTCTTTCATTCAACACCATTAAGTCATTTTTATAGGAAATATGAGCTTCACTTTCTTTCATTCAACACCATTAAGTCATTTTTATAGGAAATATGAGCTTCACTTTCTTTCATTCAACACCATTAAGTCATTTTTATAGGAAATATGAGCTTCACTTTCTTTCATTCAACACCGTTAAATAATTTTTATAGGAAATATGAGCCTCACTTTATTTCATTCATCGCTGTTAAATCATTTTTATAGGAAATATGAGCCTCACATTCTTTCATTCATCACCATTGTCCTTCTAGTGTCATCAAATATCACATAGGGCTCACAGTGTACCTGAATATAAGGCCTTGTTTTTGGAAGCTTTTCAGTCTCAGTGAGGGGGTCAATGCCTGTTGTCCTTGTCTCTCTTATCAGTGTTCTTTTCAGTATCTTTTAAAGTTGGCCTCTTGTTTTTTTTCTTAGTGTTTCCCATCTGAGACTTACTTTGTGATACTTTGATTATTTTTCTCATTGCAATATATGGCCATCACGTTATCTATCTTGGAAGTCACATTGATCGAGAAGGGGATACAAGCAAAGAAATTAGAATCAGAATAACTAAAGCAGCAATGTCTTTCAGAAGCCTTGAAAAGTTGTGGAAATCAAAACTCATCAGCACAAACACAAAACTTAGACTATTCAAATCAAATGTACTATCAACCCTTACGTATGCGTGCGAAAGCTGGAAAACAACAAGAGGTATAGAAACAAAGTTGAATGCATTCGAAAATAAATGTCTAAGGAAGATACTTGGTATAGCGTGGAACGAATTCAAAAACGAGGAAATTAGATAAATCGCCAATCAACCACTAATATCTTCAGTAATAAAGAAAAGATGATGTCATATGTTGGACATGTGATGAGAAGAGATAATAACCGAATAGCAAAGCAAGCCCTCATGTGGGAAACAACAGGTAAGAGAAAAAGAGGAAGACCCAGAGAGACACTGAGAAGAACATTGATGAGAGAGGCAAGAGCAGCAGGAATCAGCTCCCTCAATGAGATAGAGCTGTTTGCACAGAACAGAGACAAATGGCGAGATTTGAAAAAATATTTTTAAAAGAATTTCAAACTGCTAGAACAAAAATTCAGATGAAGGAGTATCTTGGTCTACCCCCTATGTGCCAGCTACGGCTCGAAAGGCCAATAGATAGATAGAATATATGGCCACCTTCTTTTCTTGATTACAGAAGATACTGTTGGTTGCATGGCCATTTCTCTTAGTTCTGCACTAGACTGGAATTCATCTCATTGTATATGGTATATGGTGTACAGCGTAAAGCAATCACTCTTAGTTTCTTGGATGAAGAATACCCACAAGATCTATGGGTGGGTGAGTGGATAGGTGGGTGGGTGGACGGACGGACGGACGGACGGACGGACGGACGGACGGATGGATGGATGGATGGATGGATGGATGTCATTGTATTAAAAAAAAACCTACTTAACACACTTGTATTTCAAAAAATACAAGATTTGACTTTCCTCCAGGACACTCTAATTACAATCTTTGAGAAAAATGAAAGAATCAAGTATCATGGGAACCATGATAGATGGAACAGGTCAAGTTTAATGAAAGAGGAGTACCAATATCCAGAGAGATGTCATAGGGGTGCTGACAGAAAATGTATCTCACTTATGTTGATTTTCTGGCAGGGTAAAGATACCACAATATATATAATAATGCAGGACATGAGGACATGTCTTCCGTAATCTCAAATGCTCATTCAGGAAATTTAACTAAGTCAGTTTGAGATGTGCAGCCTCGTGGTTCAGGGTTTAGTGTGCTCGTTCCTGATGAGAAGGGTCTGGGTTTAATCCCCATCAGTGGTGGATTTTTCTTCGGACTAACAAGGCTCCGGGGTTCACCCAGCCTCTAAAAATGAGTACCAGAGATTTTTCTGTAGAGTAAGGGCAGCCTGACGTGATACTGACCACATCGCCCAAAAATGTGCCGCTGTCATAGAAAAATATGGTTACTAACACCATATTTCCCATATGCCTAGCAAGGCGCAGAGGGAACTTTTACTTTACTTACAGTTTGAAACATATTTGGACAGGTCAAGCAGAATGAACATTGACAGGGTCCATACCAGTTGTTAGAAGAGTCGGGAGTCTCAACAAAATTGAGAGTGAAAGGGTGTGTGGCAATATAGGTCAGTAGGTTTATCAAAGATGGATTAGGAACCATGGGAGACAATCATGTCCAGGAAGTTGTAAGCAGAGGTAGTAAAAATAAAGAAAGTAAAATAGAAAGAAGATGAAAGTCAGTGTTAATACATCGGAAAATATTGTTGTCTGAAAGATCTGTAACTGAAGTGTCATTAATGAAATATCAAAGGTACATCTTGAGAAGAGGACCCAGTTAGATGTTCATGAATTGATCAACATCTGCATCCTTTATTTGATTGTTAACTGTAAAGCAATATATGAGCTAATTAACATTAATGTCTTTATTTATTTTCATATATTTCGGGTCTGTACAATTTGTGGCACCTGTAGGAAAGTATTATGTTGTGGTTCTGATGTGTACGAATCCGATATCTTGAAAGTACCATATGACAGTGCTTAATGGCAAAAATCAATAATGAAATGCTTTCAACCTTCACCCCATGCCCTGAGAACACAGTGGGGGTATTGTGTTCCATCCAAAAATTAAAGAGAAAATTACTTTGGGCTGTATGTAGCCAGCGAATTGTATTACGAGCAGTCATTTTCTTTCTTGTCTTTCACCTGATGTATATTTAGTAAGTGATATCTTCGGTTAAATGCATTAAAATGTGAGTTGTTCACAGCAATTTCCTAACTATAAAAAAGTTAACACTAATCGTGATATCTCCAAATAAATGCATTAAAATGTGAGTCCTTTAGGCCATTCCTGGTAACTTGTTTTCCTAAATTAGCTGATATACAGTTTTTAACAAATTTAATGTGTAGAGTAATTTTAATTTTTTTCCATATGTTTCGACGCACTGTGCACCATACCAATTTCAGCCACATACATTTTGCCACATAGTGCGTCACTCTCAATTTGATTAGTGTTAACTGTCCTCAAACCATATTCATTTTACATGTTTTGTATCATCTTGGTATTGGTGAAATCTAATACTTTGTTCAATTATCTAATAATTCATATATAATATGTTATATGTTAGACAAACATTAATATGTAAATTAATTCTTAAAAGCAAGAAACATGTTGTCTCTGAAATCTCTTCCCTTGCATTGATAAAAAGCTTCCATACGAAGAGTAAAGAAGAAACAAAATGAATGTGAAATTTTTACAAAATAAAAAGTCTTTTTTCCCCATATTAATTGAGAGTACAGACCTTATTTAAAAAAAAAAAAAAAACATAAGTATATTAAATATATGAAAACTTATGTCATCAATTATGTCATCAATCCACTGTTTATATGGGATGTATGTACTCATGCCATCATCCTGCTTTAATATGTGTATTCATATTATCATTCAACACCGTATGTAAGTTGTTTAGTTAAAATTGCTTCTATTAATAAAATCCAAAATGACAGAAATATAAACAAATTATTAAATATGTGATTAAAACAATATACTATAAGTTACTGTCTAATGAAAGTTACTACTAATGAAAACATTTTATTAGGAGCTACTTACGCTTTCACTTTGAGTACAAATTTGGCCTCCCTGTTCCCAATGTTTCTGACTAAGAGTGTTTTTGTGTTTGGGTATTTCACAAGGCATGATGGGAAGTGTATATTGTCTGGAAAATCCAGGATTCCTCGTGCTCCTATTGCTCTGATAGAAACTATGAACTTTTCTCTCTCAGTTATGCAAATTAGCTCATGTTTGTAGTCCTGTAAAACAGCAAAATTTTTTAGGGTTTTTATGTTTTTAACCACAGATGGTAGATGTACAACAGAGGTGAGATGCACAATGGCTCAAGCAAATGCAGCTTTCCAAAAAATGAGGAAGATACTGTGCAATCCATTTTTGACAATAGAAACAAGAAAAAAAGTTCTTAAACATTATGTACAGCCAGTATTAACATATGAATGTGAATCATGGACAATAGGACTACAAACAAGAAAATCACTGGAGGCTGTAGAAATGCGGTTTTACAGAAGAATGTTGAGAATACCATGGATAGATAAGAAGAGTAATGAAAACGTTCTGAAAGAGCCCAAAGAAAAAAGAGAGCTAATTTCCAATATTAGGAAGAAACAATCAATATATTTTGGCCATGTAATGAGAAGAGAACAGCTGGAATATATTGTAACAAATGGGAAAATTGAGAGACGAAGAGATAGAGGGAAGCAAAGAGAAAAGATACCAGACAGCTTAAGAGAATGGTTTGGCAGAAGGTGAACAACAGAAATGATAAATAACTGTTGAGATCAAAAGTTGTGGAGAGACATAGTCACCTTACCCATCAGGCACGACACTTGAGAAGGAGGATAATCTGAAGTCTACATTATTCTCATATGGCATAACTAAAGTATATAAAATCTTACATAAATCGAAGTCTACAATATTCTTATCTAATATAAACCAAAGATTTATCTGATATAAACCAAAGATTACAATCTCAAATGACATCAACTAAAACCTACATTCTCATCTGACATCAACTGAAGTCTACAAATATTCTCATCTGACATCAACTGAAGTCTACAAATATTCTCATCTGACATCAACTGAAGTCTACAAATATTCTCATCTGACATCAACTGAAGTCTACAAATATTCTCATCTGACATCAACTGAAGTCTACAAATATTCTCATCTGACATCAACTGAAGTCTACAAATATTCTCATCCGACATCAACTGAAGTCTACAAATATTCACATCAGAAATAAACTGAAGTTTACAATATCATCATCTTAAATAAACTGAAGTCCATAATATTATCATTTCAAATAAACTGAAATGTGCTGTATTCTCATCTGGTGTAGTCTGAAATCTGCCGTATTCTAATCTGGCATAATCTGAAACCTGCTGTATTCTCATCTGCTTCTACACCTTATTTTCATCTGCTTCTACACCTTATTCTCATTTGCTTCAATACCTTATTCTCATCTGGCATAAACTGAACTCTAAAAGTAGTTGGCAGTCCTGGTCCCACTTTATGTCCAACATCATTTGGGCTGATGATCTTGAAGTATGGAGAGCTCTCTTGCATTACCTTGATTAAACGTGGAACCTGTTCAATCAAAAGATAGATAAAGCTAAGCAGTAACAAGACTTGTCATAATACCTATTTATAGAAAAAATAATTGTAAATGAAAGTTTAAATGATATAAATAAAACATTAATTTCATTAGCATTTAAATTCCAAACAATGCAGAAATGCTGAGTCAAAGTAAAATGAATGAAAACTAGACAAATAATAAACAAAATGCACATTTCTTTTTTTAACTATCAACATTTTAAATGAAAGTCCTGTGTTATTAAAATTAGTCACTTCTTTTGTGCTTTTATTAAATGAGAAATGTTTTTAAAATACCTCTACCTATCAGTGTTGAACACTGCATTCAAATCAAACATGGTTAACTTTTAATTACTTGTCACATCAACTCAGCGGAGGCAATTGATGCTATAAAAGTAAATTTTGAATATTGACACTTCTTGACTGTGCACCAAGGATTCAAATGAAAATTCATTTGCCTCCTTTGTATTTACTACTTTTATAGAAAAATGTTTAAATTTAATGAACATATATATGTTGCTGAATAATTTTACATTTACTGCAGTGAACTATTTTTGCTAGAAATGTCATATCGACAACACATACTACACTTTTATGTGTATTACTTGAGGAATATACTTGGAATCTCCTGAAGAAATAAATTGACAAATAATTTAGTGCTGGATCATGTTTAGATTTTAACCCTTGATTATGATGCTTCATTTTAAATCTATCTATCTATTGACCTTTTGAGCCGTAGCTGGCCTATAGGGCGTAGACCAAGATACTCCCTCTCTAATCTGAATTTTTGTTCTAGCAGTTTTCAATTCTTTTAAAGACATTTTATCAAATCTCGCCAATTGTCTCTGTTCTGTGCAAGCAGCTCTATCTCATTGAGGGAGCCGATTCCTGCTGCTCTTGCCTCTCTCATCAATGCTCTTCTCTGTGTCTTCCTCTTTTCCTCTTACCTGTTGTTTCCCACATGAGGGCTTGCTTTGCTATTCGGTTATTATCTCTTCTCATTACATGTCCAACATATGACCATCGTCTTTTCTTGATTACTGAAGATATTAGTGGTTGATTGGTGATTTCTCTAATTTCCTCATTTGTTTTGAATTCGTTCCACGCAATTAGTTAAATTGAATTTAGTTCTATTATATGGCTGTGAAACATGGAGAATAACAAAATTGACAATCACGAAGGTACAGACTTTCATTAATGGATGCTTGCGCAGAATAAAGGGATGGAAATGGCAGGACAAAGTCACAAACGTGGAATTATGGAAATGTACCGGTCAAATACCAGTGGATAAAGAAATACAGCGAAGACGATGGCGATGGATAGGACACACACTACGGAAACCAACTGAGAGTATTACACAACAGGCCCTTTTTTGGAATCCCCAGGGGAAAAGACAAAGAGGAAGACCAAGGAATTCTTGGAGAAGACAGATTGAAGCAGAGATGAAAATGATGGGGAAGACATGGAATGATCTTAAAAGAATTGCAAAAAACAGAACGACTTGGAAAGTGTTTGTTGAAGACATATGCTCCACTGGGAGCTAAAAGGTAGAAGAAGAAGAAGAAGAATACCAAGTATTTTCCTTAGACATTTATTTTCGAACGCATTTAAATTTGTTTCTATATCTCTTGTTGTTTTCCAGCTTTTTTGCTGGCTATTGATGATAGTTCATTTGTTTTTTTCCTGCATCGTTTTTATCTGACTGCTGAGGAGAACTATGTCATCAGCAAAGTCGAGGTCCTCCAAATGGTCTCCATGTATACATTCGATTTTATTACCAATACAGCATTTCTTCATTATGAATTCCATAACAAATCCAAATAACAAGGGCGATAAAATACATCCTTGTTTAACCCCAGTTTCTATTGGGAAACATTCGCTCAGTCCTTCCTCCGTTCGAACTGCACATGTGTAACCATCATACATGTCTTTAATAAGATTTATGATTTTTTATGGTAAGCCATATTGCTTCAGAATTTTCCACAAAGAATCTCTATGAATACTGTCAAATGCTTTTTTTAAGTCGATGAAGTTAAGTACCAAGGTTTTTGTTTTTCAATGTGTTCCTCCAATATAAGTCGTAGAGTAAAAATGTGGTCAAGGCAGCTTCTCCCTTTTCTAAACCCAGTCTGTTCTTCACGCATAACTGTATCTATTGAATCCTTTATTCTATTTAGGATGATTTTGTAGAATAACTTTGAGGCAACTGACTAAAGTGTCATGCTTCTCCAGTTATTACAATCTCTAAGATTGCCCTTTTTTGGAATCTTAACAATGATTCCTTTTTTCCATTTATGAGGCATCTTCTCTGTTTTCCAAATGACGAACATTTTCTGGAGATGTATTAAATTATGGCTATCAATTGCCTTGAGTATCTCAGCTGTTAACTTATCCTTTCCAGCAGCCTTGTTATTGGCCATACGCTTTAAGGTAAGGTGGTTTCTATTTCACTCAAGGTGAAGTCATCTAAATTTACATCTAATTCTGCTGCTGGTGTTTCAGCTTCAAAATCTATTAAACTGTGGGGTAGTGGATGGTTAAGAATTTAATTTTAAATCACACTTGTGCAAAACTGTTGTATAATTACTACCCAAAAAACCCAATGTAACTTGGACAAAATTATAGTGGGGGTTGGGGGAAGGGGGGGGGGGGCAGAAACAGAGAGAGACAGGGTGGTCTAGAGGTAAGAGATCAACCTCTGAACAAGAAGGTCTGGGTTTGATCCCCACCACAGGCAGCGGGAATTTTTCAAAAATTGAATCTGTGCTTACTTATTGGCTTTACTCTCCCTTGGTCTCTGGGCAGTGAGATCCAATGTTTCACACACTCTGAAAAATCATAGAAAAACAGGAGGTCCCGCATGGACTTCCACACATTAAAGAACCCTTGGTATTTAAAAATTGAAAAGAGAAGGCCTAAAATGGCCGCTGTCCATGCAAGAATTGTTTAGTAAATCTATTCATCCATGCCAAAGATGGCTGTGTCAAGCCGAATGGCGCAGATTTTGTGGCATTGCCGTACACTAGCAACACAATGCATCCACACCCACTAAATGGGTGAGCGCTAAGAAGAAGAGAGAGACAATTATGGAATTTTTTTTTTATCCTTGAAAAGATAACACTTTGGAAGAACTATGGTTACAAAAATAATTGAAAAAATTAAGGAGTGCAGCCAGAACAAACATGAAGTGACAAAGCCATCTGATGCAAAAAAAATGTTAATAATAAAAATTGTTATACGATAACTATGACTTTTATATGACACATCAACTGTATTTTAAAAAATAAAACATGTCTGGTCATAATGATGCATCATGGGTGACTGGGGTGAACATTTAGGAAGGTACATGGTGAGAACTTTATTATAGAACATCTGCATATGTATTATGCAGCTTGGTAAGATACTACAAATGCAAAATTTTAATTTTTTAAATCATATGAGGCAACATAATGATCTCCCAAATTTTTACTGTTTTTGCTCTTAAAAAAATATCTGCCAATAAAATTATGATTAGAAGAAAAGATTGTGTAACCTTATCATTGTTTCTGAGGACAAGTGGAACTTCATACACTTCAAACGGTTTAAAATTCTGGAAGTAGATCTCTGAAGGGAATGGTTGGAACATTGGTTCATCGATGTTCACTTTGGAGAACTGAAAAAAAAACATGATAATTGATGTCACTGACAATTTTTCACAGCAATAAATCTACAAGTTAGGCATACATAAAGTATTTCAAAATGACCTTACAGATAACATTATAAAAAATCATGAATTAATATAACTGTAACATAGAGCATTCATTAAACACAGTAAAATATCTTTAGCCTGACTAAAATAAATTCAACCAGGCTTAACAAGAACTTGGTGGTTAAGTAGTTAGTGTGTTCACTTTCTAATTAAAAGGGTTTAATTACCAGAAGTGGCAAATTTTTTTCATATTGACAAAGTTGTCCCGGATTCATCCAGCCTCTAAAATGGATACCAGAGATTTTTCTGAGAAGTAAAGGTGGTCTGAAATGATACCAGCCACATCACCCAAAAAAGTTTTGTGGTCATGGAAAAATATGGCCACTAACACCACATTCCCACTGTGCTTAGATAGGCATGAAGGGAACCTTTACTTTTCCTTAAACATCTTTAGTCAAACTCAAATGGTTTAGCCAGACTCAAATATCTCTAGCCAGACTCAAATATCCTTGAACACAAATATTTCTAGTCAGATTAAAAAATCTCAAAGTTTTAGCCAGACTCAAATATTTCTAGTCAGACTCAAAAATGTCTAGTCAGGCTCAAAGTTTTAGTCAGACTCAAATATTTCTAGTCAGACTCAAAAATGTCTAGTCAGGCTCAAAGTTTTAGCCAGACTCAAATATCCTTAGTCACACTTAAAGAGCTTTAATCAGACTCAAATATTTCTAGTCAGACTCAAAAATGTCTAGTCAGGCTCAAAGTTTTAGCCAGCCTCTTATATCCTTAGTCACACTTAAAGAGCTTTAGTCAGACTCAAATATTTCTAGTCAGACTCAAAAATGTCTAGTCAGGCTCAAAGTTTTAGCCAGCCTCTAATATCCTTAGTCACACTTAAAGAGCTTTAGTCAGACTCAAATATTTCTAGTCAGACTCAAAAATGTCTAGTCAGGCTCAAAGTTTTAGCCAGCCTCTAATATCCTTAGTCACACTTAAAGAGCTTTAGTCAGACTCAAATATTTCTAGTCAGACTCAAAAATGTCTAGTCAGGCTCAAAGTTTTAGCCAGCCTCTAATATCCTTAGTCACACTTAAAGAGCTTTAGTCAGACTCAAATATCTTTAGCTAGACTAGAATACCTTTAAATAGATTA
Source organism: Megaustenia siamemsis (assembly GCA_032433765.1). Lineage (NCBI taxonomy): Eukaryota > Metazoa > Mollusca > Gastropoda > Stylommatophora > Ariophantidae > Megaustenia > Megaustenia siamemsis. Next base: position 74,214,644 of record JAVIAB010000106.1, on the reverse strand, counting down.
AGATATCTTTAAACATACTGAAATATCTTTAGCTAAACTTAAATATCTTTAGTCAGTTCCAATACCTTTAGCCAGATTCAAATATCATTAGCCTAACTCTAAAATCTTTGCTTGATACCTTCTGCAATGATGTGTCCCCCATATCCAGCAATTGTGTTTTCCGTGGGATCTTCATGGTGTGTGTATTGGCAAGTTTTTCTTCTGTGGTCATTGACATTTCAAACAAAAACTTGCTTGGTGTCATCTGCAAATGGCAGTACAGCAAAGGTGAGAACATTCTCTAGGTGAGACATTAGTTAAGTCACAAAGGAGGACATTCTCTAGGTGAGGCACTTTTAAGTTACAAAGGAGGACATTCTCTAGATGAGGCACTAGTTAAGTTACAAAGGAGGATATTCTCTAGGTGAGGCACTAGTTAAGTTACAAAGGAGGACATTCTCTAGGTGAGGCACTTTTAAGTTACAAAGGAGGACATTCTCTAGATGAGGCACTAGTTAAGTTACAAAGGAGGATATTCTCTAGGTGAGGCACTAGCTAAGTTACAAAGGAGGACATTCTCTAGGTGAGACACTAGTTAAGTTACAAAGGAGGACATTCTCTAGGTGAGGCACTTTTAAGTTACAAAGGAGGACATTCTCTAGATGAGGCACTAGTTAAGTTACAAAGGAGGATATTCTCTAGGTGAGGCACTAGTTAAGTTACAAAGGAGGACATTCTCTAGATGAGGCACTAATAAAGTTACAAAGGAGGACATTCTCTAGGTGAGACACTAGTTAAGTTACAAAGGAGGACATTCTCTAGGTGACACACTAGTTCAATTAAAAAGAAGGGCATTCTCTAGGTGAGACACCAGTTCAATTACAAAGGAGGGCATTCTCTAGGTGGCACACTAGTTCAATTACAAAGAAGGATATTCTCTAGGTGAGACACTAGTTCAATTACAAAGGAGGGCATTCTCTAGGTGAGACACTAGTTCAATTACAAAGGAGGGCATTCTCTAGGTGTGACACTAGTTCGACTACAAAGGCAGATTATGTAAAAGGCCACAATGGGAGAACATTTGTGATCACAGCCACAAACTGATTATGAATAACAAGAACTTCAGCAATCTAGAGATTGACAGACAGTCTCTGCAGCAGAAGTGAATGCACCTCTTGGATGGGTCTAAAGTGTGCGTGTTTACGTGGGTGTACGATCCAGGGTATGCTGGTATACATGGCAATAAAATAGCTGATAAGCATGCTGGCAGCTCTGGCACTGAGTATGGCCTTACTCTGGACAAAGAGGACACCTCCAGGTTTACTGCTCATTTCTTAAGAGAAGAGGAGGAATGTGAGATAATGATGTAAAGAAAGACTGATGAGTCTAAAGGTAGAAAAGGGATCTGGTTGATCCAGAGTGCTTAGTGGGAAAAGCATATGCATCTATAATCAACACCTTACAGAAACAATTAGTCAACATACACTTTGAGAAATGCTAAGACAGGTGATGGAGCAGATATGGGGATGCCCCAACTGCAATGAAACTGATTCCATGAATAGAATAGAATAGAATAGAACAGAAAGGAATAGAATAGAATAGAATAGAATAGAATAGAATAGAATAGAATAGAATAGAATAGAATAGAATAGAATAGAATAGAATAGAATAGAATAGAATAGAATAGAATAGAATAGAATAGAATAGAATAGAATAGAATAGAATTAGTCTGCAAATTCATAAGAAGAAGTACAGACGGAACTGTGTGTACATAAGTAACCTTGTGCTTGTCTGCATCATTTTGTTTAATAAGTTTTGGATTCCGTGGAGCTACCACATTTGACTTGTATTTGGCAACATCAGGGCCAAGAGCTTCAAGAGTCCCTGTTGTTCCCAAAATTTCGCCAAAGGGTCCTACCGGCATTCTTCTGAAAATGGAACAAAATATATGATTCAGTTTGGTAAAAAAATGTGATTTCTTTCATTAACACAAAATGTGTAATTTATTTTCGTAACACAAAATGTTATATTTGGCTATTTTTTCTTTTATTAATTTAATTAGCTTATTAATAGGTTTTCCCGTGTGTTACCGGGACCTCATTATGAGGAAGGTAAAGAATAGTGACACTGTGACCTTCCAGGCATGTCGTAAGAGGCAACTAAGGAAGTCGATCGATGGCTTGACAAGCTGTCATTGTAAAAAGTATTGTTATGGAAACAGCGCCATAGATTTTAGAGCAGTGATCTCTGCAATATGTGCCATTTTGGCACGCAAGGTTTCTGTTTTTGAGATTGTGGTTCTGCCCTTTGTGCCATCTTCGAAAGGACAATATAGATAGATAGATTAATAGGTTTGGTTAGACAAATTAGTTATTTAAATATTATAGATGATTTAGTTCCATTAGTTCAGTTTAATTAATTGTTTGTAGTTAATTTAATATACAATTTGTTAGTGGATTTGGATCACTGGATCACCTTCATAAAATTCATGAACACTAAATATTACATTTGGAGTTCCAAAAATAGTATTTTCTTTTAACTTTTGCTACACAGCTTTATATTTACAATAAGATAAAAACAGGAATCAGATGCGGTAATCATTTCCTGGCTTATGTTCGATTTATGGCCTGAAATCCTACTGCATGGTGACATGGCTACTGAAGGTGTTAGGTTTCTATCCACGTGACAGCCATCAGTCTATCATTTGAGCTGTATGTTCAGCTTCCTCTTAACATTATGTGCTAATAATATAGTAGACAGTTTATGAAATGGGGTATTATTACCCCATTTCATAAAGGTTTGTTTGATGTCTCGCCAAAGAGATTTCCCCCGTCATAAGAAAAAAAAAAAGAATTTCTTGAAAATTGGCCAAATTTATAAAAATAACAGCCTTGTTCTTATGATACCTTTGTAATTTTTACAAAGTGCACATTGTGTTATAAAAAAAGAATCTAACATCAAAGGAAATAAATCCAACACTCAGGGGTCACCAGAAGCAATGATTAGAAAGGTATAAAGAGAGGGGAAATGTTTGTCCGCAACAAAATGTTGAATTCTAAGAATTTGTATTTTAAGTTCATAAATTTTATGAAGATATAATCTAGAGTTTAGTTAGTAAAATAGTTCAGTTAGTTAGTTGATATACTTATTTGCATCTTATTCTTCTTCTTTTCTCTTTTCACTGATACCTAAAAGGTGTTGTGGTTTATATCATTTGTCGTTCTTGAGCTGCTCGAACTGTCTGAATTAATGATTTTCCTTTGTTGTTACATGTTTCTGTCACTGCATCTATCCATCTTCTTCTGGGTCTTCCTCTTGGTCTTTTTCCATGTATTCTCGAGAAGAACGCCCTTGATGGTGATTGGTGAGGATTCATTCTGACCAGGTGGCCAAACCATTTAAGTTGTTGTTGTTCTATTTATTCTTGGCAGGGTTTTGTTCCTATCATCTTTCTTATGGTTTCATTTGGTATTCTATCTCTTCTTGTGTCGTTTATTACTTTTCTCAAGCATCGCATCTCACAACTTATTGACTTATTTGCATCAAAGTTAGTAAATTTAGTTCTGCTGTTTAGTTTACGTAATATAAATCTTCTCCTGCTGCACTTGCCCAATGACTACTCCTCATCATTATTCACCCTTAAAAAGATGACGGTTTAAATCAAGGAATAGGGCAACAGTCCTGAACAAATGCATGCTGAAGATGGATGCACTGTACTATCTATCTATCTATTGACCTTTCGAGCCGTAACCGGCCCATAGGGCGTAGACCAAGATACACCTTCTCCTATATGAATTTTTGTTCTAGCAGTTTTCTTTTAAAGATATTTTATCAAATCTCGCCATCTGTCTCTGTTCTGTGCAAGCAGTTCTATCTCATTGATGGAGCCGATTCCTGCTGCTCTTGCCTCTCTCATCAATGTTCTTCTCAGTGTCTCCCTGGGTCTTCCTCTTTTTCTTTTACCTGTTGTTTCCCATATGAGGGCTTGCTTTGCTATTCGATTATTATCTCTTCTCATCACATGTCCAACGTATGACCATCGTCTTTTCTTTATTACTGAAGATATTAGTGGTTGATTGGCGATTTCTCTAATTTCCTCGTTTGTTTTGAATTCGTTCCATTCTATACCAAGTATTTTCCTTAGACATTTATTTTCGAATGCGTTCAACTTTGTTTCTATATCTCTTGTTGTTTTCCAGCTTTCACACGCATACGTAAGGGTTGATAGTACATTTGATTTGAATAGCCTAAGTTTTGTGTTTGTGCTAATGAGTTTTGATTTCCACAACTTTTCAAGGCTTCTGAAAGACATTGCTGCTTTAGCCAGTCTGATTCTAATTTCTTTGCTCGTATCCCCTTCTCGATCAATGTGACTTCCAAGATAGATAAAGTGATCGATCTCTTCTACTGGTTTGTTTTCCATGTATATTTTGTCACTTGTTGGAATTAAACTTTTCATGACTTTAGTCTTTTCATGATTGACCTCATGAAAAGACTAAAGTCATGAAAAGTTTAATTCCAACAAGTGCACTGTACTGCAAGATGCAAACTAAAGTACAGCTCAGTCAAGCTAAAAGGCTAATGAATAATTAAAATATAGTTTTTGACTCTAGTTTGTGGTACAAAGTTGACTTTTTTTTCTGAGATTGAAGATAGGGCTGAGATCTTCCAGTGAAGTCAGGAAGAAGATTCCAGTGCAACTGAACCCTGTTTGAGTTGTAAGGTGATGGTTCTTTAAACAAGAACAATAATATTTAATTTAAACCTCTATCATGATCATCATCATGTGCCATGCTGATTGGATTAGGCGATCATGTCCTTCCACAATTTTCTGTCCACAGTGCATCATATCAATTCTGTTGTTTACTATTTTCCACGTCATGACGCCAAGCTATCTAGTATCTTTTCTCTTTGTTGTCCATGATTTCTTTTCTCCTGTATTTTACTAGTTGTAACCATGTACTCCAACTTTAATCTTCTCATGATGTGCCAGCAAAATGTTGATTGTTTCTTTCTTATATTTTTTTAGGTTCCCTTTTTGTGTTGGTATTATAACTTCTATAAGATATTTAAATATACCTAAACTATAAAAATAAAGTATGTGTTGTATTTCTACACAACAAATTATGTTAAAATCAATGGTCTGAGCTTTTATTTACTTGCTATTGTTATTTATTCCCTAATGAAACACATTTTGTGAATCACTTCCCTTACGCTGACATGTTTTTGCTAAAGTTCTCAAACAGAGCAGTTCCTCCTAAACATTATAAATTTACAAAACATATTCAATGATATAAAAATAAGATTTACAATGAAATATGGCAAGCTGCTGTAGAACAATGAAACTGTCTACTCTTATGTAAGTATGAGGTCAGGTTAACTTTGACTTAAATTGGTACCAAATGAATTTTTATTTTCTGGGAAAGAAAGATGTCACTGGTGAAAAACTGACATCTTTACTCAAAAACTGTGCCATTTGTAGCCAAAAATAAATGTGGCACTAACATCAATAATATTCATGTTTTTTTTATTTTAATTTACCTTAGTTTACAGGGCACAATGGCGTTCTTTTCTATTATTCCTCCTATAACAAAGTTGTAACTAGTTGACTTCTATCACAATGTTTGTTGAAGGTAACGAAGTCAAGGATAATGTTTTGGCATGAATTCAGGAGACCATTGAAAGAGGTAATAGTAATAAGTAATAACAACACATATTATATGATACCAGACTGAAAATATTTTATGCACAAGTGACAATTCATGTTTCAACGATAATGTTATAACTGCTGGCTTATGGTATTGGTACTATTATTTATCATTAAAATGTTAGTGTACTGTTACTCACTGATAATAATAACAGTTTCAGTAACTTACTACCTTAACTTAGTCAATCACTTGATGTTCGTTCGTTCGTTCGCTTTCGTCAGCTTTGACCTCTGACGAAGTCCCACCCACTCAATTTTGTGGGACTGAATTTTGCGTGTAAAGTCTGTTTTATCCCATTACAGGATGCCCCTCGCCATGCAGGCAGATTTACTCCGACTTCAGAGGTACTAATTTTTAGGGAAAAACCTAGGTGTCCTCGCCAGGGTACGAACCCCGGCTGTTGCCGTGGTAAGCCAACCGCCTATCGATTGCGCTAACCGGACACCATTAATCACTTGAAGTGATTATGATGGTTATTAAACTTATCATCGTCGTTGTTATGATTATTCATGCAAATTCCAATTACAATATTATATAAAATTAAAATTAATTTATTATAATTAAATATGAAAGACCAGAATTAAACAATTCAACTGAAGACACAGGACCACCAATAATGCAGAGTGAAGTGGAGGATGCAATTCAACACATGAAAAGAGGCAAAGCTCCAGGTCCTGACAACATAACAATCGAAGAGATAAATGCATCAGGAGAGCTGGGAGTACAAGTCATAACAAAAGTACTCAATGATATATATAACACTGGACACATACCCAAAGATCTACTAAAATTATCTTTGTAGCCATACCGATAGAAGTCAGGAGCACTGATTGTGAAGATCATCGCACTATTAGTCTCATGAGCCATATGACTAAAATATTACTAAGAATAATCATGAGACGTGTAAGGAACAAAATAAAACCAGAAATAAGTGAGGAACAATGTGGATTTGTGGAATGAAAGGGCACCCAAAATACAATATGCATCTTAAGAACATTGATAGAAAGAACTATAGAGGTAAAGAAAGATCTATATATGTGCTTTATATACTACACGAAAGCATTTGACAAAGTAAAGCATGTGGAAATAATCAATATGCTGGAGAAATTAAACATTGATGGCAAGGATCTTCGAATCATAAAAAACAATTACTGCCAACAGACAGCAGCTATACGAATTAACAACCAAAAAAGACAATTCCAATATATAAAGCAAGGAGTCGGACAAGGCTGTGTTCTGTCGCCTGATTTGTTTTCACTTTACAGCGAATATATTATGAGATCAATAGTAGACAAAAAAGGAATTGAAGTCAACGGTCACAACATAAATAATTTGCGATATGTGGATGACACAGTCTTAATAGCAGAGACAGAGAATGAACTACAAGAAATTATAGACATAATAGTAAAAGAGTAGTAAAAAGTAAGTAGTAAAATAGTAAAAGTCTCATTCTTCAAACATAGAGAGTCGCAAGTATACACCTGGTACAAATGGAATGACACAACATGCAGAAGCCAGATAGATTTTATACTAACAAGAAAAGAGAACAAGAAAAGAGTAACCGACAGTAGAGCAATCCCAAATATTACAGACGACACGGATCACAAGATGGTTATGATCACACTAAGACAGCCAAAAATAAAGAGAAAACACGAAAACAAACAAAAGAAGCGAAAAAAACAGACAATAAAAATAAAACAATTAAACGATCAAGAAACAAGGAAAACCCTAGAAGAAAAACTCAGAGAGGAATTCAAGAAACTCCCTAACGAAGTATGCACAGTAGAAGAAGAGTGGAAACAATTTAAGGAAACAGTAACTAACATCTCTAAAACAGTTTGTGGAACGAAGCTAAGAACAAGAGAAGGGAAAAAGAGCACCCCGTGGTGGAACGAAACAATCAGAGAAGCAATTAAAGAAAAGAAGAAACTGTTTAAAAATTGGAGGGAGAACAAGAACCAAGAAAAATATGAAAGATATGCCTTAGTTCGAAAAAGAGTTAAAATGCTGATCAAAGAAGCTAAGCAAAGGAATTGGACAGAATTCGGACAAAACATGAGCAGGGACTTCAAGACAGCCACAAGAGATTTCTACAAAGCAGTAAAAGCCACAAGAGCGAGAAAAGAAAACCATGATCCTACTGAGCTGATAAATGACAAAGACGGACAACCAATATCAAACAACCAATGTATGCAACAGAGATGGAAAGAATATTTTGAAGACCTGTTAAACATACCAACTACCAACAAGACAACAAAAACCACACTAGAACTCACAAATACTGAACCCAACATCATGAAAGAGGAAATAGAAGAAGTAATCAAATATGCACCAAGAAACAAAGCACCAGGGATAGATAACATTCCAATAGAAATAATAGCAGCAGCGGGAGAAACAGGAATGCAATGGCTGCACAGAATATTTAATGCAGCATGGCACCAACAACAAGCCCCAGAAGACTGGCAACAGGCAATCATCATACCAATATGGAAAAAGAAAGGTAGCAAAAGAGACTGCAATCAATATAGAGGTATATCTCTGCTCAGCCATGTAGGAAAGCTATACGCCAAAATCTTGGAAAAAAGACTGAGACCAATAATAGAACTACAGTTAAGCGATTCTCAAATGGGGTTCCGAAAAAACAGAGGATGTACCGACACACTATTCACACTAAAACAGCTTGCAGAAAAAACGACAGAACACAACCAAAACTTATACATAGCCTTCATTGACCAGGAAAAAGCATTCGACAGAGTAAACAGAGAACAACTGTGGGAGATACTAACAACATACGGAGTAAGCCAACATCTAACCAACATTATTAAAAGTCTCTACGCCAACAGCAGCTGCAGGGTCAGAACAGCAACAGGCTACACAGACCACTTCGAAGTTAGATCAGGTGTAAGACAGGGGTGCGTACTATCCCCCCTACTGTTTATTACATACATGGACCATATATGCAAGCTAGCCAACCCATCAGAGACAGAGGAGATCAACGAGCTTCTATTTGCAGACGACCAGGCACTAATACATGAAACAATAGAAGACCTACAAGAACACTTAAACAAACTCAACATCTTAGGAACAAAATACAACATGAAAATCAACATCAACAAAACAGAAGTCATGAATGTCGCCAAAAATAAACAGAACATCAACATAACTATAGAAGGCAGACAACTAAAACAAGTAGAGGAATTCAAATACCTAGGAAGTCTAATGACAAACGACAATTCCCAAACAGCAGAGATAGAATCAAGATGCAACAAAGCTTGTCAAATCATCGGACAGTTATCACCACTATTGTCCAACAAGGAAATAACTCTGGAGGCAAAACGAGCACTATACAATACAATCTTCATTCCAACGTTGTGCTACCAATGCCAGACCTGGACTCTAGATGCAAGAACAATAAGAAAAATAACCTCTACAGAGATGAAATGTGTTAGACGAATGACAGGAAACAGTCTGAGAGATAAGATCAGAAATGTAGAACTGAGAAAAAAGCTAGGAATAGCCCCAGCCATAGAATATATAAGGAAACAACAGATAAAATGGTTCGGCCACGTGACAAGGCAGAAAGAACAAAACACAACACAACGAGCCTTCAACAAACGTTGTGAGAACAACAGACCCAAGGGTCGACCACGAAAAAGATGGATCGATGGAATATTAGAAGCACTAGGAAACATAACAGCAGCAGAGGCGAACAGAAGAGCAAAAGACCGCAAATTATATCTCCCCTCGACGCTGAAAGGCAGATGAGGAAGGAAAGAAGAAGAAGAAGAAGAATAGTAAAAGAAAGCAACAAGAAAGGTCTCAGTCTGAATAGTAAGAAAACAGAAGTAATGGTTATATCGAAGAAACATTCACCACCATCATGCAGCATAAAAATAAACGAGATAAATCTTAAACAAGTGCAACGTTTCAAATACTTGGGCACAATAATAACATCAGATGGGAGATGCACCACAGAAATAAAAAGCAGGATAGCTCAGGCCAAAATAGCATTTCATAAAATGAAAAATATCTTATGCAACAAATCTGTCAATAAAAATGAGAAAGAGAGTTCATCGGTGCTATATATTAATATATATATATAGAACCAATTCTGACCTATGGAAGCGAATCATGGACAGTAGACAAACAAATGAAAACACGATTAGAGGTCACAGAGATGGGATTTCTCAGAAGAATGTTGAAAGTTCCCTGGACAGCTAAAAAGACCAATGAGGAAGTTCTCAACACAAAAAGGGAGCGCTTAAAAAAACATCAGAAAGAAGCAATCAACATTCAACAAGAGGAAAGTTGGAATACTTGGTTACAACTGGCAAAATAAAAGGAAAGAGAGATCGCATGCGACAAAGAGAGAAAATACTGGATAGCTTGGTGTCATGGCATGGAAAACAGTCAACAACAGAGCTGATATGATGCACTGTAGATAGAAGATTGTGGAGGGACATGATCACCTACGCCAACCGGTACGGCACATGATGATGATAATTAAATAAATAATTATTACTATTATTACTTATTGTATATACTAATTATATCTCTACTTGTAATATAAAAAATAGTATCATTTAGGTAAGTATAGTACCAAATAGACCAATCATGCATGTCAATAGTCAATCTTTAAAGCTGACTGTCAATAGTATAGTTAATAGTCAAAGTCAATGGTCAGCATCACTTACTTATCTAAACGTAGTTTACTTACTAACTAAATAAGCTAAGTGAACTCAACTCAGCTTCAACTTATCTAGTCTGAATCGAATGGCATCCATCCCATATATTATAATAATATGATGATCATAATCATACATACGTCATAAATTTTAAATGATAATGATAAGGATAATCTATCTCTTTCGGGTTCGTTCGCCTTCTGGCGATTGTCTATCTGCAATGTCGTTTCCTGTATAGTTTCCGTCATAAAAAAACTATTACTTTATAAATACTAATTAATTACTCACTGATTAATTAATTAAATTAGTCTATTATTACTAAATGCTTACTAATTTACTGTTATTGCTAGTGTTACTTACTTAATTTATATAAAATATAAGTAATAATAGTAAAAGTGGTCATATTTTTTTCATCATAACAACAATAATAATAAATCGTTAGCCAATAATCACTTACGATGCTCAACCCTTTATTCCAATTTTTAAATGTTAGAAAGTAAAATAGAACAACTGATTTAGTTTGTGATAACATTTCTTACCTTGAATGTCTTCACAACGAATTCGCAAAGATCAACATAACAGAACCACAGAGTAATACAGACTCAGAGAACCGCCGTTTACAATCGGTTGCCATAGATGCAGCAGACGTTTTGTGACATGTGTTTTGGTTGGCCAGACGTTTCACATTTTAGCTAATCATGTGCAACGACTCTAAAAATGTGACTGGTAGTTGCAAAACGATTTGTATTTTTATTTCAAGGAATAATTTATACTCTCTGCGATCAAGACTCAATCAATCGTAGTAGGATTCCAGACTCTCTCATGAAGTCAGCTGTCTGTTTAAGTGAATCGATTGCCCCATATAGTTTCTCTTCCATGGAGGTGGGTGTGGACCACATTGCTCTTCTCACTATCAATATTAATATTTACTGGCTCTTTTCTTCTAGGGAATAATAGAACAAAGAAGTATGTGTTAGCACTCGGAAAAATTGACAGACAAACATAATAATAGAACAAAGAAGTATGTGTTAGCACTCTTTTCTTCTAGTTGTTCACGGCTCTATCAAATTTCTTCTCTAGTCAAATTACATTTCTGTGGCCTTCAGCGATTTTCTTATCTATTGTTGGATTGTTCAGGATTGACGCCCATACGTTAAGGCAGGGTTCACATAAAAGTAAAGAATTCGTTTTACTTAGCATGAGCCAGCTCTGACATCTTCAGTCATGGTTGATCATATATGACACGATGCAACATTATAACCCAATAGATGTTCTACTATAAAATGAGGTTTAATGTTTTACAACGTTACCAGTAGAGTACCTGTACAAATGTGCTCCTCTGACGTGTCGCCACCACAAAGGGATAACCCTGTATGCCCATACCCACAAGAGCTATTCCAACGGTAGCAATGCTACCAAGGGATCACCCAAGCTGGACAGGCCAAAGGGCTGGGACCAGGAAAAGAGAGACACAAACGTGTTGAAATCGGATGCACTTGGCTACATGCCTAACATAATAATACAACATAACTATCACTATGTATATGTCCATGAAGACGTTTTTCTTATCTCCATTTACGAAATTGGTGACATAATATGTACCTCATTCTTTGGGATGCCGCTTTTGCTTGGTCCATTCTGCACCTCACCTCTGTTTCTGTGTGTTCAGATGTCCCTCGCCGTACAGGCGATATTCGCCGATTTTAGAGGTACTCATATTTGTATTGCACAAAATCTGAGACTTTAGGTAGATCATCATAGCAATGTGCCTTGACAGCGGCCGTTTAGTCTAATCTTTTCGAATTTTAGCTGCCGATGTCTCTTTAACGTGCGCTCGGTGCACATGGGGTTTTATGTTGTTTTTTTCCGCTGATATCCGAGATCAAGACTCACTACCCAAAGACCAAACAAAACAGGGGAGGGTGAGGCCACAAAGCAACCACCCGTGTAGTGAGATTCCAACCCGGAACTTTCTGGTTCAGATGCCGATGTTATACTTCAAGACCACCCATAAACCCCCCCCCCCTCCCTTCCCCTTCAACCCTACCCCAGTTTGGGAGCCGTGATAGCTCAGTGGTTAGTGAACTGGACTACAAAGGACAAGAGGTAGTGTTTGATCCCAACCGACGACTTCCAGGTTCACCCAGCCTTTAATAGGTACCGGATTTTTTTCTGGAAAGTAAAGCGGCACGGGCCTAATTCCGACCACATTACCCCAAAAATCATGTTCCGAAGGTCTGTCAAATGTATGGTCACTAACAACCATATTTCCTATACGCCACTTGGCGTGACGGGTCACTAACACCATATTCCCTATACGGCACTTGGCGTGACGGGGGCACTTTACTTTTTGTTGTTTACTACTCCACTTTATTGTTTCTTTGTTTTGCTAGGATCATCCTCATTGCACAACGGACGAATCCTTATGTGCTCTGATATCCCCCTCGAGAAAATCCGAAGAGAATCCTGAATCACGTGCACGAACTCCGTAACACGACCTAGGATCACCTCCGCCTGACTATTATATGTGGGACGTGCTGAAAGGAAAAGTTGATCTAAATAATTCTCAAACAGTTAATGTCCTGAGAGCAGACTCAGGTCCAACAGATATTACCGGTCATTATCCAGAAGGTTTTCAAAATATGAAGAGGCGAGTCAACAGTCTTATGGCCCGTAGTGGACACTTTGAACACATGCTATAGACACAACTTCATCGTGTGAACAGCCACTTTACCCAATACAAGCCAGCCAAGGGCAGTAGTGTCTAGATAAATAATACAAATTTACTTTACAATTTTACAAAAAAGACTAAAATTATGATCATTATGGAAAGAAAATTCTCAAGATATACCAAAAAATATCAAAGTTGAAGGAATACACTTGGAGACAGTTCAGAGACTACCTGGGACATACTATAACCAGTGATAGAAAATGTGAAACTGAAATAAACAAGAGAATAGGTATGGCAGAAATTAATTTTAATGCCATGAAAAGTATACTACCATTAAAACAAATAACATCAGGGCTAAAACTACGAATAGCAAAATGTTACATCTCAAAATTCCTGTATAGTGCAGAGAACATGGACATTAGACAAGAAAACAGAACAGATAATTGAAGCCTTTGAAATGTGGATTTATAGAAGAATAGGTAGAATTGGATGGAAAGAAAACAAACGATGAAGTTTCAAAACAACTAAAAATCAAAACAGAACTACTAAATACAATTAGAACAAGACAAATGCATTTTTTTGGGGCATGTTAAAAGACACAACAGCCAACTAAAAGTAATCTTGGAAGGGAAAATACAAGGTAAAAGAGGCAGACCAAGACTAACATGAACGAGTAGCATCAAAAGATGGACAAATCAGCCTTGACAATCTGCACCATGAAAGCAAGAGAACTGTGAAATGGTGCTCCATGGTAGCCAACCTTCGATGCGGAGACGGCACCAAACGATGAACATTACAATATCCTTTAATTTCACAAATATTTTCACTGCACTGTGATTTAATAAACACCCCGTATAATTAATCTTAACAGATTTTTTTTAAAACGATCAAATTAACAATTATATTGATAGTCCTTCGCTGTCCCAATATTCTTATACACTATCGTGGATCTTTACAGTAGAAGTACATTGATACACTTGAGAAGAGATGCTTCCTTAACGTCATCATCATGTGGCATACTGATTGGCGTAGGCGATCTTGTCCTTCCACAATCTTGTATCCACCGTGCATCGTATAAATTCTGTTGACTGTTTACCATGCCATGACACCAAGCTATCTAGTATTTTCTCTGTTTGTCCTTTCTTTCCCTGTATTTTGTCAGTTAAACTAAGTATTCCAATTTTCATTTTCTCATCATGTGCCAGAAAAATGTTGATTGTTTCTTTCGGATGTTTTTCAGGAGCTTCCTTTTTGTGTTGGCCTCTTTGAGAATTTCCTCGTTTGGTTTTTTAGCTGTCCAGGGAACTTTCAACATTCTGAGAAATCCTATCTCTGTGGCCTCTAATAGTCTTTTCATTTGTTTGTTTACTGTCCATGATTCGCTTAGTCATAGGCGTCTCATATTATGATACTTACATCATTAAATATATATATATAAAAACAGTAAAACACAGAATTTTCTACTTCTTCTTCATTAGCGTTCAAGTTTTGTGATCACGTGAAAGATTAATCTTTGTCCTGTTTCATGATGGAGGGGATAAGAACAACATCATGACGCACGATGGGCTGGTTGCACGGTCATTACTTGTAAATGCCTATATGTCCTGATTTTTTTCTCCCGAACCTGCACTGTGGCTGACACACTTCGTCTTCGGCAGGCTGGATCTAGCACATAATCTGGGTACAGAATAGTCATTATGATAATTTGTTTGATGCCCGTGAGAAATGAAATTTGACATATTGTGGCCATACACGGTTTGAAGTCTGTCATAATAATACTATATATAATATAACAGAATGTGAGATGGTTAATACACTACAGGCAATGAAAGAACATCAGATGGATTAGTAGACTGACAGATTGATGAGGGCCAATGCACGAGCTGATCCAGACCCTACTCCACCTCCCTGTAGCGTCCCTGGATAGAAACAAACTTGTTTAGCCATGCGAATATGGGTCGAAGAGGGGATGTAATCCAGTATTTTTTTTTTTTATGCCTAAAACGAATTTGATGGATCGAAAGATGTAAATATTACAATATTTCGGTTTGTCGTAAACAAACGACACGATGCAGCAACACCTAGATTTTGAGTTCGCGCGGCAAGCCAAGATGGAAGTTTAGTCGAATCAGGTCAGGACTATTGACATTTTTGCTGCAATGTGGTTTCAAATTATTCTTTCTGTTCTGGACTCTTTTTTTGCGGAGACAGCGGTAGTCCGGTCGTATTCACCTGACCACGAAGTCAACATGATTATGGCGCCGCGCGTTGCTCAGGCAATTGGCGGGTGATTGAAGTGAAACGGTACCAAGTCCTGATTTTGCCTTGATACGGGATGTGTAATCTGCGTTCGACTGCAAATTTGTAACCAGCTGGACTGCGGTCGAATCGAGTGTTTCACCGGAGGCCTGACTTCATTTGTTGGGACAGCGATTCTTGGGGTACGCGCTCACTAATCATGAAGTGACGCGAATTTGGCGCAAGGCGCATGGAGATCGTGCTGCCCGCGAAGGCCGTTACAGCGACCTGGAAGTTTAATATTATGAGTTCTCCATTCATACAGAACGCATCACGTTCAATAGAACAGTATGAACGACCAGGACCAGGATGTTGGTTGCTAGAACAAGGGCTGAGCAGATATTGGAATGTCCAGTCTGCAGTGACACCATTCCGTTCTAAAGTATAAAGCAACACAAGATGGATGGACTGAAAGACAAACGGTGCTTGTATCAGCCGCTGCTAGAAAAGATTGGCAATCTTGAGGAACGATAAGCTTTTAGTCTATAACAACGCGGGTCCGAATTCCAATTGGGTCAACAGTTTTTTTTTTTCTGTCGAGGGTGAAATGAAAACTCAGACCCGAACACCTGACGCGACTGCACTGGCGTATCGGGTCTTTGTTCTCCGGTTCAATAAAGTCCCCCTGGCCGACCCCAGTAATGGAAAAATATTGCAAAGATAGGGGAAAGTCTAAGACAGACTTAGCAACGGGTTGAGCGCGTTTTGCAAAACGTTGCACTCATCACAGTCTGTCTGAAAGAAACTGTCTCTATCCGGATCTATTGTCAAGTTCAAGGTCCCTTTGATGTCTTGAAACTATATTCTTCTTGGTCTGTCCCTGTCTCGTCTTCCAGGAACCATGCCTTCCATTTTCGTTCTTTCCAATCCGATGTGTTTTTTAACGTGGTCGCAGTATTTTTATTTCTTTGTTACACGATTGTTATAATCCAGTTCTTTTCAATGTTTCCTCCTTTCCTTCTTTCTGTTCTCATCTGCCCTTCGCCATCGGGTGAAGGAAAAAAAAGAGGGAGGTATAGTTTTCGGTCTTTTGCTCTTATGTTATATATATATATATATATATATATATATATATATATATATATATATATATATATATATATATATATATATCTGCGATCAGGACTCAATCAGAGTAGGATTCCAGACTCTCATATGAAGTCAGCTGTCAGGTTAAGTGTGTTGACCGCCCCCACAGACAGAACATCACAATTAGAGTCTGCCAGATCCACTCTGTTTGAACATCCGTTAAAACGTTGCACTGTGTTCTGCGCCAGTGGCACAGTGCATCCTATTTCAGCCAGCATTTTATTCAGGTTTGCATTCCTTAGCCTTTGATTGTTCCCAATCTTCCTGCAAGGCAGCAGATGATCTTTTCTGTAGGGGGATTCTGCCCTTAGATGATCAGCCCTCCCAGGTTTACGAGCACCATCTGCCCGAGTCACTAGAGGTGATTCTCTTCTGTTATAAGAAATTTAAACAAAAAATTAGAAAATGAATACATGTAACTCCAGTTGTAAGTTTCTTCCTGGGATAATAAATCAAATGGATTGGGCGTGTGTTTACCGACAAAACAGAAATGTACAACAAGCATTAACTTTAACAACCAGATACAATAGCAGGGAAGTAGAGGAAGATCAACTGCCAGCCCTGCCCTGAGATGGACAGCGAAATGTAAGGACGCTACACAAAGCACCAGTTATAAGATGAAGCAATGGGCACATTAAGTCTCTCTTTTCCCTCAACGCTGGAAGGCCATAGAGGGTAGAAGGCCAGCCACAAGCACAATCATCATCATTATCATCATTGAGTGCCGTCTCCGCATCGAAGGTTGGCTACCATAGAGCGCCATTCCATTCAGTCTCTTGCTTTGATAGTGCAGATTGTCATTTGTTGATGTGTCCATCTTTTGATGTTACTCGTCCACGTTAGTCTTGGTCTGCCTCTGACTCTTTTACCTTGTGTTTTCCATTCCAAGGTTACTTTTAGTAGGCTGTTGTGTATTTTAACATGCATCCAAAATCGTATTTGTCTTGTTTGACTTGTATTTAGTAGTTCTCTTTTCATTTTTAGTTGTTTTTAAGACTTCATCACATGGTTTAACATATGGATGTGAATCATGGACAATAGGACAACAGACAAGCAAATCACTGGAGGCTGTGGAAATGTGGTTTTACAGAAAAATGATGAGAATACCATGGAGAGCTAAGAATAGTAATGAAAATGTTCTATAAGAGGCCAAAGCAAAAAGATAGCTCATTTTCAATTTTAGGAAGAAACAATCATAATTTTTTTGGCCATGTAATGAGAATGGAACAGCTGGAATATATTATAACAACTGGAAAAATAGAGGGACGAAGAGATAGAGGGAAGCAAAGAGAAAAGATACTAGACAGCTTAAGAGAATAGCTTGGCAGAAGGTCAAAAGCGGAAATGATAAATAACTGTAGAGATAGAAAGTTGTGGAGAGACATGATCACCTACGCCAGCTGGCACGACATTTGATGATGAAGACTTCATCGTTTGTTTTCTTTTCTTTCCACCCAATTCTACTTATTCTTCTATATATTAACATTTCAAAGACTTCAATTTTCTGTTCTGTTTTCTTGTCTAATGTCAATTTTCTGTTCTGTTTTCTTGTCTAATGTCAATTTTCTGTTCTGTTTTCTTGTCTAATGTCAATTTTCTGTTCTGTTTTCTTGTCTTGAAGTCTGTTTTCAGATTGCAAATGGGAGGCGAAGGCGCGCCTCCCAGCACCAGAGCTGGAAGTTGTCAGCGACCCACAGCTGATGGCTTGCGCCAGGATCGGTGAACCAAAACCATCCAGACCCTGCTCCACCTCTCCGTGGTGCCTCCAGTAACAGACTAACCTGTCTAGTCTGGCCAAGCGAGCAGGGATTGAAAAGGGAAGACAACCCGGTACTCAAAAATGTCGTGCTGAAGTCGGATATGTTGGGCCGAAAGGCGCAAATATAACAGTTACACTGCAAACCACAACACAACGCAGACACGTCCACTTGACGTCCTTTTAAGGGCGGATGACGAAGAGGAATTCTACAGTCTACGAATACTCTAGAATACTTTAGTCATCGGGCGAACGTAAGCAAGCAAGATTGCAAGTGTCTTCAAACTTCATAAGCACAAAATAAGCGGTAAAATGTATAAGCCTTGTTTTACCAGCAAAAAGTAACGGAAGAAAGTGCGTGGACGGTCCGGTAGGTAGCGAACAAACACAACATGGGCAGGAGAAAGAGAGGTTCAAAGCAAAGCAGAAATAAGGTGAGGTTTTGTTGTTAGACTAGACGAAACTAGTATACTTGTTAGAATCAATATGTTTTACATGAACTGACTGAGGCGCATTAAGTTAGGAAACAAATGTAACATCATAATCACATCTGATCATATATGATTATGAATTATCATTTCATTATGATTATCTCACTCCATGACCATGACAATGACAGACGTCTGGGACGTCGACAATCATCCAAATCCAATCCAAAGAGAAAGAAATTGATGGTTTTCAATATAATAACCAATTGAATTGATCTCCACGGGAGATATAAATTGACAACAAATAAAATAAAGTGCTCTGAGTGTCATTCCAACCAGACCAGTCAAATGGCCAATCGCCCAATGACGGTTGAGTGTTGAGTTTCAAAGTTTGAGTGAACAGCAGAACTTGAGAACTGTTAACTGTGAAGCATCATGTTTTTTTTTTCTTTTGGCCAACTAAAAAAACCCATCACATTGGCGTCAGTCGTCACGTAATGCCCAGGACGTTGTTGTTGATAACGGCTTTTAAAAAGTTAATAAGTCGTTAAATGTAAATTAAATTATTTGTAAAATAATGTAAAATGTAATAAATTTTGGTGAGCTTTTGAATTACTGTTTGGCAAATGCAAGTTGATAGAAATAAGCCAGGTGAACTATTGAATTGCTTTTACTCAGGCAGGTGCAAGTTGTTAGACGTTGTTACTGTATGCAGTAGACAGTTTAACCTGTGGTTGCCTTGCAGGTATGCTCGGGAGAGTTAAAGGCTAAAGGAGGGTACATTAAAGTAAAACAACCCCACTGCTTTGTGGGTGAGACTTTTTAGTCTAAGGCTAGCAGAGTCAACCACAAACAAACCGACGGAAGGCAACAGGAAACCACTGTCATAACTTCTTTGTATAACCATGGGTCGCCACAACTTTAGAATTCATGTCTAATTAACGTTAATGGCGATTCCAATGGAAAACCCTCGTTCAGTAGGGGACATCATGTGTTACAGGTGATACACAATACTCATCAAGCTACTTTAAGGAAGGTAAAGATAAAACAGACTCTGAAAATTGGAACGTTAGAACACTCATACTCATGCAAAACAAAAAAAGGAAAACTGGAAAATATAAAACATGAAATGAAAAGGATAGATTTACAATTATTGTGACTAAGTGAAATGAGATACAATGGATCAGGGGAGATGTATTCTGATAAACATAAAATCATCTATTCTGGAGATACTGAACACCAAAGAGGAGTAGGAGTAGGTATCATCTTGGATGCAGAAAGAGCAAGAACAATGAAAGACTTTTGTTGCAATATCTGATAGTCCTTTTAGTGAAATTGAATGGAAAGTCAATAGATATTAATTTCATACAAATTTATGCACTAACAGCAAACAATCCAGAGGAAATAGTTGATAATTTTACCACGAGCTCTCAAAAGTCGGAAAGGAAAGTATAGAAGTGGTTGGTTGCTACTGCTTAGGCGAGAGAAGTAATGGTAGAAAAAAAGAAAAAGACATCACCGCAATGCACAATAAAGACAAGTGGAACAACATTAAAACAGGTAAATGAATTTAAATATCTGAGAACAATGTTAACCTCAGATGGTAGATGTACAGCAGAGATAGCTCAGGCAAAAACAGCTTTCCAAAAAAATGTGAAAGATACCGTGCAATCCATTTTTGACAATAGAAACAAGAAAAAGAGTTCTTAAATGTTATGTACAGCCATCTTAAGATAT
Source organism: Megaustenia siamemsis (assembly GCA_032433765.1). Taxonomy (NCBI): domain Eukaryota; kingdom Metazoa; phylum Mollusca; class Gastropoda; order Stylommatophora; family Ariophantidae; genus Megaustenia; species Megaustenia siamemsis. The sequence continues at coordinate 74,194,293 of JAVIAB010000106.1, read as the reverse complement.
GGATGTGAATCAAGGGCATTAGGACAACAGACAAGAAAGTCACTGGAGGCTGTGGAAATGTGGTTTTATAGAAGAATGTTGAGAATACCATGGACAGCTAAGAAGAGTAATGAAAATGTTCCAAAAGAGTCCAAAGCAAAAAGACAGCTAATTTTCAATATTAGGAAGAAACAATCATTCTTTTTAGCCCTGTAATGAGAAGGGAATATCTGGAATATATTGTGACAACTGGGAAACTTGAGGAATAAAGAGAAAAATGGAAGCAAAGGGAGAAGATACCAGACAACTAAAGAGAATGGTTTGGCAGAAGGTCAACAACAGAAATGATAAAAAACTGTCGAGTTAGAAAGTTGTGGAGAGACATGATCACCAGCGCCAGCAGGCATGCTACTTGATGATGATAAGGATGTTGTTAGAAATAAGGTGAGGTATACCTTATTGCTGGTACAAACAAAATGTAACAGAAAAATCCTTAAGGTACCTTGAATAATGAAAAAGAGCAGTGAAGACATATTAAAAGACCTAAACATTCAAGAGAAAAAAACTAGTTCATAAGCATCATTCTACAGAGGAAATTAAATTACTACAGCCATGTCAAAAGACACAGCCAGCTGTAAAGATAAAGCATGCTTCCATGAAGACAAGGACAGACCCAGAAGAAGTTGGTTTCAAGACATCAAAGACACCGTGTACATGACTGCAGAAGTGGGAGCTTCTGGCTAGAGACAGAATCTTTCAGCTGAGTTGTGGTGAATGCAAGTTCTGCAAAAGTCATGTGACTTATAATAATTGCTGTTATGTTTAGTGTTATTTTATTTTGTGTAAGTTGTTAGAAATAATTGGAGCTTATAAGATAAGAAACAGACAGTGAGTTTATGACTGCTGACAAGTATTGAGATCTTCAGATCCAGCATTCACCCATTCCTAATACTTTTATAGTTGAAAGTAGTTTGTGGCATTATAACTGAGACAGTTATGTCAAAGTGACAGAAGAATGTTATCAGTGGAGATACAAATCATTTGTGTTAAGAGACATTTGTAATTATAATTTGTACACTCTCTTACTGTAAGTTTTGTAATTAAGAATTAAAATGTAAGTAACTGTACAGTTGCCAGAGTTGTAAATGATACAGTGAACAGTTGCCAGAGTTGTAAATGATACAGTGAACAGTTGCCAGAGTTGTAAATGATACAGTGAACAGTTGCCAGAGTTATAAATGATTCAGTGAACAGTTGCCAGAGTTGTAAATGATACAGTGAACAGTTGCCAGAGTTGTAAATGATACAGTGAACAGTTGCCAGAGTTGTAAGTGATTCAGTGAACAGTTGCCAGAGTTGTAAATGATTCAGTGAACAGTTGCCAGAGTTATAAATGATTCAGTGAACAGTTGCTAGAGTTATAAATGATTCAGTGAACAGTTGCCAGAATTGTAAATGATACAGTGAACAGTTGCTAGAGTTATAAATGATTCAGTGAACAGTTGCCAGAGTTGTAAATGATACAGTGAACAGTTGCTAGAGTTATAAATGATTCAGTGAACAGTTGCCAGAGTTATAAATGATACAGTGAACAGTTGCTAGAGTTATAAATGATTCAGTGAACAGTTGCCAGAGTTGTAAATGATACAGTGAACAGTTGCTAGAGTTATAAATGATTCAGTGAACAGTTGCCAGATTTGTAAATGATACAGTGAACAGTTGCCAGAGTTGTAAATGATTCAGTGAACAGTTGCCAGAGTTGTAAATGATTCAGTGAACAGTTGCCAGAGTTATAAATGATTCAGTGAACAGTTGCTAGAGTTATAAATGATTCAGTGAACAGTTGCCAGAATTGTAAATGATTCAGTGAACAGTTGCTAGAGTTATAAATGATTCAGTGAACATTTGCCAGAGTTGTAAATGATACAGTGAACAGTTGCCAGAGTTGTAAATGATTCAGTGAACAGTTGCCAGAGTTGTAAATGATACAGTGAACAGTTGCCAGAGTTATAAATGATTCAGTGAACAGTTGCCAGAGTTGTAAATGATACAGTGAACAGTTGCTAGAGTTATAAATGATTCAGTGAACAGTTGCCAGAGTTGTAAATGATACAGTGAACAGTTGCCAGAGTTATAAATGATTCAGTGAACAGTTGCCAGAGTTATAAATGATTCAGTGAACAGTTGCTAGAGCTGTAAATGATACAGTGAATTAACTTTGAATATTGACAGAATTTTAACAGAGGAGGTGGTAAAGTTGGTGAAGGCTATGACTTGGGACAACGGGACAATGAGCTGTTTGCTAAGTACTACAGGGTAAGTTATCAGCTTGTTGGCTGGATCTTTAATGGTGATCATTTGAGAGTCAAAGAACTGCTTATGGGGTTGGTATTGCTCATGTATGTCTAGTGTCCTGTCACTATCAGAGATTGTAGCCTAATTTGTATATTTCTTTGAACCATCTATCTCCTCAAGTTCATTTCATGTGGCACAACTTTCTACCCTACACCCCCCCCCCCCCTCTCTCTCTTTCTCTTCTCTCCTCTCCCCCCCCCCCCATATTACCCTGAGAATATATTTAGTATGGGAGTGCGGGGAGTTAACAAAGAAAAAAAATGAGCATATCTTTATAAGCAGACCACTTAACTAGGTCAGAAGGGTTAGGTATGCACATCAGTCTGTGATCTTATTAAAGGTATAGGTGATCTAGCAGTGTGTGATATTGTCAGAGGCTATGTGGACCTAGCAGTGTGTGGTCTTATTAACTCGTAATGTTCATGGGAACGCTGTCATGGTTACTTACTTACATTTTGCCAAGTGAACGCTGACATGGTTACTTTTATTTTGTTTTGTTATAGTAAATACTACACATTTTAAGCTACCGCATCCGCAAGGCATCTAGCTCTAATAGAATTTCTTGTCCTTAGACGTGCTTTGGTTGGTCAACATGGGCTTAATTTGTTCACAAAATCGTTGAAATTTGTGTTGTTTTCTAAAGTCTTGAACCTGCTGATTCGTGTTTATAAGTGAAAAATGACTAGCAGCAGTGAAGTATCTACTGCTCCTAAACAGGAATTATTATTAACAGCAGAAAAAGCTAGGAATTATGTTGTGAGAACTTTAAATGTAATAGTGATCTTAGTGACTTAGTTCTAGTAGCACTGTTGGAATAAAATGGACCCCCCCCCCCCCCCCCCCCCCCCCCCCCGGTAGGTGAGTACCATTTTTTTTAAAACAAAAATTTTTATTCTTAATTGCTAAAATTCTTATCCTTCAACTTTTTTTTTTTTCAAAATAATTTTTCTGTTTATGAATCTGTGTCCTTTTCCCTTCAATTGGATGCATAATTTATATGTCTATCATTTGTTATAGTGAAAATATGAAAGATTTACTGAAAGAAGTATTTTTCAAGAAGAAACAAATTATGACAAAACACTAGTGACTGGGTAGAAAACACTGGACATTAAGAGTTAAATGTATAGGTCAATTAGTAGTGTGTGATCATGTCAGAGATGGACCTAGCAGTCTGTGATCTTATTAAAGGTATAGGCAATCTAGAAGTGTGTGATCATGTCGGAGGTTACTTATTGTCAGCTTATGTCTTGGTAACATGCAAAATAAACAAAATGGCATGGATCAGCTAAACTAATAGAAAGACAAGACAAACTACAATGTTTTGGCAAAAGCCTTCATCAGGTATAACTTACAAATTATACAGATAATTTATCTTTTTATATTATCTAAGCCATAAAACACAACATAGATCTAAAAAAATTGCGGAAAATGATGTTGGCCAGGATTTACATAGAGTCTGGTTAAAAGATAAATTGACAATAGGGCAGGTAGGATTTAATTTGACAAAAAACTATCAAAAGGAACATAAAGTTAAACACATACATCCAAGCCAGAAGACACAGCACAGATCTATTATACATAGGTATGTATGTGCTTATCCCCATGCCTTGTTAACCAGGCAGCGGAAGTGTGATTACATATTCCATTCTTCTAATACCAAGTTTCATTGTTCAATTCTTTAGTGGACAAATAGTGTGTGAATTCCTGATTTCAACTCTAAATACTACTGTTGATGTAATAATTATAAGAAAACTGTGCTTTTCGTTGCTGACTAGGAAAATCTTACTCATGATTTCTTGGTTTTGTTCAACATTCAGGGCTTAGGTATTGTTCCAGAGGAGGAGTGGGATGAGTTTTATCAAACTCTAAAGAGAACATTGCCTGTTACATTCAGGATAACTGGCTATAAGAGGTAAGTGCAACTTCTTCAGCATTCACATTTTTTATTATGTGAACCTGACACTTAGTCCTGTGCCATGATAGAGGGGTAAGAACATCATCATGACACACGATGAGCTTGTTGCATGGTTAGTACTCATTTATGCGATATCCTGATTTTCCCCCCTAACATGCTTGCTACTAAGGGGTTCAAAATAGTGGCCAGGCCAATTTAAAAAAAAAATAGAATTTTGAAATAACAGTGAAGAAAATAAATGAAAATTGATCTAAAACATGTTTTGGATGTTTGTTTAGACAATTTGCTCATGAAGTCTGAAAACAGGTAAAGTAAAACAAACAAAGTTTTAGTGGAAATAATTGCAGAAATTCAAAGCCGCAAAATGTGACTCATGTGTTTCTTGCGCTAGTAATTGGGGCTACCATTTGTGGCTTGTGGTACAGTATGTGTTATGCCATAGCTTACATACTTCTTCATCTTCGGAAGGCTGGATCTTGGTTTGATGTAGTTTTTCTTATCATAGGGTTGATGCCAGCCAGGGCCATTGAGCCCACCCTCCTGTGGTTTCTGCTTAAGTGAAACATTTACTTGTTATATTCCAGATAACTATAAGTTGTAAATATAAATAAAAATAATCTAAGGTATGCTGATGATACAGTCTCAAATAGCTAGGAGTGAAAATGAGTTACAAGAAATGTTAGACATTATAGTGAAGGGAAGCAAAAATAAAGGACTCTGCCTTAATAGTAAAAAGACCCAGTACCAGAGAATATATATGTATTCTCTGGTACTGGGTATACATGCAATAACATGTATTCTTTATAGAGGCATATCTCTGGATCTACTACACCTCCATATTTAATGTATGTACGTTTGTTGAAGCAAAATATATGTGGATTTTGAATATGTAAACATTATTTGTGTTTTTATGATTTTAGTAATAAGTAAATAAAAAACATCCTGTGTGTTACCGGGGCCTCATTATGAGGGAAGTAAAGAATAGTGACACTGTGACCTTCCAGGCATGTCGTAAGAGGCGACTAAGGAGGTTGATCGATGGCTTGACAAGTTAAAAAGTATTGTTATGGAAACAGAGCCATAGATTTTAGAAGCAGTGATCTCTGCTATATGTGCCACTTTGGCACGCAAGGTTTCTGTTTTTGAGATTGTGGTTCTGCCCTATGTGCCATCTTCGGCTCGAAAGGACAATAGATAGATAGAAATAAAAAACATTTTCATGAGGAAAAATTGAAAACCTTTGGGTGTTTTTATTCCTATGTCTGCTACTTATGTCAAAAAAAAGGCACATGTTTTGTTGCTCAGCCACAACAAAGGATTTTATGCATGAGTGTACTCGTTATTGGGAGGAAAAGGGTTAAAAGGTTGGGAGTAGTACCTCCACATTTTTTTCTATTCCCACATTCCCTACCCAGATGAAATTGTTTTCTTAAAGTCTAGAGAAATTGTTTTGTGGTTGGCTCTATGGCATTAACTCTTTCTAGACTATTATCCGACACCTCGATTCTAAGAAATTGATCAGTTCTAACCACTCACCAACACGTTGGTTATTTCAGGTGTAGCTGAATATTTGATTCGTTTTCACAGATTTTCGTTTTTATTTAAACCAATACTTGATTTCTGGAAGTAGGAGAGTTCTCTCTTTTGATCTTTCTGTTTTTACTGGCATGGTCGAAGTTTCGAACATTGGAAAATTTTTAATTTATATTCATTGTTTATTTCTAAAAAAATTTTCACATAATGGCCACGCCCACTGTTGATACTTCTTGTAGTTGACCAAAACGAGATAGAGCAGAACAAGCTAGATCTATGTTCGAAACCTTGTTATTGAGTGACTCAGAAATAGAGTATTCATAGTATTTAGACTTGGGCAATAATTTTGTTATGATGATGGATCGGAATATTGGTAAAAGTTATGATATAAAGGTAAGATGATCTGGCTTAGGTTTAGCTAGTGGATGCCTTCTATTACAGCAAGATCAGTGTCTCAGAGGAATCGACTGGCAGTTATTCTGATAACGAAACTGGTACTTTAGGGACATATCACACAAAATAAGGGGTGTCCAGTTAGCGCAATCGATAGGCGGTTGGCTTACCACGGCAACAGCCGGGGTTCGTACCTTGGCGAGGACACCTGGGTTTTACTAATTCCCTAAACATTAGTACCTCTGAAGTCGGAGTAAATCTGCCTGCATGGCGAGGGGCATCCTGTAATGGGATAAAACAGACTTTACACGCAAAATTCAGTCCCACAAAATTGAGTGGGTGGGACTTCGTCAGAGGTCAAAGCTGACGAAAGCGAACGAACGAACGAACACAAAATAAGTCCTGTTGTGTAAATAAAAATAATAAACTTGACTTGTAAATATTATTGTTCTGACGTCACATAAAATTATAATATTTTTCATTCTGGGATCATTTACAAAAATGTACGTAATTTCGTTCTTTGTAGACATAAATTAATCAAATAAACTGTATTTTGGAGGAATTTGGATTATGTTGTGTAATATTTCAAGACAAATGGATAGCAACACATATAAAAATGTAAAAGGGTAAGTGAGTTACAATATTTTAAATTAAAAATGATCTACCTTGAATATTTTATATTTTAAAAAATATTTAAATCCTATTAAAAAATTATTCATTTAAATAATCACATATAAATATATTGCTATCTTCATTTTAAGTATCCATTTCCCTTTCCAATGATGTATAACACGTGCCGCATTTATCTAAATTATTGTGTAAAGTAGTCAAATGAAAAAGGTATATGTTAACATTTCTAGAAACAGGAAAATTAACCTGGTCCAAATCTGAAAATTCCTGTTCTGGTTCTGAAAGAGTTAATTTTGTCATGTTTCAGTCAGTCAGAGGAGCTCCTTAACAACATTAATGGGAAATTCTTCAGCAACATCCTCAATGTCAAGGTAGATGGGGAGGAGGTGCCACCACCAAAAGTGTTGCCATGGTAAAGTTATTGTTTCATTATTCTTATGTCAGTCTGTCATGTATCTGTTAGTACACAATCTTTTATAATTATATTACTTAATATCAGTATGTAAACACGTTTATGTAAATATATTACTTGTATTTTTAATATATATCTTGGTAGTAATATAGATCCAGAGGGTGAAAGAAAGAAAGAGACCAGAAGCAGGATAGCAAAAGCAGCAGCGAATTTTGAAAACCTCTACAAAATATGAAAGTCAAAATTACTAAGCAAGAAAACTAAACTTAAAATATTCAACTCAAACATATTATCAACACTTACCTACTCATGTGAAAGCTGGAAAACAACAAAAGGGATTGAGAGAAAACTAAACGCTTTTGAAGACAAATGCCTAAGAAAAATACTCTGTGTACAATGGAATGAATTCAAGACTTATAAAGCGATAAGAGAAATGGCCATGCAACCACTGGACTCCTCTGCTATTAGGAAGAGAAGATGGACATATGTTGAGAAGAGACAACAAGAGAATTCCAAAAAACAGTTTCTTCTATGGGAAACATCAGGAAACAGAAAAAGAGGATGGCCTAGAGAGAAAGACACTAAAAAGAACACTTATAAGAGTATTAAAGTTGGCAGGCATAGACTCATTAGATAAGATTGAACATCTCACCAAGAATAGAGATTTTTTCCCCAAAAAACTTTGTAAGCTGTGGCATAACACATACTGTACCACAAGCCACAAAAGTTTAAAAAAAAAAAAAAAAAAAGAATAGAGATGAATGACAAAAAAACGCTATGAGACCTATGTGACATCTAGTGGCGCGGAGAGGATCATGACCAATATTTTAAATATTCCATTAATCCATCTTTGTAGTTGGGGCTTTGGATCTGGTTTTCTTGTAACATTTGTGGATGGCTCATTATCATTGAGCGCCATCTCCGCATTGAAGCTTGGCTGCCATGGAGCGCCTTTCCTCATATGCTAACTTGTCCATCTTTTGATGTTACTTGTCCCTGTTAGTCTTGGTCTGCCTCTGCCTCTTTTACCTTGTATTTTCCCTTCCAAGATTACTTTTAGTGGGCTGCTGTGTCTTTTAATATGCCCCAAAAATCTAATTTGTCTTGTTTGAATTGCATTTAGTAGTTCTCTTTTCAATTTTAGTTCTTTTACGACTTCATCGTTTGTTTTCTTTCTATTCTATTCTTCTATAAATCCACACTTCTAAGGCTTCAATTCTGTTCTGTTTTCTTGTCCAATGTGCATGCTTCTGTACCTTACAGCAATGTTGAAAAGATATAACATTTTGCTATTCTCAGTTTTAGCCCTGGTGTTATTTGTTTTGATGTTTGTATATTTTTCATGGCATTAAAATTACTTTTTGCCATTCCTATTCTTTTGTTTATTTCAGTTTTACATTTTCCATCACTAGTTATAGTTATGTCCAAGATAGTTGTAGCTCTGAACTGTCTCCGGGTCTATTCTTTGAGTTATTCAGTTATTAGCGGGTCATCATCATTGCACTTCGAACGTGTCAATAGGTGCTATGATCCCCTCCTCAGCAAGTCCCGCAGTGTCCAGCGACTGACGACTCCAGTTTTGTGTTGGTTGATAAGTCTTCTTACACGCCCACTACGTTTCTCATTTCTGGCTGTGTCCATCTTAACTCCCATCGCTTTCATCCGAAGGAGTGACGTGGATTTGTGGTTGTCAAAGTCCTGTGCTCTTCCCACATCTTGGAGGGCATTGATGATGTCCGTCAAATCAATTGGTTGACCGTCCTCAGCGCAGCTAGCCAACATGTCCGCTCTTTCATTTCCCCGTACTCCCGCATGTCCAGGTACATAGACAACGGTGACCTTGCATATTTTTTACTTCTGCAATGACTCTACCCACCGCATGCGTACAGAGCCTGCCTCCACTTTTTTTTATCATGCTCATCGAATCACTCAGCATACAGGCATGGGTGTAGTCTTGTGACTCTAACCAGTTGAATGTCTTGATCACTGCCATCATCTCCATCGTCATGCTACTCGTGGTCATAAAGTATGATATCCACTTGTAGGTGTTGAGTATTATCTTTGTTTATTATAAAAGTTTTAGTCTTTTTGATATTATCACAAGGCTAAACAGTTGTATCTGTTGTTTCTTTATGTATTCAATAACAGGCATCATTCATAGCTTTTTATTTCTGATCTCAACTCTCTGGCAGTTTCTGTCATGTCTCCTATACATTTCATTTCATTTCACAATACAATATTTAATATAATATACACTATAATAATATTTTAAGGAGCCAGGTGAGAAGGAAAAATGTGAACTGACATGACTTAAGCTATCAAGTTGATAGCAATACTCCTCAGTGTTAATCTATCATGTAGCAGTAGCATAGTGGTTAGTGTGTTGACTTAGTGAACAACAGTTCAATCTCAGCCTGATGCTTTCCAGTTGATCCAGGTGGAAAAACAATGAATACCTGGCCACTCACCTTCAAATCCATGGGCAGGTGTGAAATTGAATACTTCACTCCCATAGGACATTTTATGTTACAGGACATCTTTTACATTTTCTTATTTTTTTTTAGAGGATTAAAGCGAAAGAACATCCTGCACTTTGAGAATATGAAAATTGTGAACATTCTGTACTCTGGCATGAAACATTATTCTGGATGGAATTGATTGTTACAGTAAAAGATGTGGGGCATTCCTCTAGAGCTGTTTGATAAGATGGAGCACAAGGAATGTTCCTGTAGGCTATCTGAGGAGTTGGTCTTTGCTATAGTCCAGTAGCTATACCAAGACATAGTTTTTCTTTTTCCAATAGCTAGGCTAAGACATAGTCACTCTTTTTCTCTGTCGCTAGGCTAAGACAATCTCTCTTTTTTTCAGTATTTGTATCAAGACATCTATCTATTGTCCTTTCGAGCCGAAGACGGCACATAGGGCAGAACCACAAACTCAAAAACAGAAACCTTGCGTGCCAAAATGGCACATATTGCGGAGATCACTGCTTCTAAAATCTATGGTTCTGTTTCCATAACAATACTTTTTACAATGACAGCTTGTCAAGCCATCGATCAACCTCCTTAGTCGCCTCTTACGACATGCTTGGAAGGACACAGTGTCACTATTCTTTACTTCCCACATAATGAGGCCCCCGGTAACACACAGGTATCAAGACATAGTCATTTTTTATTTCCAATAGCTAGGCTAAGACATAGTCACTCTTTTTCTCTGTCGCTAGACTAAGACAGTCTCTCTTTTTTTCAGTATTTGTATCAAGACATAGTCATTCTTTATTTCCAATAGCTAGGCTAAGACATAGTCACTCTTTTTCTCTGTCGCTAGACTAAGACAGTCTCTCTTTTTATCAGTATTTGTATCAAGACATAGTCACTCTTTATTTCCAATAGCTAGGCTAAGACATAGTCACTCTTTTTCTCTGTCGCTAGACTAAGACAGTCTCTCTTTTTATCAGTATTTGTATCAAGACATAGTCACTCTTTATTTCCAATAGCTAGGCTAAGACATAGTCACTCTTTTTCTCTGTCGCTAGACTAAGACAGTCTCTCTTTTTATCAGTATTTGTATCAAGACATAGTCACTCTTTATTTCCAATAGCTAGGCTAAGACATAGTCACTCTTTTTCTCTGTCGCTAGACTAAGACAGTCTCTCTTTTTTTCAGTATTTGTATCAAGACATAGTCACTCTTTATTTCCAATAGCTAGGCTAAGACATAGTCACTCTTTTTCTCTGTCGCTAGACTAAGACAGTCTCTCTTTTTATCAGTATTTGTATCAAGACATAGTCACTCTTTATTTCCAATAGCTAGGCTAAGACATAGTCACCCTTTTTAACTACCAGTTTGTGTCCTTTCAGGTACCCCAATAATTTAGCTTGGCAGATTGATCTGACCAGAAAGACTGTGCGAAGCAGTGAGCGCTTGTCTCGCTTGCATGACTTCCTTGTGGCTGAAACAGAATGTGTAAGTGAACAGATTTGATAGTTCATAAGTTTATATTTTGTCATGATAGAGGTGTGAGTTCTTGTACTGTTAACTTTAATATTTTGATAGAACTGTTGCATGATGGAGGTGTGAGTCCATGTTGTTAAGTGAAGAGCTGTTTATATATATCATTGCCTTGTCTGATAGGGATAAAATGTTGAACACTCGTTTGCTTCATTTACTGAATGTTAGTTTAGCTGTCATTGTACATGACATTTATGAACATGCCAAACTGACACTGCAAGTGTTTAGATGTAACATTTGTGGATGTGTCTTTAATTAGATTTACACATGCAAGAAATAAACACTTAGTTCCTACCTCAGAGATCCAAGACATGGTACTTTATCACAGTGTCATTGCTACAGTTCAGCTGTGATCTAAGAGAGCATACTTGTTATATTGATCAGTTTCTCTTTAACTGCCAGGGTGCCATTAGTCGACAGGAAGCTGTCAGCATGATCCCTCCTTTAGTACTGGATATCAAGTCTCACCACAAGGTTAGTTTATATTGGTAGTTAATGACTTCAGTTCAAGTCTGATATGTGTTTTCGAATGTTTAAATGTGACAAATGCATTAGAATGTTCAAATCTGATTCTATTTATCTATCTTTTGACCTTTCGAGCCGTAGCCGGCCCATAGGGCATAGACCAAGATACTCCTTCTCTTATCTGAATTTTTGTTCTAGCAGTTTTCAATTCTTTTAAAGATATTTTATCAAATCTCGCCATTTGTCTCTGTTCTGTGCAAGCAGCTCTATCTCATTGAGGGAGCCGATTCCTTCTGTTTTTACCTCTCTCAGCAATGTTCTTCTCATTGTCTCTCTGGGTCTTCCTCTTTTTCTCTTACCTGTTGTTTCCCACATGAGGGCTTGCTTTGCTATTCGGTTATTATCTCTTCTTATCACATGTCCAACATATGACCATCATCTTTTCTTGATTACTGAAGATATTAGTGGTTGATTGGCGATTTCTCTAATTTCCTGGTTTTTTTTTTTATTTGTTCCATGCTATACCAAGTATTTTCCTTAGACATTTATTTTCGAATGCGTTCAACTTTGTTTCTATATCTCATGTTGTTTTCCAGCTTTCACACGCATACGTAAGGGTTGGTAGTACATTTGATTTGAATAGTCTAAGTTTTGTGTTTGTGCTGATGAGTTTTGATTTCCACAACTTTTCAAGGCTTCTGAAGGACATTGCTGCTTTAGCTATTCTGATTCTAATTTCTTTGCTTGTATCCCCTTCTCGATCAATTTGACTTCCAAGATAGATAAAGTTATCGATCTCTTCCACTGGTTTGTTTTCCATGCATATTTTGTCGTCTGTTGGAATTAAACTTTTCATGTCTTTAAATCTGATTAGTGTATTTGAATTTGGCAAATATATTAGAATATTCACATCTAACAACTATGTTAGAGCATTTGAGGCTGACAAGTGTGTTGGAATGTTCAAGTCTGACCAGTGCATTTGAATGTTCGTGTCACTGGGTGGTTTAGAGGTAATATGTTGACCTCTGGACATGAAGGATATGCGTTCGAATCCCTGAACTTTTCTCTTCATATTTGTGATTTCTTCATGACTTTACCTTCGCTCTGACACTGGATAGTGATATCAAGTGGTTTAGCTCTGTCAAGTAATGATGAAAAAACAGGAGGTCCCTTGTACACTTTGAACACATTAAAGAACCCTTTGTAGTTAGAAGTAAAGAGTGAGCCAAAAACATCCACTGCCGTGGGCACAATTGTTAAGCAATCATAACAAAGAAAATCTGTCCAAAGATGGCTGTTTTGGGCAGTCGCAGGTAATAGCAGCTTGACATAAACTAGCGGCACAAAGATAGCTGTGTTGGGCAGGTATAGCAGCTTGACATAAACTAGCGGCACAAAGATAGCTGTGTTGGGCAGACAGTCACAGATATAGCGGCTTGTCATAAACTAGCAACACAAAAATGGTTGTGTTGGGCAGACAGTCGCAGGTATAGCAGCTTGTCATAAACTAGCAACACAAAAATGGTTGTGTTGGGCAGACAGTCGCAGGTATAGCAGCTTGTCATAAACTAGCAACACCAAAATGGTTGTGTTGGGCAGACAGTCACAGATATAGCGGCTTGTCATAAACTAGCAACACAAAAATGGTTGTGTTGGGCAGACAGTCGCAGGTATAGCAGCTTGTCATAAACTAGCAACACAATAATGGTTGTGTTGGGCAGACAGTCGCAGGTATAGCAGCTTGTCATAAACTAGCAACACCAAAATGGTTGTGTTGGGCAGACAGTCGCTGGTATAGCTACTTGTCATAAACTAGCAACACAAAAATGGTTGTGTTGGGCAGACAGTCGCAGGTATAGCGGCTTGTCATAAACTAGCAACACAAAAATGGCTGTGTTGGGCAGGTATAGCAGCTTGACATAAACTAGCAACACAAAAATGACTGTGTTGGGCAGGTATAGCAGCTTGACATAAACTAGCAATACAAAAATGATTGTGTTGGGCAGGTATAGCAACTTGTCATAAACTAGCAACACAAAAATGGTTGTGTTGGGCAGGTATAGCAGCTTGTCATAAACTAGCAACACAAAAATGACTGTGTTGGGCAGGTATAGCAGCTTGTCATTAACTAGCAACACAAAAATGATTGTGTTGGGCAGGTATAGCAACTTGTCATAAACTAGCAACACAAAAATGATTGTGTTGGGCAGGTATAGCAACTTGTCATAAACTAGCAACACAAAAATGGTTGTGTTGGGCAGGTATAGCAACTTATCATAAACTAGCAACACAAAAATGACTGTGTTGGGCAGGTATAGCAACTTGTCATAAACTAGCAACACAAAAATGACTGTGTTGGGCAGGTATAGCAGCTTGTCATAAACTAGCAACACAAAAATGACTGTGTTGGGCAGGTATAGCAACTTGTCATAAACTAGCAACACAAAAATGGTTGTGTTGGGCAGGTATAGCAGCTTGTCATAAACTAGCAACACAAAAATGGTTGTGTTGGGCAGGTATAGCAACTTGTCATAAACTAGCAACACAAAAATGGTTGTGTTGGGCAGGTATAGCAACTTATCATAAACTAGCAACTCAAAAATGACTGTGTTGAGCAGGTATAGCAACTTGTCATAAACTAGCAACACAAAAATGGTTGTGTTGGGCAGGTATAGCAGCTTGTCATAAACTAGCAACACCCATACCCATCTAACAACTGAAAAGACTGAAGAATGTTCGTTTCAATGTTCTTGGGATCAACTAAAGGTATATACATTTGTGTTTGTCTGTCACTGTGCTAGAGAACACCATGAATAAGGGAGTGTCACATCCTGTGGCATATAGAGAATATAGTTTAAGAACCCCAAAAGGTTTTGATGATCTGAATATTTTTGAGTAATATGATCAGTGTTATTCCATATCCATCTTATAGAACACAAATTAATAGCTGAAACCATGCTCAAACATAGATTTGACATTATTCGGTTTGGTACAATGACACAAGGGGTGAGATTTGCTAGTTACTCTTCTTCTAAGCACTTGTTGTTTTCCATGAAGCAACTATTTTTTTCTCTTGTATGTTCAGATCCTGGACATGTGTGCCTCCCCTGGCTCCAAAACTGCCCAGTTGATAGAATACCTCCATGGTACTAGTCCTGAAGGTAAGTGAGTAGGAGCAGAGTTATGGCTCTTAGTAGCTATTTTTGATTTGTTTGCTTAATGTTGTTTGTTTGCAAATGTCAGCTTTATGTCTCTAGCAAAGTCCAGAGGGTTGAGTTTTGCATCAATATAACTTTTTCCTATTTTCACAAATGGCAGCTTTGTTCTCAGGTGCTTCCCGTCATACAGGCAGATATTCTTTCCCTTCTGAGGGACTCAGCATATGTTTATCATTGAAAGTTTTTATGAGTATATTTTTTTTTCTTATTAATTTTCCCTGTGCAGCAGCCATTTTTGGCCTACTCTTTTTGATATCCAGTTACCAGGAGTCCTTTACACGAACAGAATACACAGGGGTCCTATTTTTACGGGATTGAACTTTGTTGAAGAGTGGTGTGAAGTTATAAGGCATCTTGTCTGTACATATGATTGATGTTAACTTGCTAAATGTAATGTATGTAAGAGTTTGAAGACAACACTGAAAACACTGTTGCTTTGTTTCAGGTGTACTGCCAACTGGTTATGTTATTGCTAACGACACAGACAACAAGCGGTGTTATCTTATGGTGCATCAAGTCAAACGTCTGCAGAGTCCATGTTGTATGATTGTCAACCATGATGGAACAAATTTTCCAAAGATCAGAGCCAATGCGGATGTGGGTACCGGGTCTCATTCAAAATGTTACTTTTATATTTCTTCATTTTGATATAACTCCATATTCAGCACATTGTCAATGCATGCACTTACAAACACACACACATTTTCTACAAAAATGTAATGCTGTAAATATTAAGTCAGAAGAAGAAAAATCTCATCCATGTTGTAAAATTAACATTTTATTAGAAAAATATGGCCACTGACACCATATTCACTATATGGCTAACAAGGTGTTGAATGAACCTATACTTTTTTAATATAATAACACTTCCTGTGTGTTACTTGGGCCTCATTATGAGGGAAGTAAAGAATAATGACACTGACCTTCCAGGCATGTTGTCATTGTAAAAGGTATTATTATGGAAACAGGGCCATAAATTTAGAAGCAGTGATTTCTGCCCTATGTGTTGTCTTCAGCTCGAAAGGACAATAGATAGATTATAACACATTGATGTGTCCATCCTGTTTGAATAAAATGTTGAAAGCAATACCCCTACTACTGCCACTAAACATTTCCAATTTATGTGTAATTTGTAACAGTTTATTCCAATCTCAACTCATACATTGAAAATGTAACCACAGTTTACATGTTTTGATGAGCTCGCATACAACCAGGACCTTTGCCACACTCTAGATTGCATACAATTGTTGGGTGCCAGATTGCTTTCCCTCTGTCTCTACTATCTTGGCTCAACCTGGCTAGTCTGTTACCATAGCTATTGCAGGAAGATGGAGTAAGGTCTGTTTGTATGTCTTGGCACATGTAGCCAGCTGTTTGTTGCTGACTGTTCTAAACTCAACTGCATGTAAATTGAACATAAGATTGTATCTAGCAGCTAAATTAGTTGAGAGGTGAGACCAGAAGATGACATTTTGGCAAATGTCTTAATCAGATACAAAACAAAAAATATTCAAAGATAACATGATAGAAAAATACTATTTTAAAATAAACAAAGAAATATAAACACTAAAGTCAGACACTGATCTGAAAACTGGCGGAAAGAAACAGTGGCCTGTATTTACATGATTGATAGACAATAGGGCAGGTAGGATTTAATTGGACCAAAATGGGCCAAACAGAAAAATTAGAAAGGGGATCTCATGAGGATGGATGAAAGGAAGTGTCCCATAGGGTGTGATGAAATAAAGAGTGTCCCATAAAGTGTAGTAAAATAAAGAGTGTCCCATAGAGTGGTGAAATAAAGAAAAAAAGGGAAAGAGAGAAGATAATGCTGGCAAGAGGGAAGAAGAGATAGGGGAGATAATAAAGATAACGCAGGAAGGAATAAAGATAGGACACAGGAAAGAATGAGAGAGAAGAACTCAATTACAATTGGGCATCTTGGCTTCCATATTGAGAATGATTTCTAGCCATTAGAATTATTGTTTTACAGACCTGAGAAGGACAATGTGGTCCACACCCACTTCCCTGGAAGAGAAACTACACTGGGCAACCGAATCACTTAAACAGACAGCTGCCTTCATAAGAGAGTCTGGAATCCTAGTCTGGATGAGCCATGATCGCAGAAGAATTATTGTTGTACTTGTAGTATGTTTTACTTAGCAAGAAACCCCTGCTTTTGTTTACATTCATGTTCTCATCTGCTATTTTGGTGTATTTGTCACTAGCCATTTTAATGCAGCGCAGACCGCTTTGTTTTATGATGAATTGTGCCCTTCTTATTCATTTACATAGTGCTGCACTCATTTTTCAGATCTTACAGGAAGAAGACCCAGTGCACAAACTTTGTAGCACAGATGAAGGCCCTGGAGGGTGGAGAACTATCTCCAGATGGGGTTTTACATGAGTTTATCAAGCCTCCCTTTCATCTTCCCAGTGAGGTTTTACATGAGTTTATCAAGCCTCCCTTTCATCTTCCCAGTGAGGTTTTACATGAGTTTATCAAGCCTCCCTTCCCTTAGTGGGGTTTTACATGAGTTTATCAAGCCTCCCTTTCATCTTCCCAGTGAGGTTTTACATGAGTTTATCAAGCCTCCCTTTCCTCTCCCCAGTGAGGTTTTACATGAGTTTATCAAACATGCCTTTCCTCTCCCCAGTGAGGTTTTACATGAGTTTATCAAGCCTCCCTTCCCTTAGTGGGGTTTTACATGAGTTTATCAAGCCTCCCTTCTATTAGTGGGGTTTTACATGGGTATATCAAGTCTCCCTCCCTTCTGAGGTTTTACATGTGTGTGCCAGGCCATCCACACATGGATTTGCAAGTGTGTCCACATGAAACATTGTGAGCTGGTTACTTTAAATGTTTGACTGTTTTCTACCCAGGACAAGGCTCCAGTGTTTCACCTGTTCGACCGTGTTTTGTGTGATGTTCCATGCAGGTCAGTAAACAGCTGGGGGGGGGGGGGGGGATTAAAGAAAATATTTTGTAGATCATTTGTGACTCGTGTCAACAATATAAAATTGTTGGCACTTTGTGAATTTCTTGTTTTTATTCTGTAGATTGCTGTGTAAATACTTTCTTGTGTAGCAAGTATGTTTACATGTTGATTATCAGTAAGTTAATTAATGTCCTCATGTATAACCTGTTGATTATATATTTATCTATCTGTGCTTCTTGAATGGTTGTAGCAATGATTTTGCAGTCATTGCTTAATGTATGGTGTTATTGCTGTCTGTGAAATTCCTGATTTGTCACAAATGTTAGTTCAATCTTTACATTGAATTAAAATACATGCTCTTTACAATTTTTTTAGTGGAGATGGCACCATGAGAAAGAACTTTGATGTCTGGAACAAGTGGCATCCAATACAAGGTGCTAACCTTCATGGGTAAGAAGTGCTACTTGAGCCAATCAGAAGCGTGGCTTGAGGGTCAGGTGACCCATGTCTCACCTCTGGTCTGAGACACTAATAGAGTCACACTGTCAAGCTTACACAGTAGGCTGGCTCTTGATTTGGAAGTCATTGAGTTGTCTGTGTGTGGTACAATGCTGGTCAGTGAGTTGTCTGTGTGTGCTACAATGCTGGTCAGTGAGTTGTTTGTTGAGGTTTGTCATTGAGTTATTTTTGTGTGGTGCAAGGCTGGTTGTGAGTTCTCTGTTAAGGTTGGTCGTTGAGTTTTCTGCATGTGGTACAAGGCTGGTCATAAGTTCTATGTTGAGGTTGGTTGTTGAGTTTTCTGTGTGTCAAGTCTGGTCAGTGAGTTGTCTGTCTGAGGTACAATGTGAGTTATTTATCTAAGATGCAAGGTTAGCCACAATGAGTTGTTTGTACAAAAGTAACAGTACCCAGGATGTTGCATGTTTGCCAGAGAACAATATTGTATTTATATTTATTGTCTAGACATGCTTCTTTTTAAGATATAAAGTTCACTTCTGGTTTCATCAGATATGATTTCGTCTGTAATTGAAAGTTTATGACGAGGGAGTTAAATGGAAAATATGAGCCAGAACATGATAACTTAAACTCAGCAGATATGAGCATGATATTCAGACTGACCTGGAGGGGAAAATACAGGGTAAAAGAGGCAGACCAATACTAACATGGACAAGTAACATCAAAAGATGAACTAAACAGCCTATGACAACCTGCATCATCAAACCAAGAGACAGAGCAGAATGGTGCTCCTGTGCAGCCAACCTTCATTGCGGAGATGGCACTCGATGATGATGATGATTCAGACATAACAGCCCACTGGCCTCAGAGTACACCTACACAAGGTAGGACTCAGTGACTTAGTTGTAACATGCAACTGTGAGCATCCAAACTCCAGAACATATCCTACTGGACTGCAGCACTCTCAACACCTTAAGAACACAAATATGGCCCACAGAAACAATCCTACATGACAAGATATGAAGAACCGGTGATGACCTCAAACAGACCATCTTGTTCATGACCCAGGCTGGTCTAGATGCATCACATGTATCTAGCGGATCGCTGAAGAATAAAAAGTTCATGTCTCTGCTGGTATTTTATATGTATCTGCATCCCTGAGTTTCCTAGATCTATGAGAGCTGTCTGTTGACTGGTGCTGTTAGTGGTTTGTTTGTTGACTAGTGTTGTTAGTTCTTTGTTGAGAATCATTGCCAATAACTTTTCATTTCCTTTCCAGACTTCAGTTAAAGCTTCTAAAGCGTGGTTGCCAGCTTCTGGAGAAGAATGGCCGCTTGGTGTACTCTACCTGTTCTCTGAATCCTGTAGAAGATGAAGCTGTGGTAGCTGAGATGTTGAGGAGTTCAGAGGGCGCCATGGAGTTGGTAGATATCCAAGACATCTTACCTGGGCTGAAGTTCTCCAGAGGACTGTCACATTGGAAGGTTTGTTGGTGTACAAGTGTCATAGAGTTAAAAACTGGATGTACACATTTAATGAAATTATTATTCTTAACACATATTTTATCTCATTACATGTGTAATTTTTATGTATGACTGAAAGAATGGTCTATATACACATGCCATATTAAGACTACAATGAAACTATACTAATCATGCCACAGATTTCCAAACAAAAAACACACACACACCCCACTCTCCCCTCCTGCGTCCCAATTGACTCGCAGTCATCCACTCACTGGGAGCTTATTGGGTCTTGTGCCAGTTAAGTCTCACTTTAATTTTATATATATTTTAGCTGACTAATTTTCACATATTTATTATCTATTTTTATCCTCCGATATGTAGCATATGTCTCTTTAGTTTCATCATTTCACCTCTTATTCTCCTGTTTATTTCTCCTTGATTTACCTGTACCGCCCATCCTAGATGTAGTAGTAATCTTTGTTTTGTTGTTCATTTGTGTTCTCATTTTCTGAGGAAGGCTGCATGTAGACAAAACATCAGTATTTTGTGTTCCTTTTTTTGTAAAGCTGTCACCATACCTTGTAGGAGTGTACATTACACCCCTCTACTTTCTCCTGCTACAAGATTTACCGCAGCACTGCAGTTATTTGCCTGTTCCTCAAACACTATGTAGAAATAATAATGAACATTTTCCCTCTATACAAATGTTTTCTCGGTGTAGCAATGTCAAATTCTTTATTTTATCTGTTAAACTCACAAACTTGATGATGTGAACTCAATTATTATCTTAGAAGAGTGTTGATGATTTTAACACTTGAGAAGAGAGAAAAACGAGTGTGATTGAGTGAAGTGTTTGAGCTGTGTAGATTTCATTCTCAGCATCACTCTGTTTTTCTAATAGGTGATGACTAAAACAGGGGAGTGGATTACCTGTCCTGCTGAGATCCCACAATCTATGCTGACCCAATTTAAGCATACCATCTTTCCCCCCACACCGGAGGAAGCAGAAAAGTTCCACTTGGAAAGATGGTCAGTTTTTATAAAGTCTGTCACATGATTTATTATAGTTTGCAATACAAGCTGGTCTAGTTTATAACCCGATTTGCTTTAGATTACAATACAATCTGCTCTAGATTACAACATGATCTGCTCAAGATTACAACCCGATCTGCTCTAGATTACAACATGATCTGCTCTAGATTACAACACAAACTGCTCTAGATTACAACACAAACTGCTCTAGATTACAACACAATCTGCTCTAGATTACAACACAATCTGCTCTAGATTACAACACAATCTGCTCTAGATTACAACACAATCTGCTCTAGATTACAACACAATCTGCTCTAGATTACAACACAATCTGCTCTAGATTACAACACAATCTGCTCTAGTTCACAATATGGTCATTAATTTTTTTCTGCTTATCTTCTATGCCATTAGTCATCTATGAATTTCTGGATAATAATAATTAAACTTATTTATTTATTGAACTGACATTACTGAATGCTCCACAACTCTTTTAGTCTGGGGTAATTTTGCTTTCATTTTGTTCCCTTCACTTTCTCTTCTATATAGTTTTTAATGTTACTGACATCATCCATTCCAGTGTTTCATTTTTAGGAATTCAAGATATTTCACTTTTCTCACCATATGGATGAGATTAAACACATTTTAAAAAAATGTTAATATAGATTTCTGATTTGACATCTCAAATTGACTCTTTGATGCTTCATTTCATTTTGAACACTTTTTTATGTGTTATAAAAGCAACTCTAGTAGATATTGTCTTCTTTGTTATCTTTTTCTGAGTACTCTTTTTCCCAGTTTTATATTTATTCTGTCTACAATTAAACGGTTGTTATTTTCTTACTTCTTTCCTCACATATAAATCCTAATTTAAATATATCTGATGTCAATCATTAAGTTATCTATGTAATTTTTATTGTCTGTTTCATGCTTCCTATGTTAATCTGTGAAATTCATGACGTGAGAAAAGTGTATCGTGTTATATATCCTACAAGAATATATCAGGTTATCCTTAATCTTGTTTCTATCTAGTGTCCTTTCGAGCCGACGACGGCACATAGGGCAGAACCACAATCTCAAAAGCAAAAACCTTGCGTGCCAAAATGGCACATATTGCATAGATCACTGCTTCTAAAAACTATGGTTCCGTTTCCATAACAATGCTTTTTACAATGACAGCTTGTCAAGCCATCAATCAACTCCCTTAGTCGCCTCTTATGACATGCCTGGAAGGTCACAGTGGCGCTATTCTTCACTTCCCACATAATCTTGTTTAGAACAGCATTATTACCTTTTTCTTCATTACTTTAAATTTGTTAACATTATCTGGTCAAACTTTAACATGAAGTTATTCCATTACTATAACTAGATCTTATGGTGATCTCAATTTCCTTTTTCCTGTAGTTAGTAGAGTTACTTCTTTGTTTAATTGTTACTGTCATCTTTTTGGTGCTTATCATTGTATTTTAGTAATATTGAAGAATGTTCCTATCAACTTGTTACTGGTTGGTTTCCATTCTTGTAATGTTAGTTCTATTGTACTTGATGACATGATTGAAAGTCCATCACTGTGTTTTTGTTTTGTTCCAGAGTATAGCACTGTATATCCACTTGCTCTTTAGATTCGTCCTGTTTCTGTCAATCTATTTCTTATATTTATCTTATTCCTCATCTCTTTTTTTCTATTTACTCCAATTTGTCCACCTCAGTTATGGTTGTTACATACCAGAAAACCTATTTGGTTTGTTTAACGGTTATGACTTCTGTTTTCCTGTTTTCACCATTATCATGTGACATTGTCTTATGTAAGCTCTACTTTTTGCATGTCCACCACTCACTAAAATTTGATCTTCTATTCTCTCATAATGTGTACACAATCTTTCCAAACTTCATAACATAAATACAAGAACAAATGCAATACAGAACACCAAGGCTACCAGAAAAATGTTGTCTACTACCAGCCCAACAGAAAAGAACAAGTAACAATTTCTAGACCCCGAACAGGCCACAACTGATTGAAGTCCGACCATATCAACACCCTATGGATAGGAACCTTTTTTGAAAGTGACTTTGGAACAGACAAAATGACTACCAAACATCTGCTACAATCATGCACAGAGTATGTTGTGGCCATCGCCGGGACAAGCTGTATGGTGATGTCACTAGTCTTGAGCTGATGAATGCTTTCTTCGAACTTATTAATATTGACATCTAAAGGTTTATGCAGAAGATACCAAACTCACAACCACACTGACAGCATGGCATTTATGTTTCCTATTTGAATGTTGACATTACATAGCTTTCATCACCCAAAATGTTGAAGGATTGTTGACAATGTAAATACATTCATGTCTCAATATAAATAATTCATCTAGTGTTCGTGTGCTCCCGCATCAACAAGACACCGGCGGATTCTTTATAGCAGCCTTCCACAAAGTCAGACATCTGCCATCATCACGTGAGGCCAGACTAGAACAAGAAGCCAACAAATCAAGTGAGTGTTATTTTCTTAAATGACAAGACGAAGATGATTCTTGTGTTCTTACATAACTCTTTCCACACATTTCACTGCCCCGTACAGCATGCCGATTTCGGTTCAGCCACAGTGTGTCGCTCTCAATTTGATTATCATCAAACCATATTCTTTTTAGTCTTGTATCATCTTGTTATGATGCCCCTTCCCCCCTGTTTTATTGTTACTGATCTGAATAGATATTTGAGAAATAGATCAGCAGACATTTCCTGTATCACTTTATTATATATTACAAGTTGTACTTGGCACTTCTTCATTGATAAGTATTTTGTCATTCGTATGACTTAGCTGAAGACCACAGTAACCTTACCTTTGTTGAAAAGAGAATATAAACTTACCAAAGACTCATTTTGTTTAGCCTGATAGAGTAACTGATCTTGTTAGCCTGATGAAGTAATTCATCTTGTTAGCTTGATGGAGTAATTCATCTTGTTAGCTTATTAAAATAACTTATCTTATTCAAGTAACTCATCTTGTTAGCACGATAAAATAACTCATTTTGTTAGCCTAATACTATGACTCACCTTGTTATCGTGTTAAAATAACTTATCTTGTTAGCCTGATAAAATAACTCATCTTGTTAGCCTGTTAAAGTAACTGATTTTTTTTAGCCTGATAATATGGCTCATCTTGTTAGTCTTTTAAAATAACTTATCTTGTTATGTTTGTCTACCAGCCGCTGTAGATGAAGCAACCACTGAGAGCAAAATGGAGGTGAATCAGCCAGGTGATGATTTAGGTTGTCTGAACTCTCAAAACTCGAGCAAGAGGAAAGCACCAGAGAGTGGCGGGTTGGGGTGAGATTATTTATAAAATGTTATTTTTCTTTTGGGACTTTGATGTTTAGCCAATATTGTATATTTCGGGGGGGGGGGGGGGGGGGGGGGGGGGGTGGTTGATCTGTTTTTACTTGTCTTTGTCCTGTTAAGACATACCTGCATTTTGATGGAAGTAGCAGTTATCAGGTAGCACATGGTAGCCTACACACTGATCTTCATGAATTGTGAACATAAATTACCCAGCACATACAGACCTCTAGACAACAGATTTTCTATGTTCCAAGAGTTTCCACAGCGAAACACTGGCATTTTGAATGAATTTATGGAGTGAAGATGAATGTGTTGGGCTGAAAGGCTCAGATATTATGGTTTGCTGTAAATTAGTGACACAATGCATCTGTCCCCAAGCAATGAAGAAAAGTAGTTGACAAAATAGGAATAAATAATGAATGTGATTTTTTTTTTCAAAACTTTATTCAGTATAATCAATATCATGCAATTAGAAAAACTTAGTCCATAACAGATTCTTCGTTTTGGAAACGTCCAACATTTGTCTACAGTAACCTGACTAAGAAAAAAAAAAACAATCTTTGTTAGCATTGTAAATGTTCAACATGTTTGCTTTGGCTCAGTGCTCTTTTTGGGATAGTGTGAGAAGGTGGAAAACTCATCTGGTGAACACCTCTAACACGTGAAGCTACTGATGCAAAATCTTCACTGTGGCCCTATGACTTGATCCGAACTCAGTTATAATTTCAGTAGCCCCATGACTTAGCCAGAACTCAGTCATAATTCCTGTGGCCCATGACTTAGTCTGAACTCAGTCATAATCTGTGGCCCCATGACTTAGTCTGAACTCAGTCATAATCTGTGGCCCCATGACTTAGTCTGAACTCAGTCATAATTCCTGTGGCCCATGACTTAGTCTGAACTCAGTCATAATCTCTGTGGCCCCATGTTTTAGTCAGAACTCAGCCATAATTTTTGTGATCCTTCTCTTTTAACTTCAAGCTATTTTACACTTTGGGAGCCGCGATAGCTTAGTGGTTAGTGAACTGGACTACAAAGGACAAGAGGTAGGGTTTGATCCCAACCCACGACTTCCAGGTTCACCCAGCCTCTAATGGGTACCGAATTTTTTTCTGGGAAAGTAAAGTGACACGGGCGTAATACCGACCACATTACCCAAAAAATCATGTGCCAAAGGTCTGTAAAATTTATGGTCACTGACACCATATTCCCTATACACTACTCAGGGTGACGAGGGTACTTTACTTTTTTATTATTTTACAATTTCTCATGTAGCTTTGATCCTTCTCTTTTAACTTCAAGCTATTTAAAACTTTCTCATGTAGCTTTGATCCTTCTCTTTTAACTTCAAGCTATTTAAAACTTTCTCATGTAGCTTTGATCCTTCTCTTTTAACTTCAAGCTATTTAAAACTTTCTCATGTAGCTTTGATCCTTCTCTTTTAACTTCAAGCTATTTAAAACTTTCTCATGTAGCTTTGATCCTTCTCTTTTAACTTCAAGCTATTTAAAACTTTCTCATGTAGCTTTTATTCTTCTCTTATAATTTGAGATATTTAAGATATTGAGCATTTTGCCTAGAGCTATTTCTCATGTTGTCTGTTCTTGAGCATAATTTCTTATTGCCATGAAGCATTTACTGCTATCTTTTCTGTCTTGCTAATTCAAACAATGTTTGTCTTGTCTCAGCCCTGCATCCAAGAAGCCCAAGTTGCATGGCTACAAGGAAGATCCATTTCTGTTCATGGAGGAGAGTGATCCCATTTGGCCATCAATCAGGTAAGCCCAGGCACCATCAGAGACTATTTGCACATTTTGAAAAATGGAAAATTATGTAAATTCTGGTTACACAGTTCTATCATTTCAACAAATAAAACAAGGTGTTAGGCAAGGTTGTGTGCTGTCACCAGATTTATTTCATAATTATAGTGAGATTATTTTAAGATACACAACAGGCATGCATGGATTAACAATTGGAGGTCATAATATAAATAACCTCAGGTATGCTGATGATACAGTCTTAATCGCTAAGAGTGAATATTAGTTACAAGAAATGTTAGACATTATAGTGAAGGAAAACAAAAATAAAAGACAGCCTTAATACCAAAAAGACAGAAGTAATTATATCAACAAAGAAAATGACATCTCCACAATGTATAATAAAGACAAGTGGAACAATATTAAAACAGGTAAATGAATTTAAATATCTGTAAACAATCGTTTCCGGTTGTTTCCAAAATGGAGGAATTATTTTTCTCCGGCTTGGTATAGAACCGTTGATCAGAGGTTTAACAAGCCGCTATCGTAAAAACGATGTTGTTAATGAAACGTAGACCTGATACAGAATGTGTAAATTAGCAGTAGATAGTAGTGATAGTTTTTTCGGCCCTAAAACAACAACAAAAATAGGATTCTGGAATGTGCGAACAATGGCCGCTCCGACGAAACATGCACAGGTCGCGAGCGAGATGGACAGATACGATCTAGATATTTTAGGATTAAGCGAAATGCGCTGGCCTGGAACAGGTAGGAGATCTATTGATAATAAAATAGTAGTTTTTCTGGAAGGGAAGATGGAAAACACAGTGAAGGAGTAGGCATAATGATGACAGACAAAGCTGCAAGAAGTTTATTAGAATGGGAACCGGTAAATAGCCGTCTGATACGAACACGATACAAAACAAAACATGGAAGACTTTCAATTATTCAATGTTATGCGCCTACTAACGAAGCTGATGATGAAGTTAAGGATGATTTTTATAACCAACTGCAACAACTTATAAACAAAATACCAAAACACGATCTTTTAATTGTAATGGGAGACTTCAACGCCAAAGTAGGACAAGATAACGCAGGAGTGGAACATGTGATGGGGAGAGAAGGCTGTAATACAACAAGTCAGAATGGAGAAAGATTAATAGAATTATGTTTAATAGAAAATTTAGTTATAGGTGGGACATTATTTCCACACAAAAATATCCACAAAACAACATGGATATCTCCTGATGATAGAACATCAAATCAAATTGACCACCTATGTATTAAACAGCAATTCAGATCATCATTATTAGATGTAAGAGCATACAGAGGTGCTGATGTTAATAGTGACCACAACCTGTGCATTGGGAAAATAAGATTAAAATTTAGAAACCAACAGAAGAGGTCAATTACACATAAAATTGATAGTCATAAACTGAAAGATGAAGCCATAAAGGAAAAGTTTAACATAGAGCTAAGTAATTGTTATCCAGCACTTGGTGAAATAGACTTAGATATCAATGAAATGTGGGACTCACAGAGCAAAATACTAATGACAGCAGCAGAAGCAAGTGCTGGACTGAAGAAAATGGAAAAAACGAGCTTGGATCTCAGACACCACATGGAAATACATCAAAGAAAGAAGAGAAGCGAAGAGAGCCATGACTAATGTAAAGACAGATCTTGGAAAGGTTCTGGCAAAAGCAACATACAAAGAATTAGACAACAAAGTGAAAAGTTCGGCAAGAAGAGATACAAGAGCTTATATAGACAACTTGGCAGAGAAAGCAGAGACAGCTGCAATTACAGGAGACAGCAGAACTCTTTATACTGTACAAAAGATGCTGACAAACACCTATACATCCATTGGAACACCAATTCTAGACAAATCTGGATTAATGCTAACAACAAGCGCAGACATAAAAGCCCGTTGGGCAGAACACTTCAAAGAAATTCTTAACCGTCCACTACCTCACAGTTTAATAGATTTTGAAGCTGAAACACCAGCAGCAGAATTATATGTAAATTTAGATGACTTCACCTTGAGTGAAATAGAAACCACCTTAAAGCTAATGACCAATAACAAGGCTGCTGGAGAGGATAAGTTAACAGCTGAGATCCTCAAGGCAATTGATAGCCATAATTTAATACATCTCCAAAAAATGTTCAACATCATTTGGAAAACAGAGAAGACGCCTCATAAATGGAAAAAAGGAATCATTGTTAAGATCCCAAAAAAGGGCAATCTTAGAGATTGTAACAACTGGAGAGGCGTGACACTTTTGTCAGTTGCCTCAAAGTTATTCTGTAAAATCATCCTAAATAGAATAAAGGATTCAATAGATACAGTAATGCGTGAAGAACAGGCTGGGTTTAGAAAAGGGAGAAGCTGTCTTGACCACATTTTCACTCTACGACTTATATTGGAGGAACACATTGAAAAGCAAAAACCTTTTGTACTTAACTTCATCGACTTCAAAAAAGCATTTGATAGTATTCATAGAGATTCTTTGTGGAAAATTCTGAAGCAATATGGCTTACCATCAAAAATCATAAATATTATCAAAGACATGTATGATGGTTACACATGTGCAGTTCGAACAGAGGAAGGACTGAGCGAATGTTTCCCAATAGAAACTGGGGTTAAACAAGGATGTATTTTATCGCCCTTGTTATTTGGAATTGTTATGGACTTCATAATGAAGAAATGCTGCACTGGTAATAAAGGCATCGAATGGATACAAGGAGACCATTTGGAGGACCTCGACTTTGCTGATGATATTGTTCTCATCAGCAGTCAGATAAAAACGATGCAGGAAAACACAAATGAACTATCATCAATAGCCAGCAAAATTGGGCTTGAGGTCAATCATGAAAAGACTAAAGTCATGAAAAGTTTAATTCCAACAAGTGACAAAATATACATGGAAAACAAACCAGTAGAAGAGATCGATCACTTTATCTATCTTGGAAGTCACATTGATCGAGAAGGGGATACGAGCAAAGAAATTAGAATCAGACTGGCTAAAGCAGCAATGTCTTTCAGAAGCCTTGAAAAGTTGTGGAAATCAAAACTCATTAGCACAAACACAAAACTTAGGCTATTCAAATCAAATGTACTATCAACCCTTATGTATGCGTGTGAAAGCTGGAAAACAACAAGAGATATAGAAACAAAGTTGAACGCATTCGAAAATAAATGTCTAAGGAAAATACTTGGTATAGAATGGAACGAATTCAAAACAAACGAGGAAATTAGAGAAATCGCCAATCAACCACTAATATCTTCAGTAATAAAGAAAAGACGATGGTCATACGTTGGACATGTGATGAGAAGAGATAATAAGCCCTCATATGGGAAACAACAGGTAAAAGAAAAAGAGGAAGACCCAGGGAGACACTGAGAAGAACATTGATGAGAGAGGCAAGAGCAGCAGGAATCGGCTCCATCAATGAGATAGAACTGCTTGCACAGAACAGAGACAGATGGCGAGATTTGATAAAATATCTTTAAAAGAAAACTGCTAGAACAAAAATTCATATAGGAGAAGGTGTATCTTGGTCTACGCCCTATGGGCCGGTTACGGCTCGAAAGGCACTGTGGTGGTGGTGGTAAACAATGTTAATCTCAGATAGTAGATGTACAACAGAGGTAAGATGCAGAATGGCTCAGGCAAAAGCAGTTTTCCAAAAAATGGGGAAGATAATGTGCGATCCATTTTTGACGGTGCAAACACACACACACAAAAATAGAAAGAGTTCTTAAATGTTATGCAGAACCAGTCTTAACATATGGATGTGAATCATGGACAATGAGACAACAGACAAGAAAATCACTGGAGGCTGTAGAAATGTGGTTTTACAGAAGAATTTTGAGAATAACATGGACAGCTAAGAAGAGTAATGAAAACACCCTGAAAGAGGCTAAAGCAAAATGAGAGCAAATTTCCAATATTAGGAAGAAACAATCATAATTTTTTGGCCATGTAATGAGAAGGAAATAGTTGAATACATTGTGACAACTGGGACAATTGAGGAATGAAGAGATAGTGTGAAGCAAAGAGAAAAGATAACAGACAGCTTAAGAGAATGACAGAAGATCATCAACAGAAATAATGAATAACTATTGAGTTACAAAGTACTGGTACTTGATAATGATGATACTTAAAATATGTGAATATAAAGAAGACATTCCAGTGGACCATTTCCCCTTTATTAAATGGATCATATGGAAAATTAGATTTGAGAAATTAATTGATATAAGTCTTTGTAAAATTGTTGATGTAACTTTTTGTCAGATTATTGGTATAAAGCTTCTTGGTCAGATTGTTGATGTAACTTGTCAAATTATTGGTATAAAGCTTCTTGGTCAGATCGTTGATGTAACTTGTCAAATTATTGGTATAAAGCTTCTTGGTCAGATTGTTGATCCACTGAAACTGATTAAGAAAATGTTTGCTTCCAGGGATTTTTTTGGTCTGGGTGAGAACTTCCCTGTCAATCAGATTTTATTCAGATCACTGCAAGGGAAGAGAACTTTGTACTATGTGTCTGAGGCCATCCGAGAGATCACCAGATATAATGACGGGAGAATCAAGGTATGTTTGCTTTGTGATCAAAATGTTGTGCATAATTATTTTGTGAGCAAAGCTGGAATGTTTAAATGTCTTTTTTTTTAGCAAAGCTGTTCTGTTTAACCTTAGATTATGATACCTATTTGTGACCGAAGTGTTATGATACTGTAGTAAAAATTATTACCACTTATATGTAACATTAGGAGCTCTAAAAATAGCATTGTCTTTGAATTTTTGACACAGTTGTTTACTCTAGGTGAGACTCGGGGATGCAGATTCCCGACTGAGGTTATTATAACCTACCTGAATTTGACGGCATGAGCTGGACATGTTACAATGTCTATCAGTATGGTCACTTTAAGTTTGTTGGTGTGTTCAGCTACCTCATAGTGTTAATCGCTGTGTTTCCCAAGTCACAAAGGGTTGTTTGATGTCTGCCGACGTTCAAGGAAATTTCCCTGGTCATAGCAAAAAAAAAGGGGGGGGGGGGGGGGTTGTGTGTGCAATTTCTTGAAAAGGAACCAATGGATTTTCTTCACACTGTTGCTATCAAGCACCTTGCTTCCAAGTGTCAAATAATTGGAATGTGTCTGTTGGATCAACAGCCCTGGCCGACATCCACCCTACGAGAAGGAAAATTCTTACATCAAACCAAGATCCAGCCTGCTAAAGATGGAGTGTGTTGTTCAGAGGAAAAAACACACATATAAACAAGTACTGACTATGCAGCCAGCTCATCTTGTGTCATGTTGCTCCTATCACTCCATCATGAAACAGGACAGAGTCAAGTTCATATGATCAAAATACTTAACACTGAAGAAGAAGAAGGCGCGATCTTGTCAGGTGATTAAATGCCAAATAATTGGAGTATGCCAAATAATTGGAGGATTCCTGTCACATGATTAAATGCCAAATAACTGGAGTATGTCAAATAATTGGACGATTCCTGTCAGATGATAAAATGCCAAATAACTATAGAGTATGTCAAATAATTGGGGCGAGCCTGTCAAATGATAAAGTGCCAAATAACTGGAGTATGTCAAATAATTGGAGCAAGCCTGTCAGATGATAAAGTGCCAAATAACTGGAGTATGTCAAATAATTGGAGCAAACCTGTCAGTTGATCAATGTGAATGTAAAATAATTTGAATGTGTTGTAATTGGAGTGAGTCTTGTCTTGCAAAGATATTTTTTAAAGTGTAGATACCCTTTCTATGTATTTTGTTCTAGATCAGTATAAACTCAAGGCCCCTATCAAAGTTGGAACAACATACTTTCTATAAAGACAAATAAAACATTAATTTTTTTTTTTAAATTGTCTTTAATGCCACAATAACATAATAGCCTGTGACAATTGTTGGTTGTGATGCTGACTGTCAATCAATGCTCTTGATTTCTCTGATCTTGAACAGTTTATCAACATGGGAGTGAAAGCTTTCAGCCGGAGTCCATCTCCTCTTGTGCCACAGTGTGATTTTAGGATTACTCAGGAGGTAGGTGGGCTGTCATGCCATACTCCATCATGCAGAAGGTTGGTCTCACTTGACTCTAAGTGTGAGGGTGGGTGTGGTCAATGTTCTTGTTTAGTTTGATGATGTGTTGGTCTTGGTTTCATCATGACTTGAGTTGCTAATGTTTAGTTTGAGGTTATGTTCACTGAGACTAAATGTTGCCACTTGATTATGATGTTTAAGTTTCATTTTGATTATCCCATATTGGGTTCATTATGACTGTAAGTTTTATGATTGTGTTTTTGACAGCAATAATGGAAGTTATTATTTGGTTTAATTTATAATTTGCTTTGTGGATCACATGAAGATTTTACCAGGACAGCTATGGAAAACCCATTTGCACATAGATACAACACTCTAGACAATTCTATATGAGTTACTTCAAGAATTAAAAAAAAACCAATATAATTTATACAGGAAACAACATTGCTGATATAGACAATACTTCAGCTGAATGAAAAATAGATAGATAGAAAGTGCACAAACCAGAGGCAGGCAGATTAAATTAGACTGACACCGCCAAGAGATGGGCGGGAAGTCATGTGACAGCGTTTATCACAATGGCAAGGTAGTGAAATGTCATGCCATGTACTTGGTAGTCAAATTCACAACGGAGGCGGCTTTAAAAAGATGTTAATGATTATTTGCAGTTTCCAGGACTTACTTAGGTCTCCTTAAGAATTAACTGATTCTCTTTTTCTTCTCATTTGGTTAAAATTCCTGACTCAGTCATAACTAGGGTGTATGTTTTAATAAATTCATATTTACAGTTTATTATGGTTTCATTGGTCACCAGGTGCTGGGCACTTTGCTGGCAGATGTGACCAATAGAAAGGTTGCAGTCTCCAAGAGTGATGCCATCACTGTCATCAGCCAGGAAAATCCTTATGTTGGCAAACTGACTAATGCCACACAGGAACAGCTTCATACCATGTGTAAGATTTATTTTTATTTTTTTACCCACATTGTAAATGACAAGTGACCTCAGGAAAATTAACATTGATTGATTAGTTCTCTATATAATGCCATGAAAATTATACTAACACCAAGACAAATAGCACCAGGGCTAAAGCTAAGAATAACAAAATGTTATATTATATATGGTGCAGAAACATGGGCATTAGACAAGAAAACAGAACAGAAAATTGAAGCTTTTAAAATGTGGATTTATAGAATAATACAAAGAATTGGTTGGAAAAAAAAGAAAAGAAACGATGAAGTCTTAAAACAACTAAAAGTAAAAGACTACTAAATATAATTCAAACAAGACAAATGCATTTTTTGGGGCGCATGTTAAAAGACATAACAGCCTATTAAAAGTAATTTTGGAGGGGAAAATACAAAGTAAATGAGGCAGACCAAGACTAACATGGATGAGTAACATCAAAAGGACAAGTCAGCCTATGACAACCTGCACTATCAAAGCAAGAGACAGAACGAAATGGCGCTCGATGGTAGCCAACCTTCGATGCAGAGACTGCACTTGATGATGATAATGGATTAGTTCTTATGCTGGAACTATTGCATCAATTTGAGAAACTACATCTTGTACTGACTTTGTCATTTCCACTTAGTACAGGCCAGTCATTATTCCTCACTGCAGACACGACAATGAGTTATATATAGTCTCAGTCTATATATTGTGTCAGTCTTTTTGCTGTCTTCAATTTTCTGGTATATTTTTCTTTTACTGAGCCATGCATGTTAAGGACGCATGAACAGGATACTTTCTGCCTATCAAAAGTGGGCGTAGATGCATTGTGTTGTATCTCTAGTTTAAGGCATAGCTGTGATATCTGCCCCTTTTGGCCTGACACCTCCATCTTCAGCTTGGATGGGTAGATTTTCTTAACAATTTTTGGCTGGGTAGGAACCATTTAGGCCTGTTCTTTTCAACTTTATACTGCCATGGGTTCTTTAACATGCATCACTGCACATAGAGAACCTCCTGTTTTTCTATTTCTGAGAGAGCTAGGATAGGATCTCACCCAGAGACCAGGGGAGGGTAAAGCAACAAAGACATTTTGAGTTGGATTTTTTTTTAATTCCTGGGAATCAAACCAGGACCTACCTGTCCTAAGGTTGACATCTTACCTCTGCTCTAGACCACCCAGTCCTCAAGTTGTGGTTTAATTGTACCTTTTGACCCAACAATTCCAACTTCAACAAGGCATTTTTGAGTACCAGTTTGCTTTCCTTCTTTGAACCATACTCACTTGACCAGACTAGGCTGGTTAGTCTGTTACTGAAGGCACTGCAAAGAGGTGGAGTAGGGTCTGGATGGTTCTGGTTGACCGATCGTGGTGCAAGCCATCAGAGGTTAGTCACTTCTAGCTCTGTTACTGTCAAGCACCTTGCCTCCAAACAAGTATACTATAAACATTGGTGTAAGTTGACCATCACACGCTCAGATCATAACCTCTGAATCCTGCCATACCAATGACTTGAGATTTTACTGCATTTTGTTTGACCCAAAGTGTGATTCTAACAGATCATCAGAATCTGGTTCACTGGAATTTAACCAGGATGACAATGCTGATGAAGCAAGAAAAGAGCCCATAATTAGGGAATCATGTGATCAGTATTACATCCATGCTGCGTTTCTTTCCCAGAAAATCCCATTTAAAACCCCATTGAAGGCCAGGTGAAATGTGGAAGTCATAGTCACTTACGACTAAACTTGAAAGTTTGTCACAATAGAAATTAGATATCTGAGAAAAGCACTTGGAGTGACCAGAAAAGACAGAATCAATGTTATTATAAGGAGGCATTGAATAAATCCTAAGTTTCTACATTACAGAAATATAAACTGCTTTGCTCATCAGCAATACCATGTGATTCCTTACCATATAAGGCATATATTAAAAGATGAGAGGACAGAAAAGCAAGAGGTAGACCCAGAGTAAGATGAGACAAAATCAAAGAAG